>CM057460.1:1506445-1968945 GCA_030035585.1 Dugong dugon
GCAAGGGCCGACTGAGGAATAGACCATCAATTGCTCATATGCAAGTTTAAGTCGAAGCTGAAGAAAATTAGAATAAGTCCATGAGAACCAAAATACTACCTTGACTGTACCCCACCTGAATTTGGAGATCATCTCAATAATAAATTTGATGCATTGAATACTAATGACTCAAGACCAGACGAGTTTGTGGAATGACATCAAGGACATCATACGTGAAGAAACAAAAAGGTCATTAAAAAGACAGAAAAGGAAGAAATGACCAAAACGGGTGTCAGAAGAGACTCAGAAAGTTGCTCTTGAACGTAGAGTAGCTAAAATGAAAGGAAGAAATGATGAAGTAAAAGAGTTGAACAGAGATTTCAAAGAGTAGCGTGAGAAGACAAAGTAAAATATTGTAATGAAATGTGCAAAGACCTGAAATTAGAAAACCAAAAGGGAAGAACACACTTGGCATTTCTCAAGCTGAAAGAACTGAAGAAAAAATTCAAGCTCAAGTGGCAATATTGAAGGATTCTATGGAGAAAATAGTAAATGACGCAGGAAGCATCAAAAGAAGATGGAAGGAATACACAGTCACTGTACCAAAAGGAATTGATGGATGTTCAACCATTTCAGGAGGCAGCATATGATAAAGAAGGAAGAAGTCCAACCTGCACTGAAGGCATGGGTGAAAAACAAGGCTCTGATGATTGACAGAACACCAGCTGAGGTGTTTCAACAAAAAGATACAGTGCTGGAGGTGTTCACTTGTCTATGCCAAGAAGTTTGTAAGACAGCTACCTGACCAACAGACTGGAAGAGATCCGTATTTGTGCCCATTCCAAAGAAAGGTGATCCAACAAAATGTGGAAGTTATCAAATAATATCATTAATATCACATGCAAGTAAAATTTTTCTGAAGATCATTCAAAAGTGGTTGCAGCAGTACATCGACACAGAACTGCCAGAAATTCAAGCTGGATTGAGAAGAGGACTTGGAATGATGGGTATCATTACTAATGTCAGATATATCATGGTTGAAAGCAGAGAATACTAGAAAGATTCTTACCTGTGTTTTATTGACTATGCAAAGGCATTTGACTATTTGAATCATAACCAATTATGAGTAACATTGCGAAGAATGGGAATTTCAGAACACTTAATTATGCCTGTATATAGACCAAGTCATTCGAACAGAACAAGGGGACACTGCATCATTTAAAATCAAGAAAGGTATGCATCAGGGTTGTATCCTTTCACCATACTTATTCAATCTGTATGCTGAGTAAATAATCAGAGAAGCTGGACTATATAAAGAAGAACGGGGTATCAGGATTGTAGGGAGATTCATTAACAAACTGCATTATGCAGATGACACAACCTTGCTTGCTGAAAGTGAAGAGGACTTGAAGCACTTGCTGATGAAGATCAAAGACCACAGCCTTCAGTATGGATTATGCCTCAACATCAAGAAAACAAAAATCCTCACAAGTGGACCAATAAGCAACATTATGATAAATGGAGAAAAGAATGAAGTTGTCAAGGATTTCATTTTACTTGGATCCACAATCAACACCCATGGAAGCAGCAGTCAAGAAATCAAACGATGCACTGCAAGGGGCAAATCTGCTGCAGAAGACCTCTTTAAAGTGTTGAAAAGCAAAGATGTCACCTTGAAGACTAAGGTGCGCCTGACCCAAGCCATGGTGTTTTCAATCGCCTCATATGCGTGCGAAAGCTGGACGATAAGTAAAGAAGACCCAAAAAGAACTGACCCCTTTGAATTGTGGTGTTGGCAAAGAATATTGGATATACCATGGCCTGCCAAAAGAACAAACAAATCTGTCTTGGAAGAAGTACAACTAGAATGCTCTTTAGAAGCAAGGATGGTGTCTTAGTCATCTAGTGCTGCTGTAACAGAAACACCACAAGTGGATGGCTTCAACAAAGAGAAATTTATTCTCTCACAGTCCAGTAAGCTACAAGTCCGAATTCAGGTATCAGCTCCAGGGGAATGCTTTCTCTTCTCTGTTGGCTCTGGAGGAAGATCCTTGTCATCAATCTCCTTCCTGTTGAGGAGCTTCTCTCTGCAGGAACCTTGGGTCCAAAGGACGTGCCCTGCTCCCGGCACTGTTTTCTTAGTGGTATGAGGTCACTCTGTCTCTCTGCTCACTAGTCTCTTATATCTCAAAAGAGATTGCTTAAGACACAATCTAATCTAGTAGATCTCATCAACATAACTGCCACTGATCCATCTCATTAACATCATAGTGATAGGATTTACAGCACATAGGAAAATCACATCAGATGACAAAACGGTGGACAACCACACAACACTGGGAATCATGGCCCAGCCAAATTATACACATTTTTGGGGGACACAGTTCAATCCATAACAGATGGTGAGACTGCATCTCACATACCTTGGACGTGTCGTCAGGAGTGTCCGGCCCCTGGAGAAGGACATCGTGCTTAATAAAACGGAGGGTCAGGGAAAAAGAGGAAGACCCTCAACCAGATGGACTGACACAGTGGCTGCAACAATGGGCTCAAGCAGAGCGACGATTGTGAGCAAGGCGCGGGACTGGACAGTGTTTTGCTCTGTTGTACTTAGGGTCACTCTGAGTCAGAACCGTCCCAGCTGCACCTAACAACAACGACAGTCTTTACCGAAGCTGATCACAAGGTCTTTTTCCTGCAGAGCCATTGGGTTAGTTTAAATGGCCAGCCTTTGGGTTAGCAGATGATCACAAACTGCTTGTACCACCCAGGCTCCTTTCGACATACGGGAGTTAGGATTCCAGCACATATTTGCAGGCGGGGACACAATTCAGTCCCTAACACGGGGCACTGGGGCTTTGGTTCAGGGTTAGCGTTTGGTTCCCTAGATGTCTGTGCCCTCTCGCCGGCTGGTTCCTGCTGTCAGAAGTGGGATGAGGACGCACCATTCCAGAAGCAGGAGCTGAGTTCCACTGAGTCCGAGCTGCCTCCTGCTCACTGCAGCTTGCTACAGCACTCTCTCTTCGTGTTCAAACTCCATCGGTAGCTGAATTTATAGGGCTTTTCAGCTTCATCATACCAGTGTTCGCCTTCAGAGGGAGGAGGCTTAGGGACCAGGGCTTGGTTTCGTTTTGGGTGCAGGGGCATGTCGATCAGGGGCCTGCCAGCGACAGCGTCTCTAGTTGACATCGTTGTATTGTTCCACCATTTCTTGCTTGTATATAAATTTTTGAGAGCATAATTTATTCAGTAGGTGAAATCACTCCTGGGCCAAGTTCATTTTTTATTATTTAAAAAATGTTTTTACAGATTATCTACATAACATAATATTATTTCATTGAAGCATGGTGAATTTTTGGTGAGAAATTATAGAAGGACGACTGCTTTGTAATTTTATCCATCTCTGGGGAAAATTTGGAAAACAGCCTTGTCTTCAACTTGTTAGTTGCTGTTGAATAGGTTCCGACTCACAGCAACCTCACCCTCGCAGAGTAGAACTGCTCCATTGGGCTTTCAAGGCTGCGACCTTTCGGAAGCAGATCACCAGGACTGTCTTCTGAGGTGCCTCTGGGTGGGTTTGAACCACCAACCTTTTGGTTGGCAGTTGAGCGCTTAACCGTTTGCACCACGCAGCTGCCATTCAGATTAGTGTAGGTTTATTTAATATTTCATCATCTTTTTCTGTGGCTGCTATAACAAATTACTACAAACCAGGGGGCTTAACACCACAGAAGTTTATTCTCTCACAGCTCTGGAGGGTAGAAACTCAACCGGCAGGGCCATACTCTCCCGCGGAGGCTCTAGGGGAGGCTCGTTCCGTGTCTCCTCCGGCTTCGTTCCCTGTCTCCTCCGGCTTCTGGTGGCTCCAGGTGGTGTTCAGCTTGCGGAAGCCTCACTCCAGTCTCTGCTCTGTCCTCACATGGCCTAGTTCTCTCCTGCCTTTCCCTTTTCTGTCTCTTGTAAGGACGGTGCCATTGGGTTGGGCCCACTCAGTTAATCTAGGAGGATCTCACCTTGAGATTCCTAACTTAGTTGCACCTGTAAAGGCCCTTCCCAATAAGGCCCCATCAAGGTTCGGAGCAGACATGTCTTTTTTTGGGGGGGCACCATTCAACCCAGTACACACCCTATTCCTGCAGAGGTGTTTCCTGATCTGACACATTTGATCTCCTTCATAGGCATTTTTTATAAATCAAAACCAAATCTGTTCAATAATGTATGTTTAATGCAGCAGTTCTCAAAGCGAGGTCCCCAGGCCAGCAGCATCCGCCTCACCGGGGAACTTGTTAGAAATGCCCATTCCCTCCTGGGGCAGAAACCCGCCCTCCTCCTGTGGTCCATTAATGCCTGCCATGTGTGAGTTCGCTGCTGTGGGACCCAGGCCCCCTTCTGAGGAGACGGGACTGATGCCCTCCGGGTCAGGGTGGGGGCTTGGCAGGGTTCCAGCCTGCCCTCCCCACCCTCCATTCCAGGTGTGGAGGAGACATGAGCCTGGGGACCACCCTGGCCCCAGAAAACTTCTCTGAGAGAGGCAATGTGCTCAGCGGTGCTGCAGAAGGAGCACATGCCAGCGTCCGGGGCTGCTACGACGGGGCTTATGGGAACAGAAATTCATGGTCTCAGTTCTGGAGGCTGGGAGTCCAAATCGGGATGTCGGCCATGTGGATCCTCCTGAAACTGAGGGAGGAGCTGCTCCAGGCCTCTCTCCCAGCTTCTGGTCACTCCTGGAGAGCCTGGGCTTGTAGACGCACCTGCCTCCGTGGTCGCATGGTGTCGTCCTTCCTCTGTCTCTGTGCCTCTCCTCCTCCTTTGGCGGACACCACTCAGATGGGGTTAGGACCCACCCTGCTCCAGTGTGACCTCAGGTTAACTAACTGATAACATCTCCAAAGACAGCCGTGCTCACAGGTGCAGGGGTTGGGACGGCAGCACTTCTTTTCAACCTATAACAGAGTATATCAGCAAAATGCTTTAGGAATATTTAGGGTTGGTTCTTTTTTATGCAAGCTGGCCTGCGTTCTGAACAATTAACCTGGGAAGAACTTTTTTGAACACAACCCATTTTTTAGTTGGGAACTGCCTTACAGTAATGTAGAAGCCCTATGTCAAGTTGACTATTGTTGGGGAAATGCTGTCCTCAGCTTCTAAGAGTGTTCAAGATGATGTTTTTACCGAGTTTTAAGTGATTGTAGTATCTTAAAAACAGGTTGTCGATGAATAGTATTTTAAATTTTATAGCACTTTTGACCTACTTCTCCTTCTTTTTTTATTTTTATTTTCTTTTAGAATTGCCCTTTAAAGGAGTTTTTCTCTTAGGATTGTCCATTTGTTTGGAACTATAAATCAATACAATTAAATAAAAAGTCTTAGCAGAAAATTACAGCAAATTAATTACATGTGGAAGGAACTTTTGTACAATTTTTCTTTTCCAATTATCCCAATTAGACAGTGGCTTTTAGGATTGGTCTTCCAAAAATAATGATGGGCCAAAGTCTGGTTCTCCCCTTTAATGAGTTGTTCCAAGGAGCTGGTCTTTCTGCACAAATTGATGAGCCTGAGATGTTCTCGGTACCGATGTTTATGCTGCTTCTCCACCCGTCCATTAGTTTTCGTCAATTAAATTGAAAGCTTTACAGTTTTTAACAAAGCATCTTTTCATCCATTATATAAAACTGCCAAAAAAGGTCACAGTTCTGTAACCTAGTACATTTTATCCCACAATGTCTTTTAATATGAACTGTAAACACACACACAAACTAAAACACACACACACAGAGATATGCACACAGACACGCAGGAACACACATACAGATATACACACGTACACACAGACACATACCCAGACACACAGACACACAGATAGTCAAATACACACACAGATGCATACAAAGATAGACGCGCAGACATGTACAGGCACACATGCATGCACAGACACACAAACACAAAGACATACACAGACATGAACAGATACACAGACACACACAGATACACAGACACAGACACATGCACACAGACACAGAAACACAGACATAAACACACAGACATGCACACAGATACTCAGAAACACATAGATACCCACAGACACACATAGACATCCACAAACACATATAGACACACACAGACACACAGACATAAACATATAGACATACACACAGGTACTCAAATACACACAGATACACACAGACACACACACACACAAGCTGCAAGTCCTTCCCTTCAGTTCACAGAGGGGCGATTTGGAAAAGCCCTGGGAGTGCTGAGGGCTGTGTAGTGCCCCACGCTCGCTAGATTCTCCTCCTGGAACAAGTCTCCCCTCTCCTCACTAGGAGAACTTGGAACCAAGATGTGTGATTATTCTCTTCTCCAGCCTAGCAGTCAGAACGCTTCCTAAGTACAACCGAGCGTGTTCACATACGTAAAAAAAGAGGGCTTCGAGTCGGGAACTGGGTGTCCAGCCCTCGTCGGCTCACAGGTGGAAATTGAAGTCACATTTTCTCCAACTCTCAAAATGACGTTGACTTCAAACTCCCACTTGCAGATACCTGCCTCCCAAATGGTCCCTTGGGTGTTTTGGGGTATCTGGGGATTTGGCTCTCTGTGCTCAGCTCCCCCATGTCTGTCCTGGATGGCCTTTCTTCCAAGGTTCCTCTGGCTGGACTCAAACCTCCAACCTTTCAGTTAGTAGCCGAGGCTGTTAACCATTTAACTGTTTGCACCACTCGGTTAAACTTAGGGCTGGATACGTGTTGTAGAAGTGAGCTGGTGTAATTTCAGATAACGGCAATATTTACAAAGCAGCTAGAGGAAGAAGTACCCATGGCAGAGACCAAGAAAGACTAGTCAGAGACATAAGAGAATCAGTTGATTGTGATAGTTGAAATGAAATATAGTAGTTTCCAGAAGGAGGAAGGGATCAGGTGTCAGAGAGGTGTAAAAATAGTAATAGAAAACCTTCTACTGGATTTGCCAGTTAAGGAACATTAAGAAGCTTCTCTTGTGTGGATCGATTTGGGGGAGGGAATGGTTGCAGGGTGTTAAAGATAAAACCAAAAAATAAAAACCAAACCCATTGCCATCAAGTTGATTCCGACTCATAGCAACCCTAGAGGACAGAATAGAACTGCTCCATAGAGTTTCCAAGGAGTGCTTGGTGGATTTGAACTGCCAGCCTTTTGGTTAGCAGCCGTAGCACTTAACCACTATGCCACCAGGGTTTCCATTAAGGATAAAGCGGCAGGGAAGTATCGAGGCTCCAAATAGAGACAATGGTTTCATGAAGATCAACCCTGTCTTAGTAAGTCTGCATGATCTCTTGTCTCTACACTCATCAGTTGGTATCGTTGTTGTTAGTTGCCGTTAAGTCGGCTGACTCATGGTGACCCCACGTACAGCAGAAGGAAACGGTGCCTGGTCGTGCGCCATCGTCATGATCATCGGTATGTTTGAGTCCATCATTGTGGCATTGTGTTGTTCATCCCACTGAGGGTTTCCCTTGATTTTTGCTGATCATGCTGTCCTTTTCTAGTGATTGGTTTTTCCTGATGACGTGTTCAAAGTAAAGTGAGCTGAATCACTCAGAGCTCATTAAGAGATCTGGGTGTACACTATCCCCATTCCTCTTTTGAAATAGTTTCCCTTCTTCAGTCTTTGGCAATAAACATCTCCCTGCTCATTAGGTAGGTAGTCATTTTTTAGTGTTTGACGGTGATGACATATAGGGGCAAAAAACAAAACCAAAACCTCTTAAAATTCTGAAAAACCTCGTCTCCTGACAATAAAAAATCTGCATGTAAGCTCTGAAGAAAGCTATCCTGTGGAGTAATCTATAAATGGGTACTTGGGGAGTTTTAGAAACACTTAGAATCTAATCACGGTGTCTTAGGAAATGACGATGAGTTAGCATGTCTGAAGCTGTTACCCAGTCAGTCCTAAACTTCCTCTTCTGAAGAAAGGCCCTGTTAGGAGAAGACAGGTGATCAACATAAACCAGCTGCTGTGGAGTTGATTCCAAGTCATGGCAACCTCACGTGTGCGGAGCAGAACCGCTCCATAGGGTTTTCAAGTCTGTGACCTTTCAGAAGCAGACCTCCAGGCCTCTCTCCCCAGGTGCCTCTGGGTGGACTCGAATCTCCAGCCATTCAGTGAGCAGCCAATGGTGTTAACCGTTTGCACCACACAGGGACTCTGATTGGGTCCCCAAAACAGGGCGTTGAAGAGCAGGACATTTCTGGGCAGGAATTCCATGATCCTCGGAGGAGGACCCCTGGGTGGCAGGCACGGGCCGGGATCTCTGAAAGCTGTTTCTCTGACACCGTGATATGAGGTCACCATCTATGCTGCTGTCTGACAGCTTACCCTGTCCTCACTGTGTGCTTGTCAAACAGCCTTCTGTCTGTAATTTCACTATCCATGCTCGAGTGTTTGGAAGGGAGGTGATGCGCTGACCAGAAGCGGTGGTATCATGGTGAGCAAGGAAGTCTTTGTTGTGAATTAAGAAACTGGCATTCTCATTACATAGCAGCCTCTCCAGGAAGGATGGAGCCAGGTTCTTTGAGGTCTGTAGTACTGGGAGGAGAGGAGGACCAGGCCCTTAACCAGCACCACAACCAAGTGGAGTGGAGGACCAGCACCACCACCAGGAGGAGAGGAGGAGCAGGCCCTTCACCAGAACCACCACCTGGGAGGAGAGGAGGACTATGCCCTTCACCAGAACTATCACCAGGAGGAGAGGAGGACCAGGCCCTTCACTAGTATCACCACCTGGGAGGAGAGGAGGACCAGGCCCTTCACGAGAACTATAACCAAGAGGAGAGGAGGACCAGGCCCTTCACCAGAACCATAACCAAGAGGAGAGGAGGACCAGGCCCTTCACCAGCATCACCACAGGGAGACACTGGGCTTCTATCCGGTCTTCTCCGGCAGCTCCTGTAGCTCTTGGCACTCCAACTGCAGCCCTTCTCAACAACTTTAGCAATGGATCTAAAATTAGGTTTTGGGATTATTGTTGGTTTTTTATTACCCATATTATGTCTGTCTTCTATTACCCCAAGTAATTGAAATGTGAAGATAACTGGGCACTGTGACCTAATGCTATCGATCTTATTTCTGTGTCTTTTGAGGTTTTGTTACTTTATGGTGGCATCTCATTAGACCAAGACCTCTCCTAAGAAATCATTTGTCATTAAAAGGAAAATCCTTGTTATAAGCACAGCATGCTGAGGGTGGCTGGCTCTGGAAGCTGCTTCCAGCACGGCCTTTCCTCCCTCCGCAGTGTGTTTAAGTGTGGGGTTCCTCTGCCTGGAGCCGTCCAGCTCCCCACACTCTTGAATAGGCATCCCTTTCTCATTTGCCTTGAGGGGCTGTCACGCCCTGTGTGTGGTTTTTAGTTCAATAAGCCTGACTCATAAACCCACCAGGAGTTGTTCTGGTCTATGGCTTCTGGTCCGGAGTGGCTGCGTCTCTGAATGTGACTCGAGTGTCTTCAGGAGAGTGGAGAATGGAGTTGTGAAGGTGAAGTATTTACACACTTTTCTTTACCCAAGATTCCCAGGATGAATGAGAAGATGGGTCACACTGGGAGGAGATGTCCAGAGAACGACGGGTGTGAGCCACTTCAAGAGAAGAAAGAGCCTCCTGTGCTATTGTTGATTGGTTTGGACCCCTTGGTAATAAGTTGTTTTTGTGCAATGCATTAGGATTGTTTTTACAATTTTCATATTAAAATACTTTCCCTCTACTTCCTCCAAAAGTGTAAAAGCTCTTGGGTTGCAATTATGTTGGTTGTAGCTCTTTCAGTTTGGACGGGATGGTTGACTTCTTGATAAATGGGAGAGAAGGGGCTGTCCTAGGAATGACGGGTTTACGTGGGACGGATCATGGTGAATTTTTCCTTCTGTTTAGTCGATCTACCACCCATCTGTCACGGTGTGTAATGTGGTGGCTTACGTATTGCTGTGATGCTGGAAGCTATGCCACTGGCATTTCAAATGCTAGACTGTCACCCATGGTGAACAGGTTTCAGCGGAGCTTCCAGACTAAGGTAAAGTAGGAAGAAAGGCCTGGAGTTCTACTTCCAAAAATTAGCTAATGAAAACCTTGTAAGTCACACCAGAGCATTGTCTGACTGGCTTGTTTTGGATACATCATCAGGAGGGATCAATTGCTAGAGGAGGACTTTATGGTGAAGTAGAGGGTCAGCAAGGGTGAGGGAGACCCTCGGTGAGATGGATTGGCACAGTATCTAAAAGGATGGACTTCAACATGCTGGCGATTATGAAGATGATGCAGGACGGGGCAATGTTTCGTTCTGTTCTACATAAGGTCACTGTGAGTCAGAGTTAGCTGGCTGGCAACTAACAACAACAACAGTTAGTCAATGGAGGAGTCTGCATCTTACAATCAGCTCGAGTTACGTATTCAGTGTGAGTTCATGAGCCCTGCAATGATTGTTGTGTTTGTGTGTGTGGTGAGATTCAGGCAAGCGTTTAGAGAACTCTGGACTGCATGTGAGGACTCTCACTGGGAAGCACCACCAGTTGGGTAACTATGCCATCCAAGTCAACTTGGATGTGATAAAGGACATTGTTCTTGGATTGGTAATCTTCCGATTCTTGTAATGTTTTTATTAATAACATGAGTAAAGATAGGCAGGTCTGATTATTAAGTTAAAAAAATTTTATTATGGTAAAACATATATAACAAGAAATGTGCCATCTTAACCATTTTTATGTGTATAGTTCAGTGACATGAAATATATTTACCACGTTGTGCGACCACCACTGTGTGTACAAATGCTTTTCGTCTCCCTCAACAGAAACCCAGTACCCCTTAAGCAATAACTCCCGATTCTCCCTGCCCCCAGCCCCGGGTAACCACTAACCAACTCTTGTCTCTATGCATTTGCCTACCTAGATGTTTCATGTAAGTGAAATCTTATAACATTTGTCCTTTTATGTCTGGTTAATTTCACTTAGCATAGTGTTTCCAAAGGTCATCCTGCAGCCCATATCAAGACTTCATTTCTCTTTGTGGCCGAGTAATATCCTGTTGTATGCATAGACCACATTTTGTGTATCCTTCATCTGTTGATGGACACTTGGGTTGTTTCCACCTTTTGCCTATTGAGAATAAATAATACTGCAATGAACACTGGTGTACAAGTCTCTGTCTGAGTCCCTGCTTTCAAGTCTCTCGGGTGTATACCTAGGAATGGTTATCAGTGGGCATGTGGTAATTCTATGTTTAACTTTTTGAGAAACTGCCAAAGTGTTTTCCACAGAGGCTGTACCATTTTAAATTTCCACTAGCAATGGATGAGGGTTCCAATTTCATACTTAAATAGTGTACTTAAATAGCACTGGTAAAGAGGCTTCCATTCAGAAATTGCTAGAAGGCAGTGTTCTGGGTGAGACACTTCTCTAAGTGCTTCCTTGTTTCTGTCACATTATTCAAAAAACCACCACTCAGAACTTGTTTCCACAGTAAAAGCCTTTATGGTACAAATCTATTTGTGATGGAAAGTGTATCTCTATTAGGATATTTTAGCTTAAATCAATTATAGGAGTGCTTTGTGAGACATTTATTTTGCCCAATGTTTCATCAGTATCAAGGATTTTAGAAACCATTTGATCTTTCCTTTTCTGAAATTCCTTTGTAAGAGTGATAAAAAAAACCCAAAAGCCAAACCCATTGCCAGCGAGTGGATGGGCTTACTAAAGTCTGCAGTGAAGCTAACCTGATTACTCCAAGCTATTTTTAAGACGATTAGACAATTCAAGGGAGGATGGATTCTAATCCCATGACTAATGTTTTGGCCAATATAGTACAATTCATTTTGATTATGAAAATTGGTTAGTAACCATTTTAGGATGCATATCCTTTTCTGTTACAACTAGCAGTATTAAAATGTTTCTGTTGGAAGTGGGTCTGGATTAGCTCCGTATCCCCGAGTTAATCACTGTGGAGTAGGGCAAACTGCCATGTGGCAGGAGGACCTAGGGGAAAGGTTCTTTGGCTGCTGACATTTGCAGAGGACTCATTCTACCCAAGTGTTTCCCGTTATTTAATCAAGGCCGAAAATGAGGGAGGGTGGAGGTGGTTCTAATCAGTTCAGAGGGATCAGGTCTTTGCCAGGAGAGAATTTAGTTTCCAGGTTGAGGGTTCCAATTTTTTTTTTTTTTTTTTTTGCCTAAAAGGAAACAGCTTACTTGTGTTCATCATAGTCATAGAGCTAAAATTTACCATGCACATCACTTCTCATCCTTAAAGATTTGGAGACCATTGTCTTAGTTTCTAGTGCTGCTGTCACAGAAATACTGCAAATAGATGGCTTTAACAAACAGAGATTCATTCTCTCACAGCCTAGGAGGCTACAAGTTGGAATTCAAGACAGCATCTCCAGGAGAAGGCTTTCTCTCTCTGTCGGCTCCGGGGGAAGGTCCTTGTCATCAGTCTTCCCCTGGTCTAGGAGTTTCTCAGCCTGAAACCAGAAGAACTAGATGGTACCCGGCTACCACTAATGACCGCCCTGGCAGGGAACACAACAGAGAGTCCCTGATGGAGCAGGAGAAAGGTGGGGTGCAGAACTCAAATTCTAGTAAGAAGATCAGACTTAATGGTCTGACTGAGACTGGAGGAACCCTGGAAAGCATGGCCCCTGGATTCTCTATCAGCCCAGAACTCAAATAATTTCTGAGGCCAACTCTTCAGACAGGGACTGGATTGGACTGTGAGACGTAAAGTGATACTCGTGAAGAGTGTGCTTCTTAGCTCAAGTAGATACAAGAGGCTAAATGGGCAGCTTCTGTCTGGAGGTGAGATGGAAAGGCAGAGAGGGTTAGGAGCTGGTTGAATGGACATGCGGAATCAGGGGTGGTAAGGAGGTGTGTGCTGTCACAGTATGGGGAGAGCAATTGGAGTCACATAACAACGTGTGTATAAATTTTGTATGGGAGACTAACTTGAAATGTAAACTTCATTTAAACTACAATAATAAAAATAAATAAATAAAAAGATTGTTGTTGTTAGGTGCCATGGAGTCGGTTCTGACTCTTAGCAACCTCATGTACAACAGAATGAAACACTGCCTGGTCTTGCACCATCCTCACAATGATTGCTGTGTTTGAGCCCATTGTTGCAGCCACTGTGTCAGTCCATCTCGTTGAGGGTCTTCCTCTTTTTCACTGACACTCTACGTAAAGATTATAGCCCAGAAAACCCTACTGAGCTCAGTTCTACTTTGTAATACACAGGGTCACCATGGTTTAGAGTCTACTGATGTACAGGCAATGTTTCATTCTGTCATACATAGATAAGGTGGCCATGAGCTGGAGCTGCCTCAACCCTACCAACAGCAACAAGCACCGGTCTGTTTCCAGGGAGGAGAGAGAGTGTGTGACGTCAGGAGCCATGTCTCATGTTGGCAGAGCTGGGGGCAGGGGAGGGGAGGACTCGGGTGTAATGAGGAAAGGGTTCAGGGGCACCAGGGTGGAGAAGCAATAGGACCTACGATGAAATGTCAGGACATGCCACAGAAACCACTTGAAACCCCACTCCTGAAATCAACAATGAGGCTGCATTTGGGATATGCTAGCCTTTATGGGGGCCCTGGATGGACATGCTCGGCTGCTAACTGAAAAGTTGGAAGTTCGAGTCTACTCAGAAGTGCCTTGGAAGAAAGGCCTGGTAATCTACGTTTGAAAAAATCAGCCATTGAAAACTCTATGGAGGCGGTTCTACTCTGACACACATGGGGTTGCCATGAGTTGGAATTGACTCAAAGGCAACTGGCTTGGGGTTTTTCGGTTCATTTTCTGTTAGCCATGAGCCAGGGGCTGACTTGATGGCAGCTGACAACAACCTGTAATTATGGAAACCTGAGAGCAATGTGCGTTTAGGAGTCAGGAAGCTATTTTGGGCGTGGATGACCACATAGAGCTGGTTATGAAGGAAGAATGAGAGGAGTTGAGGAGGGGTTAACTTCTGTGGGGTCCACCAGGGACGCAGGAGGAGGCGTGAAGCAGGGTGAGGTAGTGTGGAGACCTCACAGTTTAATGTAAATAGCACCGGGCTGAGCACTGGGCAGCGTGGAACAAGGGCACCGATTGATGGGGTCCTCAGAGTTCCCTTCCGCGCCATAATTCACACTCTGATCCTGTACACACATTTGTCCAATGAGGCAATAACTCTGGGCCTCTGTTTTTTCATGGGAAAGGTCCTAGTTTTCATTAAAAACATTCTAGAGTTGATGGGACCGACTAGCTTTCCGACAGGGAGAGTGGTTTGCAAGGGGAGCTGTACTGCACCCCCACCCACCCCCACCCTGAGCCACCAGGCGGGGCCAGTGACCTGGGATGGCCAGGCCTTGGGGTCCACCCCTGCATCCACCCAAATAAAGCCACATTAATCCATTTTACATGTTGGCTTTGACTACATTTTGCTTGAAAGAAATACTGTTTCAGGTGAACATGTTTAAAAGTGAAGCAGAATTTTCTGGAGGGGTAAGTTATGTTGTCAATGACTTTAACTTCCACCTTTTCCAGAACAGTCTTGATTTCTGGCCTTCCACTCAACTGTTGGCTGACCTGTCAAATGTGCGCATCAGGGGATAGGTACCGTGGGTCCCCTCTGTCCCTGCTCAGTGGTGCTTGAAGCCCCCACATCAGACTGTGCCCAAGTCCTGACGTGTTACCAGCAGTGTGGAAATTAGCACAGACTTAAATTAACTGAAGAGCAGGCTTAATTAGTCCTGATTTTACAGATGAAATGCTGGAAATGCAAACTATTTAAAGGACACCTGCTTAACTCCAGAGGGGTCATGATGATAGCCAGCCCTGGAACCTAGCTGAGCCCCCCACGTTCCATGACCCTGGAACCTGGGCCTCTGACCCCTAGCTGAGCCCCCACATTCCACTACCCTTGTTGTGCAGCTGCCTTTTGAATTTTCAGCCTGTTGTCTCTGGCAGAGAAGATTCCAGTGACCAGTTACTGTTGAGCTGACTCTGACACATGGCCCATGTGTGTCAGAGTAGCACTGTGCTCCATGGAGTTTTCTTGGCTCCGAACTTACAGACTCGAGGACCCTGTGACTACACCCCTGGGCCCACCTGGAAAATCCAGGCTCATCTCCCATCTTAAGATCCTTAACCTCACCACACCTGCAAAGTCCCTTTTGCCGTATCAGGTAACATGTTCACAGGGTCCGGGATGAGGACATGAACATCTTGGGGGCTGTTACTCAGCTGACCGCATCAGATGTTTCTCAGGCAGGCCTGTCTCCTCTGGGAGAGTGGGTGAGGTGAGTGGGTTTTCTGGAACCTTCTACTCACAGCTGGATACGGGATGGAACTCTGGGTTGCTGAGGACATTGCAGGATTCTTGAAGGTCCTGACTTTGGAGACCTCCCATCTCGCAGAACCGGAGTGTAGGGCAGAGGAGGCTGCAATGCTCTGGGATGCCCCGAGGATCATGTCTGTCCAGAAAGAGCCAGAGAAGTCGACAGTCTTGTGCTCTCTGCCTGCTGGACACATGCAGGATAGGGGGATGAGGACACGGCTGTCCTTCACCCTCTATCCTTGCTGGCAAGCCCTTGGCATCAGTTTCCTCAGAGGCACCTTGGAAGAAAAGTCTGGCAATCTACTTCCAAAAAATCAGCCACTGAAACCTATATGGAGCACAGTTCTACTCTGACACACATGGAGGCGCCATGAGTTGGGATGGATATTTGACAGCAACTACTTAACTGGTTACTGGAACTGTATTCTTGAGGATTTATTTTAATTACACAGTTTCTGTGTCTGAAAACATTTCCAATCAGATTGTAAGCTAATGGTTTTGACAGCCCACCAGGGGACCTACGTCATTGCTGTCTGTGATAACATACCCCAGGTCCAAACAATGGACTCCCAGGAGCACTTTGGGGAAGAATCTGAATAGAAATTGGGTGTGCATATGGATGGCGGTGTTTGTGATTCCGTGCATTGCAGAAGCAATAACTTGTCAGGAAAGAATCTCAGTGAAAATTAACCCACCAATTTTATGAAGTTTAGAAAAATGCACACAAGGTAGGCCATCCCCAGAGCTGGAGCAGATGTTGACGTAACTGTCTTAAAACCACTGGACGTTTTGTGAGGGAGGGGGGCTCTTCTGGTTCACCTGCCACAATGGAAGACAGACACGCTCCCCCCCACCATTGTCTCTGGGCAGCGCTGTGCATTGTTGGGCACACAATGACCAGAACAGCCGCAGCTGCCCTGGTTTGGTTGTGGCTCATTTATTTTAGGACAATCAGGTTTAGCCCAAATCATTGAGAACTGCGCTCAGGGGGAAACAGTGAGGAGATTATTGTAATTCTCAAGGATTAATCAGAACTGGACATCTCCAAAACGCTGTGGCCCCTAGCAGCTCTGTCTTGCTAATGGGGCCTTGTATAGCCTCTGGTCTCTTCCATGCCCAGTGTCGTCAGCTCTGCCCCACTGGACGAGGAGGCCAGGGGTACTTCTGTCCACCTCTGCCTCCACACAGAGGAATGAAAGGTGGCCCCCCCTCAAAAGATTTGTCTATGTCTAAACGCCTGGAACCTGTGAGTGTGGAAAAGTGTGGAAAAGTGTGCAAAAGTGTGGAAAAAGGGTTCTGGCAGGTGTGATTAAGTTAGAGATCTGGAGATGAGACAATCATCTTGGATCACCTGCATGGGCCTCTGTCTTAGGCTGGGTTCTTGAGAAGCAAAACCAGTAAAGTGTATAAATATCTATATAGAGAGATTTATATAAAGGAAATGGCTCACGAGGTTAGAGGCTGGAACATCCCAAATCTGCGAGTCAGGGTGGAGGCTTCTCCTGATTCACATAGCCTCAGGGGCTGGCGAACGCAAGATTGGCAAGTCAGACAGTAGGGCTCTGACTCACAGTCTGGGAAGATTGATAAATCCAAAAATCAGCAGACAAGACCGCAGGTAAGCTGCTAGCTCAAGTCCCAAGAACTGGAAGTCAGATGAACAGGAGCCAGCTGCAGGATCCAGAGTGAGCAAAAGCCCATGAGCCTTGCCAGAATGTCCACTTATATTTGATGCAGGCTACACCCCCAAGGAAACTCCCTTTCAACTGATTGGCTACCACAACAGATCCCATCATGGAGGTGATCACATTGTATCAAATCTCATCATAGAAGTGATCACATTATCATACAACTGCCAAATTACATCATAACTGCAAAACCACTGAGAAGCATGGCCCAGCCAAGTTGACACACAACCTTAACCATCACAGTCCACCACTTGTCAACTTGGCACCTGTACACATCTCCTTAAACCATACATAATCTTTGAATAAAGACAATTATAAAGTCATACTTGCACGTAACATGATACAACAAACACGCATACAACTGAATATGCACGAGCCTTGTTTACATCTTGTATTTTATAAGTGAAGAAAACAAAAATATTTGAAGAACACATACAAGGTAGAAATACTCATAACAATTACAGTCCTCATTTCTGCAACTGGTGACGTGATAGTAACTGGAATTTAGAACTACTTTCTTCCACCACCCATTCCATATTCCCTTTGCCCTCAGAAAGCACCTCACCTGGTCGTGGTTCTTTGCCTGTTAGGGTGACCCAAACCTTCATTCCTGAAGGCTCTGGGCCATTAGTAGTCATGCTGGAATTGGGTTGTTGTAGTTTTCCATTGACTTTAATCACAGGGCATGGCAGTACTAAGAGATGCCCTAAGGGATCTCCTGCATTCCAGACATTCTCTTCTTTACCTCCATTATGTAATATCAGTCTGATTTCCTCTTGGGAATCAGGATCAATCACACCAGCCAGCATGGTAACTCCCTTCTTTGCCTGTTGATCCAGAGGCATAAGTGGCCAGGTGGCATTCTTAGCTTCCAGTTCAATGGAATCAGTGATGTGTCTCCAGGTGGGAGCATTCCTCCCTTTGGAACTAAGACCTTTAGGCCTGCAGAGCATAAAGTCGAGGGGACAGGAAGCAAAAATATTGTGAGTGAGTCACTAGGGGTAATAGTGAGTGGTGCCACTCCCATTTCCACCCCTTGATCCATGGACCCATGAATACTGGCTATGGGAGAAACAGCACCATATATTGGATGATGGTTTAGAGCTTATACAGCTTCTTAAAGACTATTGCCCCAACCCTGCAAGGTATTGCCACCTAGCTGGTGCCATAATTGTGTCTTTAGAAGGCCATTCCATTGTTCTATCAACCCAGCTGCTTCAGAATTGTGGGAAACATGGTAAGACCAGTGAATTCCATGAGCATGGGCCCATTGCCACACTTCATTTGCTGTGAAATGAGTCCCTTGATCTGAGGCGATGCTGTGTGGGATATCATGATGGTGGATAAGGCATTCTGTGAGTAGTTTTGGCAGAAGCATTGCATTCAGGGAAGGCAAATCTATATCCAGAGTAAGAGTGGAGGCAAATGGGGTCTGCATGGAGGGCAATCAACATGGGGATGTGGTGTCTGCATCAAGGCTGATGAGGATGAAATCAAGCTGCTGGTGGTGGACAGGGAAACTGACGAGTTCTTCAAGAAGTGCAAAGTGACCCCATCTCAGGAGCACCTGCATGGTCCCTTGCCTGAGCCATTTACCAATGGGGAGGTACAGAAGGAGAACAGTAGGAAATCCCTGGCAGAGGTAGCCTCAGAGAGCCCCAGGCCAGCCCTGGAGAGATCCACCGCCAGTGACACCTGAGGAGATGAGTTCCCAGGACAGTCCCAAGAAGCAGGACTCCATGGCACCCTCCTCTGCCTCCTCCTCCTCTGACCCCACTCCTGGTACCAAATGTCTTAGGCTGGGTTCTCTAGAGAAGCAAAGCCAGTGAAGTGTATAAATATCTATATAGAGAAATTTATATCAAGGAAATGGCTCACGTGATTGTAGAGGCTGGAATGTCTCAAATCTTTGAGTCAAGGTGGAGGCTTCTCCTGATTCACGTAGCCTCAGGGGCTGGTGAACGCAAGATCGGCAAGTCAAACAGCAGGGCTCTGGCTCAGGCTGGGAAGATTGATGAATCCAAAGATCAGCAGGCAAGACCGCAGGTAAGCTTCTAGCTCAAGTCCCAAGAACCAGAGATCAGACAAACAGGAGCCAGCTGCAGGATCCAGAGTGAGCAAAAGCCCATGAGCCTTGCCAGAATGTCCACTTATATTTGATGCAGGCCACACGCCCAAGGGAACTCCCTTTCAACTGATTGGCTGCTTACAGCAGATCTCATCATGGAGGTGATCACGTTGTATCAAATCTCTTCATGGAAGTGATCACATCATCATATGACTGCCAAACTACATCATAACTGCCAAACCACTGAGAAGCATGCCCCAGCCAAGCTGACACACAACCTTAACCGTCACAGCCCCAAATCCAATGACCAGCATCCTTATGAGTCACACAGGGGAGAAGTCCGTGTGAAGACAAAGGCAAACATTGGATGGTTTGTTGTCTTTGTTTCCTGGGGCTGCTGTAACAAAACACCACAGAGTGGGCAGCTTTAAAGAAAGATATTTATTTTCTCACAGTTCTGGAGGCAGGAAGTCTGAGATCAGGGTGTCGGCCGTGTTGATTCCTTCTGAGTCTCTGAGGGAGGAGCTGTTCAGGCTTCTCTCTCAGCTTCTGGTGACTGCTGGCGATCTTTGGCGTTCTTCCCTCTGTGTGTCTTTGTGCTTCTTTTCCTCTTTTATAAGGACACCACTCAGATGTGATAAGGACCCTCTCTACCCCAGTGTGACCTCGTGTTAACTTAACCCTTCACATCTCCACAAACCCTATTTCCAAACAAGGCCACATTCACAGGTACAGGGATTAGAATTTCAACATATCTTTTTGGAGACACAATTCAATTCATGGTACTCCTCTTTACATTTGAAATAAAGTCCCAACTTTTACCATTGCTTACAAGAGTGTTCTTGTATGCTCCAGCCCCTGCCTGCCCTGATAACATCGTCTGGGGCTTCTCTCCCTGAGGTTCGCTGGCTGCCAGCCACGCTGGGTGCTTTGCCACCTCAGAGGCACCGCAAGTGCCTTTTTCTCTCCACGGGTCTTCCAGTCTCAACACTGTTGGTATTTAGGGCCAGATAATTCTCTGTGGCGGGAGCTGTCCTGGGCATTATAGGTTGTTTAGCAGCATCCCTGGTCCCTACCCACTAGATGTTAGTAGCAACCCCCCACCCCGAATTGTAACACCAAAAAGGTCTCCAGACATCGCTAAATGTCCGCTCAGGGGCAAAGTCACCCAGTTGAGAACCCCTGCTTACTTGAAACGCACCCTCCACCACTCATCCCTCAGCCAGGGGCAACAGTAAAAACACTTAACAACTGGTATAGCACAGGTTTTAACCAATCAGAATAGGTGCCAGCCCCAAGTAACCTTCCCTTCATCTGTGAAATGGGGAGGATGATGATTCTCACTTGCAGGCCTATTGTGAGAGTAAGTGAGCCACAGGTGTGAAGTGCATATCCATGGGCCTGCACGGAGGGAACACGCTACAGACACTGGCGATGGCTCTCACCTTCCTTGTCGTTACTGTTATTACTGTTGGCTCCTTGTCAGCCCTGCCCCGGCTCTCCTGGCAGCCCCTCCATCTCAGTGACCCTCCGTTGCTACACCCAGCTTGTTTCTGTAGAACACGCTCACAGTCGTAATGGTACCTGTCTTTGTGTGTTTGCTCATTCCCTGTCTACGCTCTAGACTTGACATTCTACCAGGGCAGGGTCTCAGGGTCGTCTGGCTGCTGTAACGAACAGTCCTACACCTCGGCGATCTCACACAACGAGGAGTCCTTGTCTTCTTCACCAGGGAGGTCTGTGAGAGCATTCCAGGTAGCGACTCAGGCACTGGTTCTGTGGGCCTTCCTTTCCTAGAGTCTCAGACTTGCCTGCTGGGTGCTTTGCCTCCAGCTGGCAGCCATGGGGTGGGGGAGAGATGGCAGCTTTACATGGGAGATTTTTTTTTTTTTATTTCAAAGATATTTTATTTTATTTTTTATATTTTATTGTACTTCAGGTGAAGGCTTACAGAACAAATAGTTTCTCATGAAACAGTAGTACACATGTTGTTTTATGACATTGGTTAACAACCCCACAACATATTAAGCCTCTAAATTCTCAACCTTTTTTTTTTTGGTGAAAATACACATAGCCAAAGATACACCGTTTCAAAAATTTCTACATACATAGTTCAGTGACATGACTACGCTCTTCCAATTGTGCTGTTATTCTCACTTAAGATGAAGGCTTACAGAACAAAATAGTTTCTCATTTAACAGTTACTACAAATGCTGCCCTGTGACAATGGTTAACAATCTTACATGGGAGGTTTTAAATGGGCCACCCGGGAGATGCTGGGTGGCACAAATTGTTAGCATGTTTGGCTACTAACCAAAAGGCTGTGGTTCAAATCCACCCAGAGGTGCCTTGGGTGAAGGGCCTGGCAACTTATTTCCAAAAATCAGCCAGTGGAAACCCTATGGATCACAACAGTCTGATTCACAACTGGTCATGGGGATGGCATAGGACCGGGCAGTGTTTTGTTCCATCATGCATGGGTCACCATGAGCTGGGGGCCAACTTGACAGCAGCTAGCAACACAAGCAACAAGTCTCGGCTCTGCCAGTGAGCCCCAGCTTGGAAAAGCCACTGCACCCTGCAGGGCCCCCGTTTCCTCACCGGAGCAGTGAGGAGCTGAGCCAGATGACTTTCCAGTCCCTCCAGCTCTGCCCGTGGTCCATCCTGGAGGGCACAGGCAGAGCTAGGCTTCCTTTGTATGTGAACAGCAAGCATAGTTCTGCCCACAGAACAGACCTGAAATCAAGGTTTCTAGATGGATTTTCAGACCGGCAGAGTTCCCCGTGACTGACACCTCCCCCAGAGTCAGCCGTGCTCTGAGGCAGACACACAAGGAAGCAGGGCTCCCAGCCAGGTGACAGCAAGGACCGGAGGTTGATGGGCAGGTCAGCTCTCCCTGCCCCTCCCTGCCCCTCCCAGCCCCTCCCAGGCTGGAGCAGACGCACAGCGGGATTCCCAGGTGCAGTCACCATGGAAGACTGCACTCAACCCACAGTGACAACCCTCCCAGGATGGAATTTCACGGTGCTCCTTGACCAGCTTTTCCTTGTAGCCCTGAGACAGTTCACGTGTCTTGTTGTTGTTAGTTGCTGTCGTGTCAGCTCTGACTCGCGGTAACTCCATGTACAACAGAATGAAATGCTGCCCAGTCCTGCACCATGTTCATAGCCATTGGTGTGCTCAAGTCCACTATGTATTTTAAGTGCCTTCCAATCTCGGGAGCTCATCTTCTGACACTATATCAGATCCACAGGGTTTTCACTGGCTGATTTTCAGAAGTAGATCACCAGGTCCTTCTTCCTAGTCTGTCTTAGTCTGGAAGCTCCACTGAATCCTGTCCACCATGGGTGTCTCTGCTAGTAGTTGAAATACTGGTGGCAGAGCTTCCAGCATCATAGCAGCACACAAGCCACCACAAGGCAACAGACTGACAGACACGTGGTGCATAGGGTCCACATGCCTAGTTCTGATAGATTTAGAAAAATAAAAAACAGGATACATATTGCATGAGACATGTTGTTGTTAGGTGCCGTCTAGTCAGTTCCAACTCATAGTGACCCTGTATACAACAGGATGAAACACTGCCAAGCCCTGTGCCATCCTTGTTATGCTTGAGCCCATTGTTGCAGCCACTGTGTCAGTCCATCTTGTTGAGGGTCTTCCTCTTTTTTACTGACCCTCCACTTTACCAAGCATGATGTCCTTCTCCAGGGACTGCTCCCTCCCAACAACATGTCCAAATTATCTCAGATGGAGTCTCACCATCCTTGATTCTAAGGAGCATTCTGGTTGTACTTCTTCTAAGACAGACTTGTTCATTCTTTTGGCAGTCCATGGGATATTCAATAATCTTGGCCAATACCACAATTCAAAGGCATCAGCTTTTCTTCGGTCTTCCTTATTCATTGTCCAGCTTTCACATGTGTATGAGGCGACTGAAAACACCATGGCTTGGGTCAGGAGCACCTTAGTCTTCAAGGTGACATCTTTGCTTTTCAACACTTTAAAGATGTCTTTTGTAGCAGATT
The DNA here is from genome assembly GCA_030035585.1 of Dugong dugon. Taxonomy (NCBI): domain Eukaryota; kingdom Metazoa; phylum Chordata; class Mammalia; order Sirenia; family Dugongidae; genus Dugong; species Dugong dugon. The sequence continues at coordinate 1,529,542 of CM057460.1, forward strand.
TGCCCAATGCAATGCGTCTTTTGATTTCAAGATTGCTGCTTCCATGGGCGTTGATTGTGGATCCAAGTAAAACGACATCCTTGACAACCTCAATCTTTTCTCTGTTTATCATGATGTTGCTTTTTGGTCCAGTTGAGAGGATTTTTGTTTTCTTTATGTTGAGGCATAATCCATACTGAAGGCTATGGTCTTTGATCTTCATCAGTAAGTGCTTCAAGTCCTCTTCACTTTCAGTAAGCAACGTTGTGTCATCTGCATAATGCAGGTTGTTAATTAATTTTCCTCCAATTCTGATGCCCCTTTTCTTCTTCATATAGTGCAGCTTCTTGGATTATTTACTCAGCATGCAGATTGCATGGATATGGTGAAAGGATACAACACCGACACATACTTTTCCTGACTTTAAACCACGAAGTATCTCCTTGTTCTGTCCGAACAACTGCTTCTTGGTCTATGTACAGGTTCTTCATGAACACAAGTAAGTGTTCTGGAGTTCCCATTCTTTGCAATGTTATCCATAATTTGTTATGATCCACACAGTCGAATGCCTTTTCATAGTCAATAAAACACAGGTAAACATCTTTCTGGTATTCTCTGCTTTCAGCCAGGATTCATCTGATAAGAGCAATGATAGCCCTGGTTCCACGTCCTCTTCTGAATCCAGCCGAATTTCTGGCAATTCCCTGTTGATATATTGCTGCAGCCGCTTTTGAATGATCTTCAGCAAAATTTTACTTGCATGTGGTATTAATGATATTGTTCGATAATTTCCTCATTTGGTTGGATCACCTTTCTTGAGAATAGGCATAAATATGGATCTCTTCCAGTCGGTTGGCCAGGTAACTGTCTTCCAAATTTCTTGGCATAGATGATTTGTTGCATCCATTTGTTGAAACATCTCAATTGGTATTCCGTCAATTCCTGGAGCCTTGTTTTTCACCAATGCCTTCAGTGCAACTTGGACTTCTTCCTTCAGTACCATCAGTTCCTGATCATATGCTACCTCCTGAAATGGTTGAACGCCTACCAATTCTTTTTGGTGTAGTGACTCTGTGTATTCCTTCCATCTTCTTTTAATGCTTCCTACATGAGACATACTTTTATACTAAAAATGATTTGTTGTTTACCTGAAATGGAAAATTAACTGGGTGCCCTGTATTTTATCTGGACACCTTATTTGTGCAGAACCCCAGTGTCCAGCATTGGCTTTCCCAGTGCTGCTCTGCTTGTGTCTTAGTCAGGGTTCTCTAGAGACACAGAACCAGCGAGACAGAGATGAGGGATGATGGGTAGGTAGGTAGATAGATGGATGGATGGATGGATGGATGGACAGACAGACAGATAGATGGATAGATAGCTAGATGAACTGGTGGATAGATAGATAATAGATAGATAGAGATTTATTTTAAGGAATTGGCTCACATGATTGTGGGGGACTGGCAAGTCCAAAATCTGTATATGAGGTGACAGGAGGAGTGAGGAGTGAAAGAGTTATGGCAAAATGTCTATTTATAGTCTGAAGGCAGAAGACTCCCTAGGGAAACTCCATTTTGTTCGTAAGGTCTTCAACTGATTGGATGAAGCCCACACACATTGTGGGAGGTGATCTGCCTTACTTAAGGCCAGCTGATCCAATCCCATGTGACTCCTTCCTAGCAGTAACCAGACTGGTGTTTGACTGAACGTCTGGGCACCATGGCCTACCCACGTTGACACATAAGATTCACCATCAGTCTCCATTCTGATTAGTCGAGCAGTGGCAGGTCTGCTGGGGGCCTTCCAGGAGGTGGGAGCAATCAGAGAAGGTGCCTCCTTCTGTATCAGGTGTCAGATGCTTCCCCTTTAACTGACTTTGCTGTTTACACACTAACTCCCCGTTTTCATCTCATGGCTCGTTGGGTGGGTCACCCCAATTTTCTGAATGTTCTGGTCGGTAGGTCACTTACTGTCCACCTTGAGTAGAAGGCCCATCCTGGCTTCCCCTTCATCTTGCTTCCATCTGACCAAAATTACTCAGCCAAGCCCCGAATGACTGTGTGTGTGTGTGTCTCCTCTATTAAAATTGGGGTCAACCTTAATGTCTGTGAAGCAAGTTCTGATTTAATTAAGATACACTTGGTTTGGCCCACACTACTTATCAATTTTAATTAAACTGGTTATAAGTTATGCTTAATTCACAAAGAGAAATGTAAGAGCCCACGCATTTGATAAGAAATGTAATTGTCTCTGTTTGAAATGCTACAGTTTTGTATTTAGAAATCCTGATTTTAAAGGGAAGTCACTTTAGGTCAACTTTTACCTTGAGTAAGTATCCACGAGGCCATCTCTGGCTTTGATTTTAATTCATGGGAGTCTCTTTCCACTATTGGAAAATATTCATTCATTCGTTCAACAGACGTTGAGGGTCTATTACGTACCAGGCCCTGTGTGAGTCACCATATTGGAAACCACAAATCAGCATAAGCAGGTTCATAAGAATGGTCTTTCGCTTGCCTTCCTTTTTGTCTTCACAGCCGTCAGGAGCTGTCCACTTGGGCGTGGGTGCATTGACTTTGCATCACTCAATTACATGCTCAACTGTGTTGCTACTTGACGCATAGTGACCCCACGGACAACAGAACGAAAAGCTGCCCGGTCCTGCACCATCCCCAAGGTCGGCTGGGGATAGGATTGTTGTGATCCATAGGGTTTGCATTTGATGGTTTTCGGAAGTAGATCTCTAGACATTTCTTCCTAGTCCGTCTTAGTCAGGAAGCTCCGCTGAAACCTGTTCAGCATCAGAGCAACACACAAGCCTCCACTGGCTGTGCTTGAGGTTCATTGGCCGGGAATCGAACCTGGGTCTCCCACGTGGAAGGTGAAGAGACTATCATGGAACCACCACTATCCCCTCAACTGTCTCACTTGATGGAGAAAAGTTAACCTCTTTCCTCCTTTTTTGGTGGAGACCATGTCTGGTTAGGGTCAGGCAGGTGAGCCTGAGTCTGATCTCGAGGCTCACGTGGGATGTCGATGGGTGGTCAGCATTCCGGCCAACAGAGCGTGGCAGCTCTGTCTCTGCAGCAGTTTTGCCGTGTGCTGTGACAGACTCCCTAAGCCAGCCATCCTCTTGCTCCTGAGAACAGCATGAGTTTCTCCATCAGACTGGGGGACAGCCTCTGATCCTGGGGCGAAGGCCACCAGCTGGCTTGGATGGAAGCACAGACTTGACACATCACTGTGGCTCTTCCACCACCTGAACTCCGACCCAGACGCTTGTGATTGGCGCCTCAAGCCCGCCATGAAAAGAGAAGCACAGGGCTTGGTTTGTCAGGCTGTGTCTGTCCGTCAGGGGAAATTGTGCCACTAAAACAGGCATTAATCCTACCCTTTTTGTGTCCCATTGAGCCTCGTGTTTCAACAGATTCCACAACACTGAAACAGTTCTCATGTTCAGCTTAACATTTCATGTGACTTTGGCAATGCAGACTGAGTCCAGCCCGGCCAGCAAGCTGCTGTCTTCTTGTCTGAGTCCACCTTCGGTCCCTCTTTGATGCACTAAAAATGCTCTCTGTAGATCAGTGGAGTGTTCCAGCCCTCCAGACAGAGGGCTGCGACAGGAAATCAATGTGCATCTGGGACAGCTGAAAAGAACCTTAAATAACATCTTAAACAGAATCTGCCCCACTCAGTCCCACCCGCCCAGGCACTGTGGAGACGCCAGTGGGATCATACCTGCTAACATGCACACCTCTTAGCGTACGGAGGTCTCTCGAAACCAGCAGACGGAAACCAGAGTCAGCATCACAATTAAAACGCACTTGGATTCACAGATTTTTCTGACACTTTTTTTTCCTCCCGTCCCTATGGTGAGAACATTAAAAAACATCCTGAACTTGGCACTTTGCTTAAGGCACGCTGTGAGAACTTCCCTGTGCATGTTATTTTCTCTGCAAAAGCGGCACTTAGCAACCTCTACGTGTTGGCATTGTCTGTTGCCAGGAACAGGGAGGAAGATGCTGGTGAGGACTGGACGCCAGGCTCCCCTGGTGCCGGGAGAGAAGGAGGGGGAAGGCCCCCATTTATTAGCTTCTTGCTAAAACGTGAAGCATTGTGTTTGTTATCTAGTGCCGCTGTAAAAGAAATACCACAAGGGGTGGCTTTCAAGAACAGAAATGTATTTTCTCATAGTTCAGGAAGCTAGACGTCTGCATTCAGGGAGCCAGCTCTAGGGGAAGGCTTTCTCTGTGTTGGCTCTGGGGGAAGGTCCTTGCTTCAGCTTTCTAGCCTGTGCTTTGCCTCCTTGGCCATCTCCGCGGGGCCTCTGTCTTCCCCTATTTGTGCTTGCTTGCTTCTGTACTCAGTCTGCTCTTTTAATATCTCAAAAATGATTGGGTTTACGACACCCTATACTAATGTGGCCTAATTAACACAACAAAGAAAACCCTATTCCCAAGTATGAAAAAATCCACTGAGTCCATTGGGCTTAGGTAACTTCCTTGGGCACTGGGTGTACGGCACAGGAGTGGGTCGGACAAGTTCCTGACCCCCCAGCAATAAGAGGCCTCCGGAGGTGGAAGCAAGAATCGCAGCCCTAAGCACCCCACCCCCACACCTTCCTGCATTAATGGGGACCCCGAGCTTGGTCGTTCTCACAGTGCTGTGATGTGTGGAATCAGCTGGCTGCTCTCCCACCTGCTCTCTGCTGGGGAGATGGTTAGTGTAAATAGTCAACCTGGTTCTGTAAACAGGAGACGCTGCGTTTTTAACAGTTAAGCTTTGGGAACTTGGCCTCCAGGTGCTCCCAGAGCTGTGTGGAGGAGTTCCATCCTCTCTGTTCTCTGGGCTTCAGACAGTCCGCGTCCCATGGAGCCCATGTCAGCCATCCCTGGCGCTCACCAGACCTGGCCTGCAGGAGACACCATGCGTTAGGAGCAGGAACCCTCAGGCCCTGCATGGGTTTCGGCTTCCTGCTCTGCATTTGCTTCTTCCTTGGGGGCAGGGGCATGGCTGGTGCTCCAGCAGGATCATACCCACACCCCCACCTCACTCGGAGATGGGAGACGGGGAGATGGGGGAGGGGAAGACTCACTGAAGAACAAGGCCCTCTCCAGTCCCTAGACCGCCACTCGCCGCTCGCCGGCTTAACTGTGTGAACTATACAACATGCTGAAAAGTTTCATTATGTCAGTTGAAAGTTTCTTTTATTTTGGTAGGGGGTGAGGCGGCTCCATTCTTTTAGGAAGATAAAGCCAAACTCCTTAAACCTTTATCTATCTGAATGGATATAATTTTGTCTGGATGGCATTTAGATCCCTCGGGGGACACCACTCATGTTCCAGCGAGCCTCCTGCTGGTTTGGGGTCCACCTGAGTGTCCAGAGGGATCTGAATCCGATGAGTACCCATGGGTCTCCTCCCTTTGGGCACCCCCCCCTTTCATCAGGCCCACTGTTGTCTGGATTTCCCTTTTCCCTGGGGTGTGTCCCCCATCCCTGCAAACCCCTTAACGCTCTGCAGATCCTCATGGAAGACGTTTTGTGAGAAGCACAGCTATGCACACAGAGATCATTATGCTCCATGAGCTTCTCTGTCCCAGACTAATTACCCCGCGGTCTTCCAGGATAAACGGCATTTGCCATCTGCTGCCTCAATTACCTAAATGATCCGAATTCTTTTAATCCTGCCCACATGGCTCCTCCTTCCAACTCCCATTCCGGGGCCATGGGCGGATTTTAGAGCCCGGTGTTAAGCCCCAGTCAGGGTCCTCAAAGTTGCCCGCCCTGATCTGGGAGACTCCTGGTGTGGCGTTTGCCTCCTCTCTGCTTTGTCCCCTGATGTCTCACTCTTGCACTGTTACATGGTGTCTTTTAGGAAGATCAGAAAACCGCATGATGCCTGCTTTCCTTACATTTCTCTATGAACTGGGATGAGGCAGGTAAATCATATCATCTAAACATTAAATTCTGGAAATGTAGTTAAGGATGACCTCTTTCACCTTTGAAGTTTTTTGTGTAAGCAATGTCATTTGCTTTGCTGTTGTTAGGTGTCATCGAATCAGTGGCAGCCTTGTGTATTACAGGGTGAAACACTGCCTGGTCCCGCACCATCCTCACAATCGTTGCTGTGTTTGAGCCCATTGTTGTAGCCAGTGTGTCAGTCCATCTTGTAGAGGGTCTTCCTCTTTTTCGCTGACCCTCTATTTTGCCAAGCATGATGCTCTTCTCCAGAGATTGGCCCCTGCTGATGATATGACCAAAATACTTGAGATGAAGTCTTACCATCCTTGTTCCTAAGGAGCGTTCTGGTTGTCCTTCTTCCAGTCATTCTTCTGACTAAATTTCCGTGATTTGCTTAATTCTCTGTCATGGGGCATTGGTGGTTCAGTGGTAGAATTCTCAGGTTCCACATGGGAGACCCAACTTTGCTTCTCAGCCAATGCACCTCATGTGTAGCCACTACCCATCTGTCAGTGGAGGCTTGCATGTTGCTAGGATGCTGAACAGGTATCAGCAGAGCTTCCAGACTAAGAAGAACTAGGAAGAAAAGCCTGGTGATCTGCTTCCAAATATCAGCCAATGAAAACCCTATGGATCACAATGGTCCAACCCACAACCAATCACAGAGATGGCACAGGACCAGGGAATGTTTAGTTCCATTGTGCATGGGGTCGCCATGAGTCTGTGGTCAACTTGATAGCAGCTAACAACAACAACAACAACAACATGTATATGTGTTGTTTACATCAATCTAAGTTAAGCCTGAAATTGGAAGTGGAAGCAGAAATTCATGCAGTCTCCACAGGACACAAGAAACAAACAAATAAACAAACAGTTGCTGAGGATTTGACTACAACTCATGGAGACCTCATGTGTGTCAGAGTAGAACTGAGCTCCACAGGGTCTTCAGTGGCTAATTGTTTGGAAGCAGATCACTAGGCCTTTCTTCCTATGCGCCTCTGAGTAGACTTGAATGTCCACCCTTTTGGCTGGCAGCCAAGAACATTAGCTGTTTGCACCACTCAAGGGATCCAACGTAGGACACAGGTTGGTGCAAAGGAACAACCAAATGCTTGGTGTTGGTGTTCAGATGACCCACCCATTTCTGCCATTACTGGGGACTCTCCCCCCTCTCGGATATCTATTCCTTACTCTGCCCCTTAGCTGTTAGTATCAAATTGTGATTTTGAATCAAGTTAAATAAATCATTTGTTGACCCCCATGCTATATGCCAGTCATAGGTTTAATAACTATGGAAGATACAAAAAGACATGTGCCATCGAACACTCTATTCCCATGGAGTCAAATCATAAAGAAAGCTTCAAATAGCAGTTCCAGACATCGAAACACATCATGACTAATTGGCAAATTTGCTATGCAAACAGTAATCACTGCAAGAAATCTGAGGAGGAAGTGAAAATTTCTTAAAAAATTTATTTTTTCAAAATGAAAATGGGTTTTATTACTTTTATACTTACAAGAGTAATATACACTCACTCTAGAGAGTATGTAAAGATGCTAAGAAAACAGAACCAGAAGTCACTTGAAGCTCATGTAGACATAACCGTTACTAACAATCAGCCATCAATTGCTCACATGCAAGTTCAAGTTGAAACAGAGGAAGATTAGAACAAGTCCACGAAAGTCAAAGTACAACCTGGAGTATATCCCACCCGAATTTAGAGACCATCTCAAGAATAGATTTGACACTATGAACACTAATGACCAAAGACCAGATGAGTTGTGGGATGACATCAAGGACATTGTACATGAAGAAAGCTAGAGATCGTTAAAAAGACAGGAGAGAAAGAAAAGACCAAAATAGATGTCAGAAGACTCTGAAACTTGCTCTTGAATGTCGAGTAGCTAAAGCAAAAGGAAGAAATGATGACGTAAAAGAACTGAACAGAAGATTTCAAAGGGCAGCTCAAGAAAACAAAGTAAAGTATTCTAATGACATGTGCAAAGAGCTGGAGATAGAAAACCGAAAGGGAAGAACACACTCAGCATTTCTCCAGCTGAAAGAACTGAATAAAAAATTCAAGCCTCGAGTTGCAATAGTGAAGGATCCTGTGGGGAAAATACTAAACAATGCAAGAAGCATCAGAAGATGATGGAAAGATTGCATAGTCACTGTACCAAAAAGAACTGGTTGACATTCAGCCATTTCAGGAGGTAGCATGTGATGAGGAAAAGATGGTACTGAAGGAAGAGGTCCAAGCTGCACTGAAGGCATTGGTGAAAAACAAGGCTTCAGGAACTGATGGAATACCAATTGAGATGTTTCAACAAATGGATGCAGTGCTGGAAGTGCTTACTTGTCTCTGCCAAGAAATTTGGAAGACAGCTGTCTGGCCACCCAACCGGCAGAGATCCATATTTATGCCTATTCTCAAGAAAGGTGATCCAACCGAATGCAAAAATTATTGAACTATATCGTTAATATCACAGGCAAGTAAAATTTTGCTAAAGATAATTCACAAGCAGCTGCAGCAGTATATTGACAAAGAACTGCCAGAAATTCATGCTGAATTCAGAAGAGGATGTGGAACCAGGGATATCATTGCTGATGTCAGATGGATCCTGGCTGAAGGCAGAGAACACCAGAAAGATGTTTACCTGTGTTTTATTCACTATGCAAAGGCATTCAACTGTGTGGATCATAACAAATTATGGATAACATTGTGAAGAACGGGAATTCCGGAACACTTAATTGTGCTCATGAGGAAGCTGTACATAGATCAAGGGGCAGTCTTTCCAACAGAACGAGGAGATACTGCATGGTTTAAAGTCAGGAAAGGTGCATCAGGGTTGCATCCTTTCACCATACCTATTCAATCTGTATGCTGAGCAAACAATCCAAGAATCTGCACTATATGAAGAAGAATGGGGCATCAGGATTGGAGGAAGACTCATTAATAATCTGCGATATGCAGATGACACAACCTTGCTACTGGGTCAGCTCCGACGCATGGAGACCTCATATATAACAGAAGGAAACATTGCCTAGTCCTGCTCCATCTTCCTGATTGTTGTGGCTGTGTGTCAATCCACCTCATTTAAGGTCTCTCATTTACGCTGACCCTCTGCTTTACCACACATGATGTCCTTTTCTAGCCATTTGCCTTTCCTGGTGACGTGTCCCAAGGAAGATAACTGAAGTCTCAGCATCCTTGTGTCTAAGGAGCCTTCTGGCTGTCCTTCTTCCAAGATAATTTGGTCATTCTTTGGGCAGCCCCTGGTAGAGCCAGGATTCTTTGTCAACACCACAGTTTGAAAGTGCTTGTGCTGCAGTCAGTGGCAGTGGGGGAAGTCTGGGGTCTCTGTTACTGCAGCTCCTGCAGGCTGGCCCGGGCTGGTCACATGTGGTCTCGGGTTTCTGGAGCAGACAGTCCAGGGTGTCACATGGATGGGGGAGCAGACAGTGCAGGGTGTCACATGGATAGGGGAGCAGACAGTGCAGGGTATCACATGGACGGGGAGCAGACAGTCCAGTGTGTCAGTCTGTCTGTCCCCTGCTGGGCTGTGTGCTTTGCTGACCTGGTTCAGAAGCCATTCCAAAAGCACCAGTCCACAGAAAGGAAAATCAATAAGTAATTTCTTTCCCCCTTGTCGCTCCGTGGGTAACAAGGACAACACACACCACCCACACTGTGAGGGGACGTGTCTGGTGCTGAGGGCCGTGTACCTCTCTGCGCTGTATTGAAACAGACAAATGGGGAAGCAGGGTCAGCCCGAGTGCATGCGTGCTGATGGGCGCAGGTACGTTTTTCATCAGCATCTCGTTTTAGCTCAGCCAGGCGCTGTGCACCAGTGTTGTTGCGGATGGACTGTAATCCCATTTACAGACTGACAACATAGGGTATTTTTCAGGGTAAAGTGTGGTCTTGCATTTCTTGAATCTGCATCTATCCTGTTGCCGCCTCATCTTTCCTGGTTTCGAGCGGATGCCTCAGAAATTGCGAATAAGTGATGGAATGTGAGTGCACCGGGGAGAGAATTCGCCTGCATTCCTGAAACAGAGCGCTCCACACAGTCATCTGTCAGTTCCTGCCTCTGAAGCATTGCTGTTAAGCGGAGCTGATTCAGCGGAGTCTGAGGAGGCAGTAGCAACATCAGATTAAGGAAGTCCGGAGGTCTTGTTGTTGATGCACGCTGATTTCTCTGTTGCTTTCCAAGTAAGTGCTGGAGACCATGCTCTTCATTCTGTTCTCTCAATGGGTAGAAAACTATTTGGCCCCCAAATATTTTTTAATACTTTGGTAAGGGGTCAGTCCAAACAAATGAGCCGACCTGCCTCAAACATTTTTGACACTGGTAGACATTCTTTTCTGGTCAAACTCGCAAATGTGTTTTCTTTCTGACTTGCATCTCCCAGTAGGTGATAAATGCGGACAAAATAATATTTTCAATTACATCAAGATGATGGGGCATCCGAACACTTCCGGAAACAACCCCCGATCCACTGAGAGAATTAATGGTCCTGTGATGTCATCTAACTAAACTTTTATTTTCCTTGCTGTGCTGAGAAGCGTGAAATTAGCATGTAAATAATGTCACATCTGTACAACTTACAAGGTGCTCTTCAGAGTCGCGTTCTAGCTGCTGTTTCTCTCACTCTGTTAGCGGTTGTCTTCCCTGATTTCTCCTCCCAGCACTGACTCTTCACTGAAGCCTCCCCCCTGCGCTCCAGGGGTCCGTGTGTCTGTGAGGATGAGGCGACAGTGTCCTTCGGCACCCTTTGGAACTATGATCCTATGAGTACTAACAGCCAGTAAGAGCTTCTCTGCATTTCCTTGGTATTCCTAGCTGGCACAGTCATGCTTATAACAGCAATTTAATTTCTCTTGTTGATTCCCCAAGTTTGTTTTTATACCTGTGCTATGTGCTGGAGGTCCCCGCGGCCTTCAGCTTCTGGATAATTCTCTGTGGACCCTCATCAGATAGTCTGCACGTGGAGACCTGGAGCAGCGGGAAGGATGTGATCATTACAGAATCGCCCGAATCCCCAATGCAGCCTCTTACTTCGGGGGCTTTCTTTCTGGAGGAATACTGTTTCCAGCACTGTGTCGTAGTGTAGGCATTTGCTATGGACATACACACACACACCTCTTCAACAGTAACTTGTGTTAATTAGCAGTGCAAACCCAAACTACCCCAAAGAAAACAGTACATGCCGAGAGCCCTTTAGATATTGGGAGCCCAGACGTCATGCCGTTCCAGTATGTCAGGCCTAACCTCTCAAGAATGCAGCCTCGTAAGTTGAACCATTGTTTCTGAGAAACCTTTTGTCCCGCATTCATATAATCATAAATACTTGCTCTATTTATGGTCTTGCTACACTGCCCTTCCGTCGGGCCCTGGTGTTTGGAACCTAGCTAATTGCATCTCCAGACGTGAGGGATGGGGGACCTTTTCTGCTGTCACTTGAGTTGTGGCAGAGTAACAGGGTGGCAACTTCCTGATACCTCCTGCTCACTGCATCACTGAAGAGATGGGTGTCTGTGGAGGCTTTTCAGGGTGTGTGTGGTGTGTGTCAGTGTGTGCCTGTGGGAGTGTGTGTCTCTGTGTCTGTGTGTATGCATGCGTGTCAATGTGTATGTGTCTGTGCCTGTGTGTGTGTGCGTGTGCTGCTGTGTGGATAGTGTGTATGTGTGTCTGTGTGTGCCTGTGTATGCATTTGTGTGTTTGCATGTGTATGTGTGCCTGTGTGTGCATGGGCATGTATGTGTGCCTGTGTATGTGTGTGCATGGGCATGTATGTGTGCCTGTGTATGTGTGTGCACACATCTGTGTGTGTATATATGTGTGGAGGTGTGGATGTGTGCACACGCATATGTGTGCACGTCTGTGTGTCTGTGTACATACGTATGTGTGTGCCTGTGTGTACATGTATTGTGCCTGTGTGTCTCTGTGTGTACGTGAATGTGTGTGTGTGCATATATGTGTCTGTATGTGTGTCTGAATATATGTGTGTGTGACTGTGCCTGTGTGTGCACATGTGGATATGTGTGCATGTCTGTGTATATCTCTGTGTGTGTTTGTGACTGTGTGCATTGTATATGTCTCTGTGTGTGTCTGTGTGTGCACATATGTGTGTGTATGTCTGTGTGTCTCTGTGGTGTATGTGCCTGTGTGCATGGTATGCGTGTGTGTCTGTGTGTGGACGTGTGTATGTCTGTATGTGTCTGTGTGCACAAGTATATGTCTCTGTGTGTCTCTGTGTGCACACGTGTGTGTATGTCTGTATGTGTCTGTGTGCGCATGTATATGTCTGTTTGTGTGTGTGGTGGAGGCAGAGGGTGGAGGGGTGTTGCAGCGAGCGGCGGAGACAGTAACCATGCCACAGCTCTTACAGAGAAGTGGGGCCAGGAGGGTCACTCTGAGGAGTCGACCCCCGCTTCAGTCCCAGGAGTTTATTTTATAGTCAGTACAGCAAGCAGTAAAGCAATTAACAGAACAATGGGTTTAGTGAGTAACAATAAGTTTCAGGCAAGGGAGAAGGAATTCAGGTAAACAAGCCAATCAGTAACAGGGCAATAGCTTTGGGAAAACAAGTCGTGCCTGATCCCATTCTTATCGCTGACAAGTCTCCAACGTGTCGTATACAGCACAGAGGCCTGTGGGGGCTGCGGTTGTCCATAGTGCAGCCATGTTTAAATGGCATGTATCCCACAGAGGGGGAGAGGGCAAAGGGACACCCAGGCTGCCACTGGGGGAGTCACTGGGATTAGGAGCTTTCTATCTCAGCACCTTGATCTAACGTCGATCTCATTGGGATTCTACTTTATCCAGTGTTGCATCCTGAGTGATCTTCAGCATGATTTAAAACCCAGAGCAGTGATCATGCCATTGGCTGGCCATCCCGGGGAACAGTTCCCAGGTAAGCGTAGCAGCCAGTCTGACACGCTGGCTTGTTTTAAACATCACTTTTGAGTTGTGTGACAGGACTGTCCAGACACAGTCTCACTCGTCCCCGCAGTGCTGACCTTGGGACAGCTCGGCGCTGCCCCAAATGCACAGGAGCCCTCGGGGTTGGGGGGCCGGTGCCAGTGTTGTTGCTATGTGGGCATCACCAAAGGAAGCTGCAGCTGGGGGACATTTGCCGGGGACCCACCGTGGCTCAGCATGAAAGAGGCTTGTCTGGAAGAACTCCACGATTTCCAGACCCCAGGCTGCTCAGACGTGAACCAGTTGTCCGGGGCAGTTGGGATGGCAGCGCATAGCAGTGAGTGTGTTTCTATTTAAGATGAGGTCTCACGACAACACAGCAGGCTGTGGGTCGTGCCATTTTTTAACACCACTTTTGAACACTTACAGACATCCTCTGGGATAGAGTCTCAGGACTGAGGAGGCAACACTTGACACTCCATGCAATTGTCCCCAAACACTAGTCCTCGGGGATGAGGCGTTCACCTTGCTTAGACTTCTCCTCCTCACGTGAGGCAGGTAGACCATGAAATCTAACTTTCCGACGAGGTCTCGCTGTGGCAAGATCGCAGAGAGAAATTCGCATGTGTCTTCTTCCTTCCACCCTTGTCTGTCGGTTTGTCGTGCAGTGGAGGCTTGTGTGTCGCCGTGATATGGGAAGCTATGTCACTGGTATTTCACATACCAGCAGGGTCTTCCGTGGTGGACAGGTCTCAGCAGAGCCTCCAGACTAAGACAGGCTAGTAAGAAAGACCTGGCAATCTACTTCCGAAAATCAGCCAATGAAAACTTCATGGATCCCAACAGCACACTGTCCGATAATAGTGCTGGAAGATGAGCCCCCTAGGTTGGAAGGCACTAAAAATACACAGTGGCCACAGCAACAGACTCACGCATGCCAGCGATTGTAAAGGACATGTTTTGTTCTGTTGTTTATAAAGGAAATGTTTTGTTCTGTTGTTCATGGGGTCACCAAGAATCAGAGCCGATTCTAACAACCAACAATGACGATCCTCTTCCTTAACTACTCAGTGGTCCTTCCTCCCTCCCTCCCTCCCTCCCTCCATCCCACCCTCCCTCCACCTTCTACTCTCCCTCCATCTCTCCCTCTTCCCTCCTTCTCTCCTTCCCTCCCTCCCTCCCACCCTCCCTCCACCTTCCACCCTCCCTTCATCCCTCCATCTTTCCCTCCATCCCTCCCTCCCTCCCTCCTTCCCTTCCACCCTCCCTCCACCTTCCACCCTCCCTTCATCCCTCCATCTTTCCCTCCATCCCTCCCTCCCTCCATCTCTCCTTCCCTCCCTCCCTTCCTCCATCCTCCCTCTCTCCCTCTCTCCCTCTCTCCCTCCCTTCTCCCTTCCTCCTCCCTCTCTCCACTCCTCCCTCCTCCCTCTTCCCACCCTCTCTTACTCCTCTCTCCCTCCCTCACTCCCAGATCATTGTGAAAGCAGGTCCCAGACCAAGTCAGCCACCCACAGAACGCAGGCTCAGAGCAGTTCCTATGATGCATCTGTAAGCGGACGGCGCCTCAGCCCTAGGTCTTTCAGGTGCTTCCTTCACAGCTGGCAGGGGAGGCTCCTCGAGGTCAGTGCAGCAGGTCTCCATGACAGAATGTGGCCTTCTCATCAGCTCCAGCATCCAGAACCTTCCAACTCAGCAGCTGCAGATAGGACTGTTTGGGATTGAGCCTTGGTACCTCCTGTGGGTGTGGACGTCAGACTCCAATACACTCTCAACCCAAAGAGGCTTCCCAGATGTGCGAAGCTGATGAGTAGGGACCTGTCTCTTAGTTGTGCACAGAGGTCCATGTTTTCGTCATTCCAGAAGAGTCCTGTCTTCTCACTGACAACCTTCTTTCAAAACATAGGTGGTCTGCGTTGTAAGAATGTACTTCCCCTCACCTACCCCTTCTGGAAGGATCCTCCAAAGCTATCTCCTCATGACTGAGATGGGTTATAATGGACAATTTAACTCCCCCAGTAGGAGGTAAGTTCCCTTCTCTGATTCTTTCTGTTGGAGGAAGGTGGAAGGTGTGAATGTTGTGGACAGAACGGTGGGGAGGAACATGTTGTTGGTTGTCATTGAGTCGGATCTGACTCATGGTGACCTTATGTATGAGAACCAAACGTTGCACGATCCTGCTCCATCTTCATGATCGTTGGTATGTCTGAGTCCCTTGTTGTGGCTAGTGTGTCAATCCATCTTACGGAAGGTTTCCTTCACTTTTGTTGATCCTCTACTTTACTAACCTTGATGTCCTTTTCTAGAGATTGGTCTTTCCTATGATGTGTCCAAGGTAGGCGAGCAAAAGTCTCCATTCTCATTTCTAAGGAGCATTCTGGTTGAATTACTTCTAAGATTGATATGTTAATTCTACTTGTAGTCCACAGTTGTTGTTGTTAGGTGCCATCGAGTTGGTTCAGACTCATAGCGACCCTGTATACAACAGAATGAAACACTGCCAGTCCTGCACCATCCTCACAATCATTATGCTTGAGCCCATTGTTGAAGCCACTGTGTCAGTCCATCTCGTTGAGGGTCTTCCTCTTTTTTGCTGATCCTCTACTTTATCAAGCATGATGTCCTTCTCTAGGAACTGATCCTTCTTGATAACATGTCCAAAGTATGTGAGATGAAGTCTCACCATCCTTGCTTCTAAGGAGCATTCTGGCTGTGCTTCTTCCAAGACAGATTTGTTCGTTCTTCTGGCAGTCCATGGTATATTCAGTACTCTTTGCTGACACAACAATTCAAAGGCGTCAATTGTTCTTTGGTCTTCCTTATTCATTGTCCACAGTGTATTCCATATTAGAGAGAATGTAGTAGCATGGAGGGTCAGAAATGGTGGTGGGGAGGGTGAGGGATGGAGTGAAGCTTGAGGGATGGTATTCAGGCAGCCTGGAGGGTCGTTTGGGTGTTGACTATGAGCTCAAAGTGAAGCCCATTGTCTCAGTCATCTGGTGCTGCTCTAACAGGAATACCACAAGTGGATGGATTTAGCAAAGAGAAGTTTATTCTCTCACAGTCCAGTAGACTGCAAGTCCAAATTCAGGGCTTCAGCTCCAGGGGAACGCTTTCACCATCGGCTCTGGAGGAAGGTCCACGTCATCAGTCTTCCCTTGGTCTGGGAGCTTCTCTGCGCAGGAATCTCAGGTCCAAAGGATGCGCTCTGCTCCCGGCACTGCTTTCTTGGTGGTACAAGGTTCCTATGTGTCTCTGCTTGCTTCTCTCTTTTATATCTCAAAAGAGATTGCATTAAGACACTAATCTTGTCAACCTCATCAGTATAACCTCATCACAGTGGTAGAATTTACAACACATGAGGAGATCACATATAATCTCATCATAGTGGTAGAGTTGACAACACATAAGGAAATCACATCAGATAACACAATCATACAATACTAGGAATCATGACCTAGCCAAGTTGCTACACACATTTTTTGGGGGACACAATTCAATCCATGACACCCATCATCCTTGTCCCCATCAGCACTCCCCTGGGAAGGGTGGGGGTGTGGGGAACACAGGCCACCATTACCGATACCTCCTTGCTTCCCCTCAGTGAATGTGACAAGAGAAGAGTCTAGGTACATTTAGGTTTACATATTTCCCTCCACCTTTACACCATTCCTTGTTCACTGGGCCCCGCGGTTGTGGAATGTGACTATTTCCTAACTGTCTGCTATGACTGCTGTCTGTTGTTGTTGTTGGCTGTCATCAAGTCGACTCCGACTCATGGCAATGCCGTGGGTCAGAGTAGAACTGCTCTATACAGTTTTCAAGGCTGTAAAGCATAAACAAGCAAAGATGTTACCTTGAGGACTAAGGTGCGCCTGACCCAAGCCATGGTATTTTCAACGGCTTCATATGCATGCGAAACCTGGACAATGAATAAGGAAGACCGAAGAGGAATTGATGCCTTTGAATTATGGTGTCAGTAAAGAATATTAATTTAATTAATATTAAGAATATTAAATATACCATAGACTGCCAAGAAGAATGAGCAAGTCTCTCTTGAAAGAAATACAGCCACAATGCTCCTTAGAAGCAAGGATGGGGAGACCTCGTCTCACGTACTTTGGACATGTTATCAGGAGGGATCAGTCCCTGGAGAAGGACCATCATGCTTGGTTAAGTGGAGGGTCAGCAAAAAAGAGGAAGACCCTCAGCTAGATGGGTGGACACAGTGGCTGCAGCAGTGGGCTCAAGCATAGCAATGGCTGTGAAGATGGTGCAGGACAGGGCAGTGTTTCGTTCTGTTGAACACGGTGGCTGCGAGTCAGAACTGACTTGACCACACCTAACACAACAACAAACTTTCCGAAACAGACGGCCAGGCCTGCCTCCTGAGGCACCTCTGGATGGGTTGGAACCACCAATCTTTCTGCTGTGTCGAGTGCCTAACAGTTTGCATCTCCTGACGACTGTCTGTATTACTGCTAATCACCATGTCCTTATGCCTTTCCGTAGCCCACAGGCTCTGTCCTTCCAAACTGCCTCATTACCTTTGTGGGTAGAGTTTCTTTAAAAAACTTTTTATTTTGGAATGATGATAGAATCACAGGAAGTAGAAAAAGAAATGTACAAGGAAGCCCCTGTACCCATCACCTAGCCTTTACAAGAGACCTGGGTGGTGCCTACAGTTAATGCACGTGGCTGCTAACCTAAAGGTTGGAGGTTCAAGTCCACCCAAAGGTGCCTTGGAAGAAAGGCCGGGTGACCTTGTTGTTGTTAGGTGTCACTGAGTCAGTTCTGCCTCACAGCGACCCTGTGCACCCTGAGAAGATGCCCTACGCCATTAGTCATCAGTTTCTTTTAGTATTATTTCAAGGCTGAATCATTTTTTTGAAAAGTTTATACCTTTTGTTTCCAGTATGGTCCATGTGTGTTTTCCTGGCTGTTAGGATGAGAAAGTGGTGCCCAGCAGGTTGGCCATAGATGACTAGGTGATTAACTCTCAGAAAACAAAACAGACGTGTCATGGCGGCACCTTTCCTGCGTCTTCACCATTTTCTTCTCTCATCTCTTCGTTGAGATGAATGTCACGCGTGGAAAACACGAGGTCCGTATGCTTGAGTTTGGGAATCTTTGGGCTGGACTAGTCTTTTTTTAAAATTTTATTGTGGTAAAATATGTATAACAAAAATTTACTGTTTTAGCCATTTTTAAATGTATAATTCAGTGACATTAATTAAAGTCACATGTTATGCAACCAACCCCACTATCAATTTCCAAAAACTTTTCATCACCCAAAACACAAACTCAGGAAGCCTTAAGCAATCACTCCCCATTTCCCCTTCCCTCAGCCCTGGTTACCTCTAGTCTACTTTCTGTCTATGCATTTGCCTATTTTAGATATTTCACGTAAGTGGGATTATATAATGTTGGTTCTTTTGTGTCTGACTTATTTCACTCACATAAAGTTTTAAAGGTTCATCCATGTTGTAGTGTGCATCAGACCTTCATTTCTCTTTATGACTGAGTATGGATAGACCGCATTTTGTTTATCCATTGATCTGTTGATGGACACTTGGGTTTTTTCCACCTTTAGGCTATTGTGAGTAATGCTGTTAGGAACGCTGGTGTACAGATCTCTGCTTTCAAGTCTCCAAAGCTGGTGGTGCAGTGGTTAAGAGCTCGGCTGCTAACCAAAGGTCAGCAGTTTGAATCCACCAGGCACTCCTTGGAAATGCTATGGGGCAGTCCTACTCTGTCCTAAAGGGTCACTATGACTTGGAATTGACTTGATAGCAATGGGTTTTATAGTAGTTCTGTTTAATTTTTTGAGGAACCACACTGTTCTCCACAGCAGCTACATTATTTTACATTCCTGCCAGCAGTGGGTGAGGGTTCCAGTTTCTCCACATCCTTGCCAAAACTTGTAGTTTTCTGGTGTTCTGATAACAGCCATCCTAGTGGGGGTGAGGTGGTGTCTCATTGTGGTTTTGATCTGCATCTCTCTGACTGATGACATTGAGCATCTTCTCATGTGCTTATTGGCCATTTGCATATTTTCTTTGGAGAAATGTCTATTCAAGTCCTTCACTCATCTTGTAATTGGGTTGTTTGTCTTTTTGTTGCTGAGTTGTAGGAGTTGTTTATATATTCTGGCTACTAATTCCTTATCAGCTATATGACTGGACTGCTTGTTTGTTTTCAGGTATTACTTCCAATATTAGGTATTATATTAGCTCATGCCATGTTCCAGCAAAAGGCCATGCCATGCCTCTTTGTAGTGGGATGAACTTTTTAATATGACAATATTTTATTAATACAAGGAAATGGAAGCCAAAGAGCAGAAGCCCTCGTGGCACAATGGTTAAGCACTCAGCTGCTCACTGAAAGGTGGTTCAGACCCACCAGCAACACCACAGGAGAAAAGACTTGGCGATCTGCTCCTGTAAAGATTACAGCCTTGGAAACCCTGTGGGGAAGTTCTGGTCTGTCCCCTGGGGTCGCTGTGTGTGAGAATTGACTTGATGACACCTAACAACAACAGCAGCCAAGCATATTTCTTGTAGCTGGAGGTGGCTTGTTCTCCAGTATTAGTGCTTGGGCTTCAGGATCCTCTCTCTGTCTCTCAGCAGGAAGCTGCATGGTGAGGGATTTCTGGGCAGTGATGATGCTATGCTCTGGGGCCTGTTGGTGGGTCTCCTAGTGAAATCTTCGTTTGGAAGTCGGCAGAGTTGGGATTCTCTTCATCTGTGCAGAATGGCCGTGGACAAATGGTCTCCCAAGACCCCCTCAAGCTTCGTGAATTTCTGACTAATTTCCCAGCATAAGGCAATGGCGGAACGTTTAAACTGGCCATTCGGATTGCTTCAGTGGTCTGGCCAGACATGTCAGCAGGGGCTCTATCCTGCTTCTTTCTGGGTGCCTTCCCTTCCCTTTGGGAGGCAGATGTGGAGGTGGACAGGACGTGTGCAGGACGCACCCTCAGCCCTGGGCTTGTCGGTCGGAGCAGAAGGCTCTGGGACACAGACAGGAGGGCTCTTAGGAAGCCCTCTTCTGTAGGAGCTACGGGCTGCCCCGGGGGCTGAACTAGTTAACCCATCGTTCTCACCCCGGGTGCACTTCGCAGCAGAAACGCCAGTGCCGGGCCTCACTAGACCACTGGACCCATTAAATCATAATCTCCCGCGGTGGCGTCTGGGCATAGGGTCTTTTGTTTTGTCTCTTTTAGCGTGCATAGTCGGGGTTGCCAACCCCTAACTTTGGTGTGAAAACCGACGTCTTAATTCAGTGAATTGTGTCTTGTCTGTATTCTCTCATGAAAGGACTAGGTCAAGAAGACCCTGTGGTCGTCTGGTGTCCGGTGTGTGTAGGGAAGATCAGGACTGGGGACAGACCTTTGCCCCTGGATGAGAGCCCCGGGGTGGTGGCGTCCATTCCGCGGCAGCTCGGGGCAGCCGGCAGCGTGAGGGAGCGAGTGACTCAGAGTTGAGCTCTGTGGTTCTATGCTGTCTGTCCATTAAGATAGTTGCTGTCCGTGCCGGAGGCGCAGGAACACGGCTGGTTTCCCAGGACGTGAGGCACGGTCCATGGTGAGCTGGAGTCAGGGCAGGTGATGTGCAGAATGTGGCCACCACTTCCCACTGCACAGGCCACGCGGTGCTTTCCCCACCATGCTGGGATGTGGCGGAGACCCCACGGTCCTGGAGGACACTCACTGCAGTCGGGAGGTCAGGGGGCCAGGGGGCTGAGTGGAGCTGGCAGGGGTCCAGCCAGCCGATGGAGACAATGGGCCAAAACCACTCCAACCACTTTTGTGGTGGCCCAGCGAGAGGCCAGACCCAGAGAAGAAGGCTGTGCTGTCCCGTTCCAGACTTCCCCGGAAACCGCCGGGTGGGGTTCGTCTCACTGCGAGGGAGCCCGGACAAGAGGCTTCTGCAGTTTTCGGGATCCTGGGGTGGAGGGGGAGGGCGAGGGGAAGGGCTAATGGTGGAAAAGCACCAAGTCCGAGTCAGAAGGCCCCTGGGTGGTGCAGAGGGTGAAGCGCTCGACTACTAGCTGAAAGGTTGGTGGTTTGAACCTACCCAGAGGTGCCTCAGAAGAAAGGCCTGGTGACCTGCTTCTGAAGGGTCACAGCCTTGAAGACCTTGTGGAGCACAGTTCTGCTCTGTACACACGGGGTCGCTGTGAGTCGGAATTGACTGGACGGCAACTAACGACAACTGAGTGTGAGTGGGCAGGTGTCTCCACGGTCCTTCCATCTCCCTGATTACGAGGCCTCAGCAGGCACCCAAGGAAGGCCTCTGTAGCGGGGCCTGTGCTAGGCGTGCAGATACGGGGAAGAGCGTGGGGGGCTGAGACCTGGACTGCGACCCCTCCAGAGACACAGTGCCTGCCGCGCTCCAGGTCTGCCAGGGAGGGCGGCGTCCTAGGCCAGCAGGTGAAGCCTGTGTACCTGCCTGTGGCCTGGCCTGAACGCTCACACCTGGGTTTCAGCCAGGAGCTGACTCCTCTCAGGGAGGAGGGAGAGGGAGGGAGTGAGCGGCCCTCAGGGCTCAGACCCCCATGGGAGGTGTGTGAGTGCCCGCCAGGTGAGGCCAGGCTACTCTCTTCTCGGTGTTCCCCAGGTGGCTGCCCCGCTGGGGGTGCTGGGTCTGTGGGCAGAGATGACCCGGAGACCCTGCTCTGGGAGCCCCGCAACACTCCGTCAGATCCCCACACTCCCACCATGATGGGTGACGTCCATTTCTAGTAATTGGCTTTAATAACTTAAATCACCATCTTATCATTAGGCTCTTCTGTCTCCTTTCTAATCAGGCTTCATCATGGCACAAATTTAAAAAAACAAAAAACCTGAGTGAAATAAGTCAATCACAAAAGGACAAATATTGTATGAGATCTCTATTGTAAAAACCCATGAAAAGGTTCACACACAAAATGTACCAATCTTTGTTGGTTACCAGGGATGGGAGGGGTGGGGGTGGGGGAAATACTAAATAGGCAGTAGATAAGTGGTATCTTGGGTGAAGGGTGAGACAGTACACAATACAGGGGAAACCAGCACAACTTGTAAAGGAAAGGTCATGGAAGCCCCATAGACACATCCAAACTCCCTGAGGGACTGAATTGCTGGGTGGAGGGCTGTGGGGACCATGGTCTCGGGGAACATCTAGCTCAATTGGCATGACACAGCTTATAAAGACAATGCTCTACATTCTACCTTGGTGAGTAGTGTCTGGGGTCTTAAAAGCCTGTGAGCGGCCATCTAAGATACTCCGCTGGTCTCATCCCTTCGGGAGCAAGGGAGAATGAAGAGAACAGGATACAAGGAAAAGATTAGTCCAAAGAACTAATTGTCCACAGCTATAAGGCCTCCACCAGACTGAGTCCAGTACAGCTAGATGGTGTCTAGCTACCACCACTGACTGCTCTGACCAGGATCACAACAGAGGGCTCTGGACAGAGCTGGAGAAGGATGTAGAACATAATTCTAACACACAAAAAAAAGACCAGATTTACTGGCCTAAAGGAGACTGGAGAAACCCCGAGAGTATGGCGCGCAGACGCCCTTTTAGCTCAGTGGTGGAGTTACCTCCGAGGTTCACTGTTCAGCCTGGGAGTGGACAGCCCCGTAAAACCAAATGAGACTAACGAGGTACAGGAGTCCAGTGACAAGGGCCAGAAGGCAGAAGGCGACAAGGAAGCTGGTGATAGGGAACCCAAGGTTGAGTAAGGATATTGTTGATGTGTTGTGAGATTGTTAACCATTGTCATAGGGCAACATGTTTTGTAACTGTTAAATGAGAAACTATTTTGTTCTGTAAGCTTCATCTTAAGTGAGAATAACAGCACATTTGGAAGAGCGTACTCAACGTCACTGAACTGTACATGTAGAAATTTTTGAAATGGTGTATCTTTGGCTATGTGTATTTTCACCAAAAAAAAAAAAAAAAACGTTGAGAAGTTAGAGTGTTGATATGTTGTGGGGTTGTTAACCAATGTTATAAAACAACATGTGTACTACTGTTTCATGAGAAACTATTTGTTCTGTAAGCCTTCACCTGAAGTACAATAAAAAAAAGAAAAAAAGAAAAAAGACACAACAGTAAAACCCCAGGATGCAGAAGTGAGAATCCTGATGCCCGGGAGGGCTTAAATTGGCCTCTGCAAGGTTCTGACATGGTCACGCAGCTGGTCTTCTGGAATCACCACTCTCCTCTCCTCTCCTCTCCAGCCCGCTAGAAGCCATTCATTAATTACAGACAGAGGATGTGAGGGCTGGCTTTCCTGCCGTGCATTCATCATGGAGACGGAGGGTCAGCACGGTGCCATCACAGTGCTAAACCTGAACTCCTCTTAAATAAAACCAACCTTTCAATTACCCTTCAAACTTTCTCCCCTCACACCCACCCCCAAATAACTGTGGGTCCATAGACCAACTTTTATGAATGACACATTAAATCAGTTAGCTTTATTTGGGCTCTGACTGAAAAGGTTGGAAGATAACTTTTACTGCATGCTCTAGGTGACATCTCTTGTAATCTATTATATTAATATGCCATCTGATTCCCCAGCTGAGATAGGGAAACAGAATTATGTTAGAAGCAGAAATCACAATGCAATCTTGGTCTGGACCAAGTCATCAAAAGTAAAGGATGAATTTGTGAAGTACAAAACCAAAGGAGAAGGTGTACCATGGAGGGTGGCCGGTCCCTCTTATTCCTGGGATTTGTCTCCTACAGCTGATCCCCAGGAGACCCTGACCCCTGACTCACCTCTCACCCTTGTGTCTGGTTATGGATCCACCACGATCTTCTTCCGGACCTTCTCACGCTCTCTAAATTCCTGCATTTGGCTGTGATCCTGTGCCATTTTCCAGGTCTCTGAGCAGGGGAATGGAATAGTATGTGCAGCACCATTGGAAGCAGCTGGCGCAGCTTATGAATACAAACCGGAATCTGAAACTATTTAGGATTGTAGGGCCACTGCACAGCAGGCTACAGCAATTCCTCATGGTATGGAGACCATAAACAACAACAACCAAAAAAACAAAAATAGAAACAACCCAAAAATCAAACCAGTTGCTGTTGAGTTGACTCTGACTCATGGCGAGGCCACCCCATGTGTGTCAGAGTAGAAATGTGCTCCCCAGGGTTTTCAAGGGCTGATTTTTTTGGAAGTAGATCCACCGGCCTTTCTTCTGAGACATCTGTGGGTGGACTAGAACCTCCAACCTTTTTGTTAGCAGCCGAGGGCTTAACTCTTTGTGCCACCCAGACACTCCAGATGGAAACTCCAGAAGCTTTATCTATTTTTTTCATCTTCCCAGCCAGCTTCCTCAAGTCCCTTCTTGGGGCTTGGTAGCTGGGAAGGGTACTGTCTGACAATGCATTCTTCCACGTGCAACTGCTGGAATCCTGATGCAAGTTGCCAAGGCATTTCCAGGACTCATGCTTGTCCTCTGGACAAGTGACTGGGTTCAGGGACTCCTCACACTCCTGAACACAAGTGCACACGCCTTCATGTCTCCTCGACTTCTCGCCAGGTGGAGATCTTCCCTCACCTGAGAATGGGGATGTTAGGAGTAAACACCACGCAGGGTTGTTGTCTTTGTCTCACCGGCTGCTGGAACAGAGCACCACAGAGTAGGTCGCTTGCAACAACAGGAATTTGGTGTCTCCCAGTTCTGGAGGCTGGAGTCCAGTTCAGGGCATTGGTGAGGCTGTGCTCTCTCCGTCATCTCTGGATTCTTCCTGGTAGCCCTGGGCGTTCCTTGGCTTATAGACATATCCTCACACGCTGTCCTCCCCTGTGTGACTCTCCTTTTGTAAGACACTACTTTGAAGGATTAGGATTAGGACCCACCCTACTCTGGTAGGAGTTCCTGGGTGGTGCAAACGGTGAATAGCTTGGCTAATAGCTGAAAGGTTGGTGGTTTGAGCTCCCCCAGAGGTGCCTTGAAGGAAAGGCCTGGCCATCTACTTCCCAAAAATTGGCCATTGAAGACCCTATGGAGCACGTTCTCCTCTGACATACATCGGGGCTCCAGGAGTCAGAACTGGTTCGATGGCAACTAATTCTACCATGATAGGACCTCATTTAACTTAACTGATAGCATCTGCAAAGGCAAACAATCTTTCCCCAAACAAGGCCACAGTCACTGGTGCAGGGGCTAAGACTTGCGCCATCTTTTTGGGAGAAACAACTCAGCCCATCACAGCTGTGTGGGCATTAGATGAACAACGTGCTGGACACACAGTCGGCTCAGCAAATGTTAGCCGCTAGCTGCTGTCACCTCCAGAAGCTGTCTTATGACAGCTGTGTGTTTAGACGTAGAAGGCAGATGAGCTGCTGACATTTGCAGGAGAGCATAGAGGAACTATGCAAGAAATATACAAGAGAATGGTCTAACATATTTTATGTTTCTTGTATGTTACATTGGGAGGAAGAAAGAAAGGAAGGAAGGAAGGAAAAGCAGGAGAAAGAAGAAAAGACTGAATGGAGGAAGTAAACATGTATGGCACATGTCAGAACCTGGTCTGGTTGTCTCATGTGATTTGAAAGAAATCCACCGCCAGGCAGGTACTTAGTTCTAATTTGACAGAAAGATGTGGAGGCTTAGACACACACAAAGTGCTCAAGGTGGCTGTTCTGGGTTAAATTGTGTCCCCCAAATATGTGTTGGAGTCCTAACCCCTATTCCTGTGGATGTAATGGTGTTCGAAAGAGGGCTTCCTTTGTTGTGTTAATTAGACCCTGCCTGAGAGGGGGAGTTCGAAATCGGATCATTTCTGAGTTATAAACAGAGCAGAATAGACACAGAGGCACACCCAAACAAGGGAGATCAATGGCATGTGAGGCTCGACTAGGAACCAAGAAAACTAGGAACGCTCGGGCCTACCGAGAGGAAAGAATCCGCTGCTGAGACCTCATTTGGCATTGTAGCCTCCAGAACTGTGAGAAAATGAACTTCTGTTCTTTAAAGCCCCCCTCTTGCTGCATTTGTGTTAGGGCAGAGCCAGGAGGCTGAGGCAGTTGCATTGTTTGGAAGCTGTGGAGCCAGGACCCAAAGCTAAGTCTGCGAGCCTCCACACTGTTTGCTGTCCGATACACCATAGACGACAGTGAGTCCTCCCTGTGAACTTCCAGAAAGACCCGGAGAGTTGTGCTCATTCTAGTCATGGCTCTGGATGTTCTAGAAACCCACCCCAGCTAAATGGAAAGAGAGATGTTTTTTGTCTGGTTTGTTTTTTAATTTTATTTTGGAAAAATATATATAACGAAACCTTTCCATTTTAGCCAGTTTTTTTAAGTGTACAATTCAGTGACATTAATTATATTCACCATTCTATACAATTCTGTCGATGTTGCTGTTGTTAGGTGTTGTCGAGTCGGTTCTGACTCAGAGCTACCCTGTGTACAACAGAACGAAATACTGCCCAGTCCTGCACCATCCTCACAATGCTTGTTAGGCTTCAGCCCATTATTGCAGCCACTGTGTCAGTCCATCTCGTTGAGGGTCTTCTTCCTCCTTTTCACTGACCCTCTCCTTACCAGGCACGATGTCCTTTTCCAGGGACCGGATCCCTCCTGATAACATGTCCGAGGTATGTGAGATGTATGTGTTAAACGGCGTCCCTCCAAAATATATGTTGGAATCCTAACCCCTATTCCTGTGGATGTGATCTGGTTGGAGAATAGCGTTTTCCTTGTTATGTTAATGGGGCCGTGTCTGTGTAGGATGTGTCCTAAACTAATCTCTTCTGAGTTATTACAAAGAGCAGATTAGGCTCAGAAGCACACATGGGGGAAGACAGACGCCAAGTGAGGATCGCCAAGGAACTGAGGAAAGCTGGGGCTACAGAAACTCAAAACGACAAGGATCTTCCCCCAGAGCTGATGCCCCGAATTTGGACTTCTAGCCTCCTGAACTGTGAGACAATATATCTGTGTGGTATTCATGCCACAGCAGCACTAGGGGACGGAGACGGGTGGGGAACCAGCTCTCCCCAGGTCTCAGGTGTGGTGTCTCCGCTCACCTTGCCGGGATACCTGGGACCCAGAGGCGCCATTCAGTGGTGGTGGAAGATGAACAGTGATGAGATCTTGCAGTCAGGGAGCCCCCCGGTTCCGAGATCCTTTCATTCTGTTCGGGTCGGCTGGGCTGGACTAGGGAGGATGATGAATAGGCTGGAGCTGAAGCAATTGTTCGGTGGTCAGTTAAAGTACAAAACCAGGGGTGAAAGGCGTGAAGGACAATCTGTTACATGGGCCACCTGCCAGTGCTGGTTTTCTAGGGTAGTTGTTCTTTTCTTTCTCCAGAAAATGAACACAACAATGATTTCCAGGCCCACCGCCACCCTCCTGTAGACCCACACGACCTCTTGCCCCGACTGAAAGTGCTTTCCCACAGGTCATTCGGCTTTCTGTCTTTCCCTTCCAATTTCTTCTTCTTACTGCAGGCAGACTTATCCCAAAATCCCCCCAAATACCCCATTTATCATGTCTGCTCCTCTTCAAAAGCTTCCAGTGGCCCCCATTACATTCGGGAGAAACGTGAACTTCTACAACCTCCATTCTCGATCTTCTGTATTGAGACTACCCTCTTGTCAGTACATTTTTCTCATCATTTCCCAGCACCAACCCTCCCCTCTGGCCATAATGTTCCCAGAAGAGCTAACGCTCTTTTCCATGTCTTTGTCATCCGATACACCATAGGTGTATCCTCCTCTTTATTGTTGTTGCTGTTGGTTGCCGTCAAGTTGGCTCCGACTCATGGCAACCTTATGTACCGCAGAAGGAAACGTTGCCAGTCCTGTGCCATCTTCTTGATTGTTGGTACATGTGAGTCCATTGTTGGCACTGTTGTGTCAATCCATCTCATGGAGGGTTTCCCTCTTTTTTTTAAATTTTTTTTTATTGTACTTCAGGTGAAGACTTACAGAACAAATAGTTTCTCCTGAAACAGAAGTACACATGTTGTTTTATAACATTGGTTAACAACCCCACAGCATATCAACCCTCTAACTTCTCAACCTCTTTTTTTTTTTTTTTTTTGGTGAAAATACACATAGCCAAAGATACACCATTTCAAAAATTTCTACATGCACAGTTCAGTGACATTGAGTACGCTCTTCCAATTGTGCTGTTATCCTCACTTAAGATGAAGGCTTACAGAACAAAATAGTTTCTCGTTTAACAGTTACAAAACATGTTGCCCTATGACAATGGTTAACAATCTCACAACACATCAACAATATCCTTACTCAACCTTGGGTTCCCTATCAGCAGGGTTTCCCTCGTTTTTACTGACCCTCTACTGTACCAACCATGATGTCCTTTTGTAGTGCGTGGTCTATGAGTTGGAATTGACTCGATGGCAATGGATTTGGTCTCTCCTGATGACATGGCCGAAGTAAGTAAGCTGAAGTCTCAACATCCTCACTTCTAAGCAGCATTCTGGTTGTATTTCTTCTAAGTCTGATTTGTTCTTTCTTTTGACAGTCCATGGTATATTCAATATTCTTCACCAACACTGCAGTTCAAATGCAACATTATTAGTAGAGTGACTGTTTTCCTCTCTGCATAAATGAATTCAACTCAAGCTTCCAGTCCAGCCAGCCGCCATCTTTAAGAAGCTTTTATTTTTATTTTTGACCACTCTGATCCCCGACGTCTCCCATTTTGGCTTCTACACTGTTGCTGGGCTGTGACGTTCATTTGTATGTCCTCCTTCACCTTCCTGCACAGTTATTGTTCTGATATTTAAATGAAGTTCAGTATCAAAGCTTTTTGCTAGCTGGAACCATGTACACACTTCTTTATACTTTGCCCGGGGTCTACCCCGGTGCCCTATGTTGGGCCCTCAGTAAATATTTGATAAATGAGCAAATGGTACAAAGCAAAGCTTCAGTGAATTGGAGTCAAAGCATCGTGCCCTCCATGGGGACAACAGCTTCAAACAGACACACGTTTCCCAAGCGGAGACTGCTGGATGAACAGCTCTGTTTCTGCCAAGCACAGCCAGTGTTGTCCCCTCCAACCTAAAGTAGATCTCTTCGAGAATGTATCCTAAAATATGGATGATAACTGTACACAAGGAAACACGTCTTTATCTTGTGCAAAATGACTGCATCTCCCCTTGTACAGCGGGAAGTGTGCATGGGGCTTTTTTGGATGGGATGCTGCATTTGATATTGAAATACAGTGAAATCGACTGCCCCTTTTGGGGACTGGACCCCGGACTGGGGACCTCCTTCTCGTGATGCCCAGGCCACAATTGCAACTTCGGTTGTGGCTCCAAGAGAAGCTCCGTAAATTATAAGGCAATCACATGTCTTCTCCAGAACATTCCTCATATATTTGCTTAGACTCCAGCTTTCATCCTTTGTGAGGGTCTCCTTTTGTTAAATTTTCATCTTTTTGCTATTTTGATGTCTTGTGTTCAAATGAGCAGAGGAAAAATCCTCCTGTAGTTCAAAAACTTAGGCCATGTCAGAGGCCGTGTCAGATGAGTTAGAGAACGTCTCACTTGCCCCTCTGGGCTTCTCTGGTGTTCGTACAACCCTGAGTGCTGAATGCACTCCTTAGCTCATTCTATTATCTGTCTGCAATTTCCCTTTAAAATACTTCAGCAAACACAGTGCAAAATGTTTATATGTGTGGGTTACTGTTTATGGATTGAACTGTGTCCCCACAAAGTGTGTCAACTTGGCTAGGCCATGATTCCCAGCATTAAGTGATTGTCCACCATTTTGTCATCTGCTGTGATTTTCCTCTGAGTTGTAAATCCTACCTCTATGATGTTAATGAGGCAAGGGTGGCAGTTATGTTAATGAGGCAGGGCTCAATCTATAAGATTAAGTTGTGTCTTAAGTCAATCTCTTTCGAGATATAAAAGAGAGAACTGAGCAGAGAGACTTGGCGACCTCATACCACCAAGCAAGTGGTGCCAGGAGCGGAGCATGTCCTTTGGACCCAAGATCTTGTGTGAGAAGTTCCTAGACCAGAGGAAGATTGATGACAAGGTCCTTCCTCCAGAGCCAACAGACAGAAAGCCTTCCCCTGGAGCTGGTGCCCTGTATTCAGACTTCTAGTCTACTAGACTGTGAGAGAATAAACTTCTGTTTATTAAAGCCATCCACTGGTGGCATTTCTGTTATAGCAGCACTAGATGACTGAGACAGTTACTTAGGGTTATGGATTAGATTGTGTCCTCCCAAAATATGTTGAAGTCCTAGCCCCTGTACCTATGAACATGAGCTTGTTTGGAAAGAGGGTCTTGATTTGAAGACGTTATCAGCTAAGTTAACGAAGTCATACCTCATTTAAAAACAAAAAACCAAACCCATTGCCATCAAGTCGATTCCGACTCACAGTGACCCTATAGGACGGAGTAGAACGGCTCCATAGAGCTTCCAAGGAGTGGCAGTGGATTTGAGCTACCGACCTTTTGGTTAGCAGCCATAGCTTACCGTAGCTGTCAACCACTGTGCCACCAGGGCTCCTATACCTCATTAAGGTGGGCCTTAATCCCTTCTGAGTGGTGTCTTATAAAAGGGAGACAGTCACATAGGGGAAGACAGACACCAAGTGACGATACATCTAGAAACCAAGGCTCACCTGGGGAGACCAGAAGCTGGAGGAGATGAGGAAAGATCTTCCCCTAGAGTAGACAAAGCATGGCTCTGCTCACCCCTGAATTCAGACTTCTAGCCTCCAGAACTGTGAGACGATAAACTTCTGTTCTTTAAAGCCACCCACTTTGTGGTGTTTTGTTACTACAGCCCCAGGGGACTAAGATATAACTCTGTATGCGGATGGTTAGTTAACACCCCAGGTCAGGCCGAGCTAGCATTTTAAGGATGCCCAACAAGAGTTCAGTGTTTAGAGCCCACGGCACAAGGCTTCAACCATCTTCACTGCAAATCTTTGCACTGGAGGTTTGTTAACCAGCAGAAGGGCTATTGGAGATAATTTTCATTGGTGGAAATGAGTGATATGCATGACAATTGGAATATGTGGGTTGGTCAGACCTGCCCAGGCCCCTCTGCCCCTCCATTTCAGGGGTGCAGGAATCAGAGGGCCCAGCAGGCAGCATATATATTGAAGGTACCGGGGACCGCCAAAAGAATGAACAAACCAGGCTTAGAAGAAATACAACCAGAGTGCTCCTTAGAAGCGAGGATGGCAAAACTTTGTCTCTCTTAATTTGTTTTTCTTTTTTTGTTTGTTTTCTTTTGTCCTGGTTGTCTACTCCTTCCTGCCTTCTCACCTTTGCTTTTGGGCAAACATTGCCCTTTTGATCTCATATAATTGATTGTTCTGAGGACCATATTCCTCTTGGGTGTTGTTGTTTATTTTATGGGCTTGTCTATGGTTTGGCTCAAAGGAGGCCTCTGAGAATGCCTTCAGTTCCAGTTCAGAAGGGCATCTTAAGGCCGTAGTGTTGGGGGTTGTCTCTCTTACTTTGGACATATCATTGGGAAAGCCAATCCCTGGAGAAGGACTCCATGTTTGGTAAAGTAGAGATTCAGTGAAAATGAGGGAAACCCTCAATGAGACGGATTGACTCAGTGGCCACAACAATGAACTCAAATATACCAACAATCATGAAGATGGCATGGAACCGGGCAACATTCTGTTCTGTTGTACATAAGCTCATCAGGAGTCGGAGCTGACCTGATGGCACCTCACAACAACAACAACAATTGCTTTGGAGCGTTGTCCTTAGCCTGGGACTCTCTTCCATTTTGCTTCCTGCCTCTTAATGAAGAATTCTGTGTCCTGATCCAACAGAAGCGTGGCTGGGCCACTGCAGGAGGACCAAAGGGACTGAGAGCTGGGGCTGCACCGAGCTTCACGAAAGCAACAGGCTGTCGACAGCTTGTGTACCCGCTGGCCAAGGAACGTGGACGTGTGTGGCAGATTCTGTCTGAAACCTGTCTTCCTGGTGACAAACCATCTGGAGTGGCAAGTGGTGGGGGCCTATCGCTGTCCAGCAGAGGACACCGCCATCAACCAGCGAGAACAGGCTGGGTGTTCTTGGGATTCTCAGAACCATATAGCCCTTCACTTTCTACCTGTGACTGTCAGTTGAAGGGTCCCTTCTCATTCCGAGTGGAGGGCTGAGGGACTTTGTGAGGCTAAGATTAGGTTATTGTACCACGAGAGGGGAGGTGCCTGATAACCTGGACCCTCTGCATTGGTGATTGTGGACTTCCTACTCACTAATTCACCCGAACGTCTTTCCCGTTGATGGTAACAGGGCACACACTTAGGTTGAGGTTTTCTGTTTTGCTCGGATGGCTATTTTGGAGCTTATAAACGATCAGTTGATTATAAGCAATGGTTTGGCAAGGAGAGTTAGCCTATTTCATGAACCTAGATGAGATCTGCATTCAGAGTTTAAGACATTGCCATTGCGAACACAAGGACAGCCAGTGACAGTAAAAGTCCTGCTTAGGATGCTGAAGCCAGCCCGTGTGTAATTAGAAAGTGCATTGTTATGAAACGCAGAGAGTTAATTACGCTAAGATTTGAGGGAGTGCATTGAAGAGACTTCCTGGGCTCATGTTTTGTCTTTACATGTTGTGTTTATGTATCAGTCTAACGCAGAAAATGGGTTCTTTAATCTGCAGGCTCCTAGTGATTTTATCTTTCTTTCCCTTCAGATAAATGGTTGGGTTGCTTTCATCATCTTGCAAACACGGTTTCAGCTGCTTAGTCTACTAAAGTGGAAGAAACACGCTTAATAAGGCCAAATGACTTTTTTTCTCTAATGTTAGTTTAGTAAAAATGACCCTTCCTAAGAGTGGGAAAGGAAGAGCTCATAAAACTTGTCTTTAGGCAAAGATATAACGCTTGGCTCCTTTGTCATTCCAAGGAAGTGACTGAAGTCGGGAACAGCGAACGCCTCTCCACTTCTGGGAGTGGAGGTGCAGTTTGCGTTGGAGTGGTGAACGGGGGCAGGTGGGTCTTCTGGAAGGAGAGGGGGTCCACGCTCCTGCTGCAGACCCCATGCTGCGCTCCAGCGTCTCAAGGCTGCCGGCAGAAACAGCGCCTGTGGCTTCTAATTTATTACCTCTAGCTGCACTTTGAAAAGAAATGAAAAACTGCAAGATAGCAAGTCTGAAAAATTCTCTCTTCACCATCTATTACAGTAAATAAAACAAAGACTTTGCCAAATGCAGCATTTTTAACTCAAGAAGGAATTTTTTATAAAGTTCTCTGCTTCTTATTCACAGATTTGAATAGGTTATTTGGGTAAATTCAATAGACTTTTTCTGACGGAAAAGGGTATTTTTAGGAGTACGTTGATGCCAAAAAAATGAATACGTGAAAAGAACAGCGCTGTACACAGGTGTAGCATTTTAGAATATACAGAACACTTTAGTTATTCAATCTTCACAATGTCCCTGTTAGATAAACCATATTTCCAGTTTACATATAAGCGTTTGGAGGCTCAAAGAAATTAAATAATTTTCCTAAAGTTACATCCACCCCCGTCTGTCAGTTTGTTATCCTGTGGTGGCTTGAGTGTTACTGTGATGTTGGAAGCTATGCCACCGGTATTTCAAATACCAGCAGGGTAACCCAGGGTGGACAGGTTTCAGTGGAGTTTCCAGACTAAGACAGACTAGGAAGAAAGGCCTGGTGATCTACTTCTGAAAGTCAGCCAACAAAAACCTTCTGGATTGCAACAAAACATTGTCCAACAACCTTGCTTTGGACATGTCACCAGGAGGGATCAATCACTGGAGGAGGACATCATGTTTGATGAAGCAGAGGGTGAGGGAGACCCTCAGTGAGCTGGATTGACACAGTAGCTGCCATGATGGGCTTGACCACTATGATGATTGTGATGATGACACAGGACTGGCAACATTTTGCTCTGTTGTTCATAAGGTCGCCGTGAGTCAGAGTCCGCTTGACCAGCAGCTATCTATCTACCTGCCTTTAAAGTTTCATATCCAGTGGTGGACCATGAACTTGAACCCACCAATTGCAAATTCCGTTTTCTTTAGAAAGCACCACAGTAGCTCCCTTTAAAGAATTAGCTGGAGGGAAAGTTAAGACCACCCTCAGCCTTCTGGGGAAGTGGTCACTTTTCCTGGTGTCTGGAATTCAGTAACACAGCAGATGTTTTCACTGTTGAAACCACGGGTGCAGAGGCTCAGAGACCTACCTTTCCCATCGGTTCGCTTTCACACTCTTCTCCTGGAGTCACTGCTGAAGGTCAGAGCCTGGCTGTGTCTCCCTGTGCACTCCCGACCTTAGGCACACAGTAGGCACAGAAGCAATGAAGGCATTTAATAGGCACTGTTGTTGTTATGGATTGAATTGTGTCCCCTAAAAATATCTGCCAACTTGGCTGGGCCATGATTCCCAGTATTGTGTGATTGTCCACCATTTTGTCATCTAATGTGATTTTCCTGTGGGTTGTAAGTCCTGTCTCTATAATATTGATGAGATGGGATTAGCAGCAGATCTACAAGATTAGATTGTCTTAAATCAATCTCTTTTGAGATGTAAAAGAGAGAAGCAAGCAGAGACACATGGTGACCTCATAGCACCAAGAAATAAGAACCAGGAGACTAGCACATCCTTTGGACCCAGGGTCCCTGCACTGAGAAGCTCCTCAACTGGGGAAGGTTGATGACAAGGACCTTCCTACAGAGCTGACAGAGAGAGAAAGCCCTCCCCTGGTACTAAGGCCCTGAATTTGGACTTCTGGCCTCCTAGACTGTGAGAGAATAAATTTCCATTTGTTGAAGCCATCCACTTGTGGTATGGCTGTTACAGCAGCACTGGATGACTAAGACAGCTGTTCACACAGGATTGGGCTCACTGCTTAGGGAGATTGCTTTAACAGACTCCTGGGGTGGTAAGTCAGGTGCAATGTGGGGAGAGAGGAGTCGGGGGGCCATGGAAATAACTAGGCTTATTACGCTCACTGTTCCCAGAGGGGCACACAGCACACCACACAGGGCCACGTGGGAGTAACAGGAGATGGAAGTAACAGGAGAGCAAGAGAGAGCTCGAGGAGTGTGGCAGCAGCTTGCACTGGGGTGTCAGTTCGGCAGTTAGTCGTGCTGGTGTGGGGCTGGCTAGTCCTGTCGGGGGAGGGGGGATGGTGCAAATTCCCTGAGACTATCCAGTGGGACCAGATGGGGGAAGTTTCCAAGGGGATTGTCCCAGGGGACAAGAGGTGTTTACTGTGGTGCACCCGAGGGAATGAGGCAAAGGGCAAGGGCCGACTGCAGGGCTGAGTCCTAAAGGTCTGAGCTCAGCACGTTGAGCATAAGAAACAGAAATGAGTTTAAGCCGTGAGTGCAGATGTGAGGTACTTATATGTAGAAAATGAGGCCTGGCCTTCAAAGAGCTGAGGGAGGTGGCCTGGTGCCCATGGATCCCAGAACATGGCCAAACGGGCATGGCGAGGTCTCAAGGGTCCCACACGATTTCCTCCGCCCTTGTTTTCTGGACGCAAGGCAAGACCTTCGGCGAGAAAGGCTTTCTGTTGAAAGAGGTGGTTTTTGAGTGGGTGAACTGGGGGAACCCCAGAATTTGGGTTGGTGGCAGGGCAGGGAGGTGGCCACATGGCCAGGCTTGGAAAAGCTGGGCCAGCCTGGAGAGGAATGGTGGGTGAGTTCTGTAAATGGACCTGAGTTGGGCTCTTTTTGTCAGTGGTGTGGCCTCTGAAGAGTCGGAGGTGGCTTCAGGTTAGCTGGTCCTCATGGCCCGCTGCCAGGCTTAGAGGAAAGCAAGCCTCAGACGCTCCTGTCTATGCAGATACTGACGGACAAACACCCACTAGAACTACTTGGCACTGGGCATCTGGCCGTGGTTCTCTGTGCTCTGAAGTGCTCCGGCCTCGCTAGAGCAAGGTCAGCCACCCTTTAGGGCGGACTCTGCCTTACCAGTCATCCACAGACAACCAGACAGCCCCCCACCCTGGACTGAGGACCTGAGGGTCCAGCTCCGCCCATTCCTCAGGGGCCAGCGACAAGCCTCTTTGTATTCTTGTACCTTACATTCACTGCCACCAGTTGCTGTCAAGTTGACTCCGACTCCTGGTGACCCCATGTGTGTCAGAGTAGGGCTTTTAGAGGCCAATTTTTTGGAAGTAGATTGCCAGGGCTTTCTTCCGAGGTGCCCCTGGGTGGACTTGAACCTCCAACCTCTTGGTTAGCAGTCAAGCGTGTTCACCGTTTGTACCACCCAGGGACTCCCATGCACAGGGGTGCATCTCTTGAATACTTTTTATTTCACCAATGAGCATCTATTTCTAATATTCACCACGGGAGCTTCGGGGGCCACTGTCTTCACCGCCGTAGCTCCCTCTCGACCCTGACATGCTGATGAGCACCACGCCAGTGGGCGATGGGATCCGGGCAACAGATACATTCGCCTCCTGGAGTCTCCATTTTATGTTAGAGCAGAGTTCGGCTTCTGAGTGTAATGTCTACACACACACACCGCGCCACACTGTCTGTGACGAAGTGCTTCTAAGGGCATCGCAGACGTGGCAATGAAAGGCGGCGGGCTGAGGCAGGTCTGGTCATAAGACTGCCCGGAAAGCTCAGACTGTGGCTCTGGGATTTGCAAGGGAAGAGATCTGGAATAGTTAGTGTCCGCCTTCAGAGTTCAGGCAGAAAATCTCCAAGTGGACCCTGCACTGAGGTGACAGAAACCTTGCTGCTGCAGCTTGTGGGGCAGGACTGTTCCAGTAACGCCTGCCGCCCACTGCCCCGCTGACCAGGGGCAGCGCAGCGAGGCTTGCACGGTGGACGCTCCACTGCAGCAAAGGCAGGGAATTCGAGTTTCAAAGGCTGTGGCGGCACCTTCATCTGAGCCATTTCCTCTGAAACAGGAGTTGTTTTCTCTCATCCTGTGCATGATATTTGTAATAGTGTGTTGATCGAAGCCACATCCACTTTCAGGCAGAGAGGAAACCCTGTGCCTCCCCACGAGCTCCTGCAGAAGGTGGACACTGGTGTGCAGTCACAGCCTTTCCGCCTGAGTGGAGCCTGCTTTTCCTGAAGACCCAGAGCAGGCTGGACTGACTTACTTTGGACACTTTATTGTGCTCATGTGGAACCTGTACTTAGACCAAGAGGCAGTCGTTCGAACAGAACAAGGGGACACTGTGTGGTTTAAAGTCAGAAAAGGTGTGCTTCAGGGTTGTAGCCTTTCATAATACCTATTCAATCTGTGTGCTGAGCAAATAATCCAAGAAGCTGAACTATATAAAGAAGAACGGGGCATCAGGATCAGAGGAAGACTCGTTAACCTGTGTTACGCAGATGACACAACCTTGCTTGCTGAAAGTGAAGAGGACTTGAAGCATTTACTGATGAAGATCAAAGACCACAGCCTTCAGTATGGATTA
Organism: Dugong dugon; assembly: GCA_030035585.1. Classification (NCBI taxonomy): domain Eukaryota; kingdom Metazoa; phylum Chordata; class Mammalia; order Sirenia; family Dugongidae; genus Dugong; species Dugong dugon. The sequence continues at coordinate 1,566,798 of CM057460.1, forward strand.
CACCTCAACAAAAAGAAAACAAAAATCCTCACAACTGGACCAATAAGTAACATCATGATAAATGGAGAAAAGACTGAAGTTGCCAAGGATTTCGTTTTACTTGGATCCACAATCAATGCCCATGGAAGCAGCAGTCAAGAAATCAAGACACATTGCATTGGGCAAATCTGCTGCAAAACCTTTTAAAGTGTTAAAAAGCAAAGATGTCACTTTAAGGACTAAGGTGCGCCTGATCCAAGCCATGGTGTTTTCAATCACTTCATATGCATGTGAAACCTGGACAATAAATAAGAAAGACCGAAGAAGAATTGATGCTTTTGAGTTAAGGTGCTGGTGAAGAATGTTGACTATACTGTGGACTTCCAGAAGAATAAACAAATCTGTACGGCTAGAGTGCTCCTTGGAAGTAAGGATGGCAAGACTTCCTCTCACATACTTTGGACATGTTATCAGGAAGAATCAGTCCCTGGAGAAGGACGTCGTGCTTGGTAAACTAGAGGGTCAGCGAAAAAGAGGAAGACTCTCAACGAGATGGACTGACACAGTGGCTGCAACAATGGGCTCAAGCATAACAATGATTGTGAGGATGGCGCAGGACCAGGCAGTGTTTCGTTCTGTTGTACGTAGGGTCACTTTGTGTCACAACAGACTCGACAGCTCCTAACAACAACAACTTTGGACATATCATCAGGAAGGACCAGTCGCTAGAAAAGGACATGGTGGTTGGGAAAGTAGAGGGCCAGCAAAAATGAGGGAAGCGTTCCATGAGATGGACTCACACAATAGCAAAAAGAATGGGCTCACACACACCAATGGTCATGCAGATGGTACAGGACCTGGCAGCGTTTCCTTCTGTTGCATGTAAGCTGGCAACTAACAACAACATCATCCAGTGACTGTTCCTAGACTGCCTTGCTATTCCTAGGTGAAGCACCTTACTTGAGTGCAGGTATTGACAACGAGCACCCCAACTTCCTTCTGACTTTCGGGAGCAGTCTCTGCAAATTTGCTAAGAACCTAAAGCTTGGTTATGTGCTGAGCGTCAGCAGGGTTCTCATGCCCACCTGACCTTGGACCAGAGTCTGGCTCAGGCCAGAATCCTAAGGGAGATTTTCCAGGCCTGGCTGCAGGCTGGCCTCGGAGGAAGTACCCTCCCCAGCCAGCCTGGGAGCACAGGTGTGTGCACAGGGAGCTGCAGCCAAGAACTCAGGTGTCGGTGGCCACGCTCTTATGCAGAGCTGTGTCCTAACCCAAATGCCTCCATTCAGAGGCCTCCTCACCGGGTGTCCTCAGCGGGGTTCTCTCTCAGGTGCCTCTGCCCACACCACCTTACAGGGGCCTTGAAGACGTCCACTCCTCTCTCTCCCTCTCTCCGTCCCCCAGGTGGACAGGTTACAGCAGCGCTTCCAGACTAAGACAGACTACGAACAGCTGCCTGGCAAGCTGCTTCCGAAAATAAGCCGGTGGAAATCCTATGGCTCACAACAGAATGTTGTCTGATGTGGCGCTGGAAGATGAAGCCCTAGGTTGGAAGGCACTCAGAACACACAGAGGCCGCGTCAGTGGACTTGAGTGCACCAGCAATCGGGAAGATGGCGCAGGACCGGGTGGTGTTTCGTTCTGTTGTACGTGAGGCTGCCATGAGTCGGAGCTGACTTGAAGTGGGCTGTGAGGGTGGGCGGGGCGTGGGCTGCGAGGGTGGGCGGGGCGTGGGCGGGGCGTGGGCTGCGAGGGTGGGCGGGGTGTGGGCGGGGCGTGGGCTGTGAGGGTGGGCAGGGCGTGGGCGGGGCGTGGGCTGTGAGGGTGGGCGGGGCGTGGGCCAGCCCCTGGGGTCCTGGGCGCTGATGTGGGATGTTCTTGTGGTTGGCAGACTGTGGGATGCCTGTGGGTTCTGGGGGGCGGGAGGAAGCTGGGTGATGATGGGACCACGGTGGAGGCCTGGAGTGAGACGTCCTTTAGTATTTTAACAAGCGGTCCAGCTGCCCTGGGGAGCCCTGGCTGGAGTACTGCTCTAATGCCGGCTGTCTGGGCTCTGCTGCAGAGGACGCGGCACTGGCTGGCAGTTGGCTGAGTCAAGGGGGACACCGGGGGTGGGGGTTTGTGCCCTGTTCCTTTTGGGACCCTAGGAACACAGCATCCCATGGACGCATGCACCCGTGGTGGGTGAGCACGGACAGCAGAGAGAGCCCCTGGCCTCCTCGGTGCCCACAGCCTGTGGATGGAACCCAGAGTGCTCACACGGCACAAAGAGCTTTGCTCATGGGGGTTATAGCTACAGACAGTTACCACGTGAGAAATTAAATTAAAAACTGTCTATTTCATTGTTCATTAAAAGCAACAATAATAAATTTATTCCATGTTAATATAAATAGCATGAGGGCAGAGGTGGTTCAGTGGTAGAATTCTCGCCTTCCATGTGGGAGACCCTGGTTTGATTCCCTGCCAGTGCACCTCACAAGCAGGCACCACCCGTCTGTCAGTGGAGACTTGCCTGTTGCTAGGATGCTAAGCAAGGTTCAGCAGAGCTTCCAGACTAAGATGGACTAGGAAGAAAGGCCTGGAGATCTACTTGTGAAAATCAGCCAGTGAAAACCCTGTGGGTCACAGCGTTGCGCATAGGGGCGCCATGAGTTGGGGGCTGACTCGACAGCACCTAACAACAACGATGAGCTTTTCCAAAATAAAAAAATTCTCCAGAGTGGTGCTGTTTACTGTCAGCAGACCTCTTTAATGTCCACGTCACAGGAGCAGCCGAGCTCCTACCTGCTTCTGGATTCAGCTGTTTTCCAGATCTGTGGCTGGAGAGCTAGGGGCATGTTCATGATTGCCCAGACAACTGTGGATATTCTTTGATATTGCATTGGAATGTCACTGTATCTAGTGAGAGAATGTGATTTAAAAAGACATATCATGACTTCATATTATTATGAAAACTGTTTTGATTTTGTGTTCCCTCGAATGGGTCATCTGGGGGACCTCTTTGGAATTGTAGAGGAAGCAGAAGAAAGACCCCAGTTTCTGTCTCTGCAGAGGGGACGTCAGTGGAGTGATGGATTCTGTGCAAAAGTCACGGACCCACTCTGGGTTGTGACTTAACCTCACGCTCTTTAGCTCTGTCTGTGGGTGTGTCTGTCTAGTTTTTGGAATACTCTGTCAGGGCCAACCTGGTGGTTGTAAGTGATCATGGAGGCCTGTAAAACCAGGGCCAGGCAGTTTCAGTAGCTCAGTAATTTAAATTGTGAATTGTCAGAAGAAAAGCAAACAGAACGCAAAGCAAGGCCACCTGAACTTGGTTCTTGTCTGCGGATGCTTACCTGTTTAAAGTGCCCGTTTTCACGGAGTGGCAATCTTGCTGATTTCAAACACTTTCAAGAGAAGGAATCAGACGGTAAAGTTGTGTTTCTAGGTATACTGTGTGACATTCTTTATTATTCTGGGACGGGCACGTGGGCCCTGTAATGGTATCAGTATTGGGGTTTGAGAGCTGGGGAGGAAGAGGCTTTGCTGATCAGGTAACAGATAATGGATTAAAAAGTGAGGACAGATAGGGGATCCAGTGAGATTGCTGACCCTAGATGATGTGGGGGTGGGCTCCTGAAGGGCCAGGCAGGACTAGGGTCTAGGGTGAGCTGGAGGGTTACATCTTAGAACAGGAGACAGGGAGTTATGTGTATAGCCAGCATGAGTATTTTTTGAATTGAAGATATTGTAGATGAGGAGTTTTGTGTTGGTCACCATGATGTTAGCTAGACAGATCGATTGATCGATCGATAGGTCGATAAATCAATAGATAGATCGATAGATACGTAAGTAGGCAGTTCTATCTGCCATGGCAGGGGGCCGTGGGTGCTCAGTCCTTACCCCCTCTAGGCCATGCCCCCATCATACACTATCAGTGTGGGCCTTTCCATGCTATTGTCTGTTCTGGTTATAACTCAATGGTCATTTCTGGAACTCAGATACACGTCTATACCATAAATTGGATGGCAGGCTCATGAAGTTGGGACCATTGTAGGTGAGGTGGGTGTTCCACTCTCTAACCACTGTGTCCCCTCCAGGTCTTTTCTGTGAACAGCTCCCCCCACTGTCTTCATGCTTGTGCATGAGGCTCTCGGTGTTATATGATGGATTGATTATTGTTAAACAATTCAGCAGACCGTAAGGTCCAGAATAGTTGATGTTTTCTTCTGTTTTTAGGAAGCTTTAGAGCAAGCGGAGTACTTAGAGTGTCTTGGGCTTCGGGGAAGTGACTCAACAGAGAACATGTAGGGAAGGCCGAGTAGTTTTTGGTGGAGATTTGCTCCTTGTGACTGTTAACCCTTTCTTAGCAGAACTAGAGCAAGAGGAGACAAGGAAGACTAGGGAGGTATATTTCATAATCTGGCATCCTCTTGGGAGCTCAGCTGAGAGTTGATCCCATGGGAAGGCTAGAAGGCAGAGGGGGGCTTGGAGCAGAGAATATGACAGGCTAGGAGTGGAGAGTGGGGTTCAGCTGAGGGTTGGTCCCATGGGAAGTCTGGAAGGCAGAGAAGGGCATTTGAGCAGGGAAGATGGTGGGCTGGGGGTGGAGAGTGGGGGTTCAGTGTCCAGGGGTCAGGCTGAGGAGCTCCCTCGTCCATCTAGCTCTTTCTGAGCACCAGCCCTGCTGATCTACTTCCACCCTCAGCCTCTGCCCCTGGGTCCTTGCCTTGCTCACTGTTCCCCACCCCTTTCCTGGAACCTCCTTAACCTTCAAGATTCCACTCAATGTTCCATCCGTTGTGTTTTCTGGCCTCTCTTTTTTATCCCTGTGCTGTATCCATGCATTTTTCTATAGCCAAAGTTGTTGAGCTTTATCACACTTTTTTATTTACTGTCTCTTTTCCTCGCTGGACTGCATGCTCTGGAGGACAAGGTCCATGCCTTAGTCACCTCTTCTCCCTAGTGTGAGCTTGGTGGCACGCACATAGTACGTGTTGAGTAAATGTCTGTAGTCAGAACAAAGGGACCTATGAGGGCAGGTGAGAAGGTGTGCTAAGAGGGGGCATCCCGTTGGATTCACAGGCAATGAGGAAGCCTCTGTGACATGTCTTGGAGCATGAAGGATACATGTAGATAAGGAAAGGCCAGTGGGGCCAAGGTGGCGAGAAGTGGGAAGAAGGATTTGAATTTTTTGGTGACAAGGATGCTGTTGAGACTGGGAAAGACGATGAGATTTGTTCCCAGTTCAGGTGTGAGGCACGTTTGAAAGTCATAGTGGAGAGCAAAGAGCCCTGGTGGCACAGTGGTTAACTGCTCAGCTGCTAACTGAAAGGGTGGTGGTTTGAACCCACCAGCTGCTCCATGGGAGAAAGACCCGGTGATCTGCTCCGTAAAGATTCCAGCCTAGGAAGCTATGGGGGCAGGAGAAACTATGAGCTAGGAGATAGCCACAAGGATGCTTCATTTTGATAATCCATGGAGAGTGACACATTAGCTGTCTAACTTTTCCGTACATATGTTAAACTCCAAAGAAAGAGCTTATTTAAAAATGTAAATAATCATAGAGACTTTAAGTATAGTAGCAAGATTTGTACCATCCTCAGTTTTCATAATATCATTTCTCTGTGAGAAACCAGTTCTTTGATGGTGCTAATAACTTTCTTGATGCTCCCTCCGCAAAATACTTTTCCTTATTTATTTGCAAATGAGTTTTCAAATGGTAGTTTTGTCAAAAAGAATTTAATCCGTGTTTCATGTTCTTATATGCATTTATCACACAAATGCTTCCCTTCCCTCAAAGGTTAATTTGCTGAAATGCATTTCGCCCAAGTTTTCTAACCCAATGGCACTCGTGCATCTCACACATTGATTTTCTGTTGATCAGCTCATTCTTCTCTTAAAGGATAAATTTACATTTTAATTGAACACTGGTGTAGAACTATGGATGACACTGTACCTCCTCATTGTTTAGCTTCTTTTCTCCCCGACTTACACCATTTCTGCTTCAACTTCTTAAAACATCTAAACTTAACAACACCACCTAACTGAAAAATGTTTCGTCAGAGTCAATTAGGGCAGCGTTGCAGAAACAAAGTTGCGACGTATTACAGCCCGCGATTGGATTCTATTACACTAAATACTTTGTGTCTCGCCTACACTGATATCTACATGAGGCAAACTGAAGGGATTGATATCCTCTGTCATTAGCCGAGCCGGCACTCTTTGAATTTGTAAGTGATCAAAACCCTTGTATTTTCAACAAATGACTGCTCTTAAATTTAACTTTCCTTCAAAGATGAAATCGTAACTTTTTAATGACTGTAAAAAAATCAAGATTTCATTGAATGTCTATAATTTATTAACACTGTGGGGGTAGTACAGCCTGTGGGTTACCCTGGAGCCAGACAGTTGGGGTTCCCAGCCCCCGTGTTAACCAAGTGTCCCGTTGGTACTTAGTTTCCTGGTCTGTAAGAAGTGGTTGTTAGGAAGATTGAAAGAGTTAACCCATGCCAGCACCTGGACACTGCCTGGTACAGTTGTTGATGTTAGCTGCCTTCTAGCCAGCCCCAGCTCATGGCGACCCCACGCATAACAGAGCAAAACACTGCCTGCACCCCCATGACTGGCTGCGGATCAGATCCTTGTGACCCACAGGGTTTTCATTGGCTGACTTTCAAAAGTAGAATGCCAGGCCTTTCTTCCTAGTCCATATTAGTCTGGAAGCTCCCTGAAACCTGTTCAGCATCACAGCAACACTCAAGCCTCCATTGACAGATGGGTGGTGGCTGCGCATGAGGTGCACAGCTGGGAATCGAACCTGGGTCTCCCGCATGGAAGGTGAGAATTCCACCACTGACCCACCACTGTTCTCAGTGGGTAATAGTAATTTCTGTTTAACACTGTGAAAGTTAAGACCAAAAGGTATTGAAATCTCATATTCCTTTACGCTTACCCTAAGCCCCTGGGAAAGCCCAGCTAACATCTGCTGAGCCGCCCACCTGACCACAGCTGACCATCAAGCCAGAAGAGCTCCCGGCTGAGCCTCAGCCACGCACAATGAAAATGCTGGGAGTTTGAAGCCTCTGAGTTTGGGGGTGGTTTGTGACACAATAGCAAACGGATATAATCAATTTTATCTGTAAAGGCCGAGAGTCTTTGTCCTACCTTTGCATGTTAGTATGTCCTTGAAGCCATCATGGAGCCCTGGTGGTGCGGTGGCTAAGAGCTTAGCTGCTAATCGAAGAGACAGCAGTTCAAATCCACCAGGCGCTCCTTGGAAGCCCTATGGAGCAGTTCTAGTCTGTCCTCCAGGGTCACTATGAGTCAGAATCGACTCGACAGCACCGGGTTTGGCTTATTGGTTTAAAGGCCACCATAGGGTTCCATCTCTGTTACCAACACTTGGTATCTACCAGTCTATGCAAGTCTGCTTCCAGGTTTCCCTGGCTATAGGCTGCTTGGTCCCTCACTTGAGCTTCTCGTGGCCCTTGGTCTCTCGCCTGACCCTTACCTCGCATGTGGCATTTCTGGTGACTGACTCAGGATCTGTCCTCTGCTTGTCTACTCTTCTACCTTTACTGTCTGTGCCGGACTTCATCCTTATCTGACTCTGAACTTACCTGACTCAGTATCTATCTGGAGTTGGCCCCTGCTTCTGGGTGGTGCAAATGGTTAAGTTCTCAGCTGCTAACTGAAAGGTTGGAGGTTCCAGTCCACCCAGAGGTGCCTTGGAAGAAAGCTCTGGCAATTTGCTTGTGACAAATCAGCCAGTAAAAACTCTATGGAGCACAGTTCCATTCTGACACCCAAGGGGTTGCCATGAGTTAGAGTCGACTCGATAGAACTTTTTATTATTTTTTGCGGGGTGGGACTGTGCTGCCTCAGTGTGGGTGCTGGTAGCTGGAAGGAGGCCACATTATTGTCTAGACCAGTGTTCTCAACCGGGCACAAAGTGTGGAGATGTGTTCAATTGTCACAGCTGGGGTGGGGCAGGCTGGCGCTACTAGTGGGTATCCGGCGGGTGGAGGCCAGGGTGCTGCTCGCCACCTTACAATGCACAGCTATCCACCCAAATGACCATAGAGCTGAGGTTGCAAAACCCTGGTCTGGACCCATTGCAGGAAATGGCTCACGGACAGTGAGGTTTCCCGTCCCCACAGCTGCACTTGGGTTCCCGTCTCACCGTGTTACAGCGATTCTCATCGCAAGTCTCAGGAGCAAAGGATTTCTCTCTCTGATGCTCCATGCTTCATCTAAAATGAGCCAGAATACTTCAGAAAGCAGGTGACTTCCCAGAGACAGCATGGAGCCCCTTCTCCAGCACAGCCAGTTCCAGCTCTTCTCAACAACACAAAGATTGCTCCAAGACGCGTCTATCATTCCGTAGCCTGCGTCCTTTGTAGGGATCCTTAGAGAGAACAAAGACTTCTCCCTTTAATAAGATTTTTTTTTTTTTTTTAAATGAAACATTGGTGGTTCAGGGCTAGAATTCTTGCCTTCCATGCAGGAGACTTGAGTTCAATACCCAGCCAGTGCACCTCATGCACAGCCACCACCCCATCTGTCACTGGAGGCTTGCATGTTGCTATGATGTTGAACAGGTTTCAGAAGAGCTTCCAGACTAAGATGAGCTAGGAAGAAAGACCTGGTGATCTACTTCTGAAAATCAGCCAGTGAAATCCCTATGGATTCCAATGGTCTGATCTGCAGCCAATCCTGGGGATGGGACCGGGCAGCATTTCATTCCGTTGTGCACGGGGTTGCTATGAGTCGGGGGCTGACTTGATGGCAGCCAACAGCAGCAGCAGGCTCCCATGGGACCCAGCTGGCGCTGTTACCACTCCCATCTTTATTGGATATTGTGATGATTTGTTCACCATGCACTATGCTGCATCGATTTTTATTTTTAAAAATAAATGTTGCATTAACATATTATTGATCTTAATAACTGAATTTGTTGGTGCCCCCTTAAGTTCTGCACCCCAAGTCAAGTGCCTCACTCTCCTCACCCTGGTCTCGGTCCTGCTCGTGAGACGTGGATGAGTCTAGGCTCCCGGCCATCCCGTCACACCAATGAGCAAAGCTGGTAGGTCAGGGACCACGTGTGAGTGGCCACCGTGCCTGGCGCGCCACCCACCTTTGGATGTGAAAAGATATGGCTACCACCTGACCGCTACGTTACAGTCTCCTGTAAAGTGTCCCGGACGGCTGGGGAGGGTAGGGGCGGGGCATTCCTGGAAATTCACCCAACTCAAAGGCACCACAGCATCCGGCAGGTTTGCACAGTTCTGTTCTCTGTAAAAGGTGCCTCTCAGTTTCCAATTTTCTCTAAAGCTGCCTTCACAGGAAGCTCCCAGGAAGCTCAGAGCTGCCCCAACAGATTTACCACTCAGTGGGTGGCTTAAAATGGAAGAAATTAATTGTCTCTCAGCTCTGGAGGCCACAAGTCCAAATTCTGGGTGTTGGCTGGCTGTGCTCCCTCCGGAGGCTCTAGCAGAGACCCTATCTTGTCCCTCCCAGCTTCTGCAAGCTGTTGGTGTTCCTTCATGTTCCTTGGCTTGTGGGCACATCACTGGGATCTCTGTCTCCGTCCTCACGTGGCCGTCTTCCCTGTGTGTCTCTGTGTCTCCAAACCTTTTCTTTATAAGGACACTAGTCGTTGGACGAAGTCCCCAGGTGGTGCAAATGGCTAAGTGCTTGACTGCTAACTGAAAGGTTGGCGGTTCAAAGCCACCCACAGATACTTTGCAGGACAGGCCTGGAGATCTGCTTCTGAAAGGTTGTAGTCTTGACAACCCTATGGAACAGCTCTACCTTGCACACATGGGGTTGCCATGAGTCGGAATCCACTCGACAGTAAACAACAACAACAAGAAGTCCCTGGATTTAGGGCCCACCCTAATACAGTGTGATCTTACCTTAATTTGATTCCATTTACAAAGACTCTTTCCAAACAATTCTGAGGTTCTGGGTGGACGTGGATTTTGGGAAGACGTTATTCAACCCAGCACACTCTTCTTGCCCCTAGCCTTCCACACTTGCTGTGTTTGCACCCACTATAACCAAGGTTCTTGTAGCTATGAACCAAGAAAGCTATGAACTACAAAACCGAAGAAAAAACAGCCCGAGAAAGACTGATAGCTTTGAAAAGGCTCATCTTGTCCGAATGGTCAGACGGCTGCTGTTTTGATACACGGATTCTTGTCCTGGTTCACGCCCAGAAGCCTGGTTCTGTCAGCTAGATGTTCAGTTCTGTTTGAAAGCTCGCGAACGTTGGATCCGGTCAACTGGCCCAAGGCCCTTAGGAGCAAAAGCATTCTCACCGTCACGATAGAGGCTCCTGGGACAGCGTTCTATGAACTGGTCCCTGGGGGCCTGCTGGCCGTGGGGTGGAGTATCTGAGAGGAAATAGTGCAGTGAAGTGGAGGAATGGTGAGGAACTTATTGGTGGTTCAGCCACCCGATGCCCTGGATGGAGTTCAATGTGGACCATTTCACATTGCATTCCGCACTCTGCTGAAGGGCATGATGTTGAGGACACTGTGCTTGTTCTCTGAACCCGCGAGTTCATGAAAGCCCCAGATGATCACGTTCCTGCACATGGAGGTCAAAATGACCCCCGTGGTGGGCTGTCAGCAGAGCCTAATTACACCAGCTGTAAAAATGGTTTGGGGGAGGCATCTGGCCTCCTCTAACTTCATAAGGGGGAGGAGGATCAAGATCAGCAGCCCAAGGCTGATTCCTGTGAGGCGGCAGTCAGATATGCCCCCACCCTCCAATCTTGTTACCAATTTTGCCACCTACATCTCTCCCACGGAACTCTACTTCTCTGTTGGACGTGATAATTTGCTGCAATGGTCACACACAACTCACAGACAACGCTCACAATTACATGGTTTATTAGGGAAGGAACAGGTTACAATTCAGGTTCAGGAACACTCAGGATCTAGTACTTCGGTCAGGACAGCTTCTTCTCAGCTGTGCCTACAGGCAGGTCTCTCTCTGGACCTTGGCCTCTGGGCCTTGAGGCCCCTCAGCCTCTATCCTGCTCAGGCTAGTGTTACCAAGCTCTTTAGCTTCACCAGTAAGTGCCCAGAGGCACTCCACTCCACCAGGAAGCCTCCTGCCTGAAGGCATTCACTCTCTCACTCTGTGGCCTGGGAAGCCCACCGCCCCATCTCCTGCCAGTCTCCTGGTTCTGCTGCCTTTGCTTCTCATTGTCTCTTGCTGTCTCAGGTGTTACAGCTCTCTCTCTCTGTCTTCTCAGTCTACGAGGTTCTCACCGCAGGGATCCCAGGTCCAAAGGACAAGCTCCACTCCTGGCTCTTCCTTCTTGGTGGTCGTAAGGTCCTAATTGGTGCCTTGTTCTGGTGGCGTGATGTGCTGGTCACAGCTGCATGTCCTCCTTCTCTGGTGTCTTCGCAGCAAGACTTTGATCGATTTCTCCACACCTGGCTTTAGGACACCTTTTTTCAAACCTAGGATAAGAATTTGAAAGACCTGATATTCTGTTGGTGCTCTGTTTGAGGTGAGAAGGGAGATGCCTTTAAACAAAAGAAGAAGAGGAAGCAAAAAGCACAATGTGTACATTTCTATCTCAGTGGAAACTCATGCTGGGTTCCCAAACCTCGAGAGGTTTCCAGACAGAAGTCTGAAAGTACTTGCAGCTGTTTAATTTCAGCCAGCTCTGTTGAGATGAGGGCCGCTCAGAGCAGAGGCCCGCCATTCACCCAGTGATAGTGGTTACTGCTCCCATGGCAGGCAGAGAGCTCCCTCCATCAAGGGCCTGTATCAGAGAGACAGCCAACCAGGATGCGTCACTTCTTGAATCTGTCTCTAAATGTATTAATCAGGAGATGGCATGTGTGTGTTTTAATACCTGTGGTGACTTGCTGTTTGTTATGGATGGAATTGTGTCCCCCAGAATAATGTGTTGAATTCCTGGCCCTCGTGCCTGTGGAGAAGCCCTGGTGGTGTAGTGGTTAAGAGCTTGGCTGCTAACCAAAAGGTCGGCAGTTTGAATCCACCAGCTGCTCTTTGGAAACTCTACAGGGTGGTTATACTCTGTCCTATAGGGTCACTATGAGTCAGAATCGACAGCAATGGGTTTGGGCTTTTTTGTTTTTGTTTTTTTTCAGTTTGGCTCCTGTGGATGTGATCTTGTTTGGAAATAGGCTTTTTCTTTTGTTATTGGAATGAGGCCACTCCGTGTAGGGTGGGTCCCAAACCCGATCACTTCTGAGTTATAAATAGAGCAGACTAGACACAGACACACACAGGGGAAGACTGACCCCACGTGAGGCTCTTCTACAAGCCAAGGAACGAAGGAACGCCTGGGGCTACCGACAAGGAAGGAATTGACATGTCCGAGACCCTAAATTGGACTTCTGGCCTCCAGAACTGTGAGACAATAGATTCTGTTCTTTAAAGCCACCCACTTATGGTTGTCTCAGAGCAGCACAAGGAGACTAGGACACCATTAAAGAAGAACAAAGAATTAGAGAAAGAGGCATATTTTGCATATATATCGGTTTTATTCACGGTGCAATATTGAAATTTGCTAACAAGTTGGAAATGTTTCTAAAATCTCTCCTATATCCAGTAAGAGGAGGTGGATGGGGCCAATCAACCAGGAAACAGGATTTGAGGAGAAACCCTACTAGTTTCTGAAAAATAAGAAAATGCTCAAATGTTCAATCCTCTTGAACGATGGGTTTCAAGAGAGGCCAGTTGTGCTAAATGCCCATTTCAGGGGGACTTTTATATCTGAGACACTGTGTTTGAACCAGGAGCATTTGCAAACTGTGGCTCCATACTCTCATCCGAGGAGCCATGTAGAAAATGTGGAGAAAGTTAATGAAATGTGTGTTTCCAAAGCTTCATGTTCCTTGTGGATGCGTAGACACATTTGGGAAACCTGTATCCCAAGTATTGGTGGTTTCTATGTTCCCTTCCTTTTCCTGAATAAACTGTTGGAATTGGACACGTGTGAGAGCTCTGTGCACCGCATTTAAAGACGGGGAATACTGTGTAGGGTCCTCCGCCGCTGTCCTTGGCCTTGATGTGATCGCCCACTTCTGGTGTATCTTTTGCAGCTGTTGTCACCGTCTCAAGTTGTCCCTCTTGGGAAGTCGTATCCATAATTTTTAAAATTGAGAAGTCATTACGATGTTATGATTTGCATTTGTAGGCTACCTCCTTCCATCTGTTTTCCATAAAAGATATTTCTGCTAGGTAAATCTGGGAAGGTTTTATTCAATAATTATATAAAAAACCCCAGCGGCAAAGGCAAAGCTCTTTACAAAGAGAAGGGGAGAGACAGTGTTGCTGCTTCTGGCAGACCGTGCTTTCAGGAATAGATGAAGGGTTCCGTGTAGCTTCTGGGAGGATGGATTTTCTAGCCAAACTCCTGAAGAAAAGAATGATGGACTTTAGCAGTCATAATTACAGGGAAAGCAAGGAGATTGGCAGGTTCAGATTCCTGTTTTGTTGATGGTATAGCCAGAGTGCTCCTTGGAAGTAAGGATGGTGAGACTTCGTCTCGTGTACTTTGGACATATTATCAGGAGAGACCAGTCCCTGGAGAAGAACATCATGCTTGTTAAAGTAGAGGGTCAGCGAAAAACAGGAAGACCCTCAACGAGATGGACTGACACAGTGGCTGCAACAATGGGCTCAAGCATAACAACGCTCATGAGGATGGTGCGGGACTGGGCAGTGTTTCCTTCTGTTATGCACTGGGTCGCTATGAGTCGGAACCGACTCGACGGCACCTAACAACAACATACAGCAACACCAGTCTGTCAGTGTGTCGCACTTTGGTGGCTTCTGTGTTGCTGTGATGCTGGAAACTCTGCCACCAGGGTTTTAAATACCAGCAAGGTTATCCATGCTAATCAAAAGATTGAAGGTTGGAATCCACCCAGAGGCTCCTTGAAAGAAAGGCCTGGAGATCTACTTCTGAAAAATCAGCCACTGAAAGCCCGATGGAGCACAGTTCTGTTCTGACACACATGGGGTCACCATGAGTTGGAGTCACCTCCATGACAACAGGTTTTCCTTGTTTTGTGATTACCCAACCTGTGCCATGTGGTGCTTCATTTTTATCGCAGTCACTGTGGAGAATTGGGTTTACGTGGGAGTTTTCACTGAAATATCTGGAATGATCTGGGAAATCTGAGAGAGACGGGAAACAATATCCCTGTTCCTCCAGCAGCTTCTCTTGGTTTCCCCCAATGGGACAAGCCAGATGCCAGGCTTGCATGAGCGTCAGGCAGCTCTTTACCCCAGATTGTCCTTCTGGAGTCCTGATGACCTGGCATGAGAAGGTTAGGTATCAGGGAGCCGCTCCAGGGCCCAGGAAGTTCTGTCAGAGGGCAGCACCAGCCAGTGCAGCTGGTGGGGGCCTGGGTCTCATAGGCGGTGCCTGGTGGATTCTAGGACCTCCACTTAAACCTTGAGGCATCTCACACTGCCAAAAAAGGGTTGTGATAATTATCAGGCCAGAACATATCTGACAGATGAATGATGAATGAAATTATTGGAAGACTTAATGATAACAGGCACCAGTGAATTTTAGGACTAGAAACGTTGTTTCTTCAAGTCTGATTATTATCTTCTGCCTGTGTATTTTATTCCCCCAGACTTAATTAACAGATTATTTCCTCCTGTGCCAGCATTAAACTATTCAATTAATCTACCTAACTAATCTTTGGTTAGTGGCCTGAGGCTGGGATAAATTCACAGGTGAAATTTAATTTCTAGGCATAACAGTATTTATTTGCATTCATGTAGCATCCTCTAATTGTAGATAGAAACTCCCAAAATTGTTGTAAGGGCAGTGGAAGAAAAAAGCATGAGGATCTCTTGGAAATACCTAATTGGATGTCTAATTCCAGCCCATTTCTGCTGCCCAGAGTGATAGGCAGATAGAGATTATAACAAAGGTTTTAGTTTTAAAATTATTATTATTAATATTTTTGCACTGGCATGAACAATGGACTTTCTCAGAGGGGAAGATGATGATGAGAATTAGAACATGGGGCATCGATATGATTCTTCGTAGGAGTGAAGTACTGTGGGCAATCCATCCTCCAATCCAGCCCACAGTAACAGTCTAGAAAATAAAAATCGAAACAGCTGGGTGGGAATTGCACTGTTCTGTCTATGCACCTATTGCTGTATCATGTGGGCTCTGAACTACAGGAATCTTTTGGGAAAAATTGCAGGAAATACTTTCTTGCTTTTTTAAGACCCTCAGACTGTAAAAAATGCTTATAAACCTGGAAACAAAAATATGTGTACATATAAAGTCACTTTTGTTGATCTAGAGAAAAAGACTACATATTATGTTAGTATAGTTATGAACATATATATCTTTGTTATATAATAAAAATCTACACTTTTGAAGTCAGTTTGAATAAGTCAAGATCATTAGTAATCACTTCATTTCTATTGATTTTCTTTTTCTGCCTTGAGCGTAAGTCTGTTTTGGAGATTTATTCTCGGATCATTGTGTTTGCCAGCAGTAGACTAATTATGACCCTGTGGTTGTATTGCCCATTTCCAAGGATGTATTCTACTGTGGGTAATGAAAAAGGACAACAGAAAAAGAGTTGATGCATTTGAAGTGTGGTGTTGGTGAAGAATATTGCATATGCTGTGAACTCCTAGAAGAGCAAACAGATCAGTTTTAGAAGAAATACAACCAGAATGCTCCTCGAAAGTGAGGATGGAAAGACTTTTGCTCACTTACTTTGGATACATCATCAGGAAAGACCAATTGCTAGAAAAGAGCATCATGTTTAGTAAAGTAGAGGGTCAACGAAAATGAGGGAAACCCTCCATGAGGTGGATTGACGCAATTGCCACAGCAATGGACTGGAGCACACCAATGATCATGAAGGTGGTGCAGGGCTGGGCAACGTTTTGTTGTGTTGTACATGAAGTCGCTATGAGCTGGAGCTGACTCGATGGCAACCAACAATGTTCTACTGTGGACAGGGACCGTGGTTTGTGCGCATTAAAATGCGAAGTGGAACTTGTGCAGCCACTTATTTGAAGAAAGTGCTCAATGATTGCGGACCTGAACAATCACTATCAACTGGGTCTTCTTCCTTTGTTCAGACAGTATTTGGGCAGAGGGGAGCATTTCAGGTAGCACCTTTACACACGCAAAGAGAGAAGAATCCTGGGGTAAAATTCCTCCTTTAGCTACCATTGATCTGTGTGGACATGCTCTCCTAAGCTAAGTCTGAATAGTGTGGAAGGACATCAACTTGGTCAGCAAGGCTGGGTCCTTATGCCTGCATCAGGATCTGATGATTGGACCCAGCAGAGTGGACACTGTGGCTGATTTCTGGCATGATTTGGTTAGTGCCAGAAAGTTATTCTTCGTCCAAACCTTCCTGCGAGTAGCAATGGTGGCATTGACTACAGGAAAATGCCAGTGTGGGCGGAGCCAGGCTTCAGAAGAACAGCCCTTCTCTGGCCAACCTTTGAAATGACACCATCAAATGGAGGCGCTCCCAGGTGTAACCTCCGCCATTCTGCCTGTGATCGGCGGGAATTGTCTAGGGGGAGGGATCCAGCCCCTTCTATTGGAATCTTTGGTTGGCTTCCTTTCCCCAATTCTATCCTCTTTTTAGATTTCCTCTGATAATCCTTTTTGCTCTCCTTCCCCTTGTTGTTTCCCAGAGACTGAATTTGGCTCTTGTCTCATGCTCTTATTGAAAGGGAGGGTAACACCAGCTGCTCTCGTGAGCTCTAATGGAGACAGGCTTTCCCTTAATGCTTCAAACCCTGCATCATTCAGCAAAAATCCAGAAACACATTCTCTTTTTTATTCCCTTAGATTTTTCTGATCCTTAGGCTTTCAAATGAAGGCTGTTTTAAGAAAATGAAAATCCTGCATCTTAAACTCGCTGAGTGTGTTCCTGTGACATTTCCTGTTGTTTCTTTCCACAGGCATGGTGACTTTGACACGCCTTCCTCTCCCTGCCATGAGCACCCTCCAATCTACCCATCTTTATGGACAGCACCCACTGAGCTTCCAGAATTCAGCTCAAGCATCTCCTCTTCCGACTTCTGGGAGATCTGATCACCTCCCCCTTGGTGGGCTCATATGATGCCCTTTGTTCTGTAATCACATTTACCATTTTTTCTTATGCATATTTATTTCCATGTGTGCCTTTCTTTAATAGACTCTATAGCCGTTGAAGACTGAGTCTGTGTCTTATCTATCTTCATATCCCTAGTGCCTAGCAAAGTGTATCTAGTAGATGCTCGATGAGCTCTTCTGTGCAAACCTAGTAAGTGACAGTATGTGGACATGGAAGGACACGCTATGCAACACACTATGCAAAAAACTAATGAGGCCAAGGGTGCAAGTCTGTTCGTGGGAGGCAAGAAAAAAGTGTAGATAAAGAGGTAGTTCTGTGGGACAGAGCTCCTGGTTTTGTCTTATATAAGACGGCTGGAAAAACCCAGCATTTGAGGTAATGCTGAGGCATCCTTGAGATAAGTAGGTTGTTGAAGACACGGTTCTGGAGCCCAGAAGGGAGATGAGGACCAAAGCTGTAAACATTTGGGTCCTCTGCACAGAGGAGGTATTTTAAGCTGGGGTGTGAATGAAACTGCCCACATAGAGTATGGAGTGAGAAGAGAAGAAGGGCCAGGAATCCAAAGTCATGAGATTGCAAGGGAGTCAGAGGAAGAGAAGTGAGTAAACCAGGAGATAGCTTTGTTATAGAAGGAGAGGCAGTGACGTTCCTAGCATGGATGGTCAACAGTGTTAATGCTGTTGAACAGTCAGGGGAGGACTGAACAATTACATGGTCAAACAATGAATAAATAACAGGTCAGGCAAGGTAAAGAGCTCCTCAAACCTAATCTGTCCAAATATGAAGTCATTATTTTCCCAGCCCAGCTGGTCTGTGTTGGAAGGTCCCTGAGACCACTCTGAGGTGTGGCAATTTGCTTGGAGAACTCACAGGACAAAGTATGTAGTCGTACTCACCACTGTGGTTTATTACCACTGAAGGACACCAAACACAATCAGCAAAGAGAAAGGTGCATAGGGCAAAGTCCAGAGGAAACCAGGCACAAGTTTCCAGAGTCCTCTCCTTATGGAGTCACACAGGGCACACTTAATTCCCCCGTCAATGAGTTGTGACCACACATGTGAAATGTTGTCTACCAGGGAAGCTCATTAGAGACTCAGTGCCCAGGGCTTTTACTGGGGGCTGGTCACGTAGGCACCCCCTACCGGGCATGTACCCAAATTCTAGATGTCCAGAAGGAGAACAGGTGTTCAGCATAAACCAGTTGTTTGTAGAAACAGTTTAGGCACATGGAAATGCTCTTATCAGGGAATCCAAGTTCCCAGGCACCAGCCAAGGCCAACCTTGTAAGCAGGATTCTCAAAGGGAGGAGTCAGACTTGCTATGCTAACTCTTCTTTGCACAGGGTTCTTTTCTAGAATTCTCTGTAATGATGATTGACAGTGTCATCAAGTCTATTAAACAAGTCAGAAACGAAGCATTATCCTTTTCCACTTTGCGCTTTTGACTGTCTAGCTGGTTTTGGATCCATGGGGAACGATGAGAAAAGCTGGAACACACATACACACATATTGAAGCCTTCAAAGAGCTACCAAGGCAGTGGGGATTTTAGGGCTAAAATACAGAAGAAGAGGGAAATGAAGACAGGTGTGTGGCTTTTGCAGATGCTGTTTCCCACAAGGCAAATGCCAAACTAGAAAACAAAAGCCTCACCTGAGAGACTGAACTTCTGAACAGAGTTTTTGGTGGTCTCACAAGGCTGGAAGATCAAAAATTGGAGCAAAGGACCTGCCAAGGAAGAGAAGTCCTGTAATTACTGGAGGGTTTTGGTTGTTAACTCTAAAGGTCTACCTCCTCAGAGTAAGAGTGAACTGGAAACACCTCAGTCCTCACAAAGACTGAAAACCAGCTTCCAACCAGCTTAATCCCAGGCAGGAATAAGATAATCTGCCAGAGGCAAAACTAAGTCCTTTCTGGAGAGTGATAACCTTATTCAGAGCCTTGAGTTATCTCTATAGTTTTTTACACATAATGTTTGGCATTCAATTAAAAAAACAAAAACAAAAACAAAAAACAGATGTCAAAAAAGATAAGATTTGGCACAAAATAGTAGAAAAACAGATAATAGGAACAGAACCACAGACAATAAGAAAATAAGAGTTATTTTACAAGGATTTTAACCCCTTGCCATGGAGTCAATTCCAACTCATAGCGACCCTCTTGGACAGAGTAGAACTTCCCTATAGGGTTTCCAAGGAGTGGCTAGTGGATTCAAACTGTTGACCTTTTGGTTAGCAGCCAAACTCTTAACCACTACATCACCAGGGCTCCCTACATGGATGTTAAGTACTTATAATTTAATATTTTCAAGAAATAAAATTATAAGGTGGATAATTTAAGCAGAGAACTAGAAGCTATAAAAAAAAAGAATCAAATGGAAATCTTATAATGGAAAATTAAAATAAATGAAATTGAGATCTTAATCAATGGGCGTGACATTACGTTAGAGTTCAGTAGGGAGAATCAGTAAACTGGAAATGAGTCAGTAGAATATATCCAGACTGATGTACAGAGAGACAACAAGACCAAAAATATAGAAAAGCAAGTAAGAGGTATAGGGATATAATGAAAAGAATAGACACAGGTGTAATTGCAGTCCCAGAAAGAGAGGAGGAAAAAAATGGACAGAAACAATATTTGAAAAAATAATGGCCAAGAATATTTCAAAACTATAAAAAGACATCAAACCTCAAAATCAATGACTGTGAGCCCCAAAAGAATAAGTTATGCCTTAGACACATCACTGTAAAATGTCAGAATAGCAAAGAGAAAAGAAAGCTTTAAAAGCAGTCAGAGGAGCTGAAAAGTCAGATTACCTTGAAAGGAAACAGCAAGACTGATAACTGACTTCTGATGGTGTCATGGATTGAACTGTGTCCTCCAAAAATAGGTGTCTCAGTTTGGCTAGGCCATGATTCCCAGTATTGTGTGATTTGTCCACCATTTTGTCATCTGATGTGGATTTCCTGTGTGTTATAAATCCTACCTCTATGATGTTAATGAGGTGGGATAGGTGGCAGTTATGTTAATGAGGCAGGACTCTATCTAAAAGATTGGACTGTGTCTTTAGCCAATCTCTTTTGAGACATAAAAGAGAGAAGAAAGCAGAGAGACAGGGTGGAGGTGAGGCGGACCTCACATCACCAAGAAAGCAGTGCTGGGAACTGAGCACATCTTTTGGACCAGAGGTTCCTGTGCTAAGAAGCTCCCAGACCAAGGGAAGATTGATGACAAGGACCTCCCTCCAGAGCTAACAGAGAGAGAAAGACTTCCCCTGGAGCTGATGCCCTAAATTTGGACCTGTAGCCTACTTTACTGTAAGAAAATAAAATTCTCTTTGTGAAAGCCATCCACTTGTGGTATTTCTGTTCTAGCAGCACTAGATGACTAAGGCAGATGGGAAACAATGGGAGCCATAATATAATTGAGTAATTTTCTCAAAGTAATGAAAGAAAATAACTGCAAACCTAGAATTCTTTACCCAAGAAAATACTCTTCAAATATGAAGGTGAAATAAAACACTTCAGAGAAACAAAAACTAAGAGAATTTTCCAGAATCACATCTGCATTTAAAGGAAATAATGAAGGGAATTCTTTAGTTCAGAGGAAATGATCCCAGATGAAAACATGGAATGCTGAAATGAAGCTCAACAGAAAGCATAAAAATTTAGGTATGCGGAAAGAATGTCTACTCTAAAAACAGAAAAATAATGCATGGCGATGTTTAACATATAAGAATAATTAAAAACATAAGAAGAACAGCACAAACTTTGGAGGGTGAGTAAATGCAGTTGAAGCATTCTCAGGTCACTGCATTGTTGGGGCATGACCGTATTCAATCCATGACTTTGCTTTGTTGATTCTACATCCTGTATGTCTCTTGAATCTATATCCTTTTCACCGTTCCTCCACCACATCCTTGTCCAGACCACCAATTCTCCGTCTCCTGGAGGAGAGCAATCACATCCTAACTGGTCTCCATGCTTCGCCTCTGCACCACACACAGTATGCTCTCCACCTCTGTCAGTCTGGGTGATTATGTCTCCACATCGCTTCTCTCTGATCCAACTGCTGCTCCAACTTCACTCACCTGGAAGTGGCCATTCTTGCAATGCTCCCCTGACCCAAAGAAGGGGGCCTGTGTATGGAAACCAACCATCTGACCCATTCTGCTGAGTCTTCACAGCTCATCACCTTGCTGACTCTCCCTGGGCACCTTGTGATCACAGCCCTGAGCTGCTTCCCTGGGCGTGGGGCAATGCGTTGCTCCTCTCTTCTCTGCAGTAGGACCCTTCTGTGTGTCTTGGGATAAAATCTCCTTCTTTTCTCTGCACTCTGCCACATTCCATCTTTCTGGGATTCCTCAGTTTCTGGTTCAGCAAGCATGTTCCTCTCCTTGTAATCAAACTGTTACATTAACTGTTTAATTTTTAGAGGTATAGGAACTGAGTGATGACGTAAAGGCTGTAGCACAGGCTACTTCATCTTCCAGAAAGAGATTGGAAATGTCTGCTGAAGCCTCCTCTTCCCTTGGGGTGGGAGAGTTGGCATGAATACACCCCATCTCTCTCCTACACATGCCATTGTCTAAGGTTTCTCCCTGAGTCCCTTTTACTGGTGGATATAAATACCACTGTAAAAGACTTCTTCAAAGTTGTGGAAAGCAAAGATGTCACTTTGATGACTAAGAGACACCTGACCCAAGTCATGGTCTTTTCAATCACCTCATATGCATGCAAAAGTTGGATAGTGAAAAAAAGGAAGACAGAAGAATTGATGCTTTCAAACTGTGATGATGGTAAAGACTGTCAAAAATATTGTGGACTGCCAAAAGAACAAACAAATCAGTCTTAGAAGAAATGCAACCAGAATGTTCCTTAGAAGCTGGGATGGTGAGACGTTGACTGGCTTACTTTGGACACGTCATCAGGAAATACCAATAGCTAGGGAACCCTGGTGGTGAGATGGTTGTTTGGCTGCTAACCAAAAGTTGGCAGTTTGAATCCACCAGTCGCTCCTTGGAAACTCTATGGGGCAGTTCTACTCTGTCCTATCGGGTCGCTATGTGTTGGAATCGACTTGCTGGCAATGGGTTTGGGTTTTGGTTTAGAAAAGGACATCATGGTTGGTAAAGTAGAGGGTCATCACAATCAAGGGAAACCCTCAATGAGATGAACTGACACAATAGCCACAGCAATGGATTCAAATATACCACCATGAGATGGCGCAGGACGGGGTGATGTTTTCTTCTGTTATATGTAAGCTTGCTATGAGTCGGGGCCAACTTGACGGCAACAGCAACAGCAACAAATACCGTGCTTCACCCACACATCAGCCACTCACTCTCAGGCTCAGCAAAGACTCCTTGACCACTCAGCCCCCAGGTATGTGTTCACGTACAATGGGTCACCTATGCTTCTTATTCCTCTGAGGTCACAGCGGGACAAGCTTCCCTTTTCTCACCCCCAGGAGAGGTCTCCACCCTCTAGTTTTGCTGCAGTTCACTCTGTGGGCCCACTGTCTTTCATTGTGGAGGACAGAGGAGTAGGCTTCAGAATAGAAACCCCCATTTGGTCCCAGCTCCAGGCCACATTCTTTCATCCCTGCCGTCTGGAGTTTGCAGGGAACAAGCTTAGACATTAACTAAGTGCAGACCCAACTGTCCTTCCTTCCAGCATGGTTCCTATGGCCAGAGCTTCTAAAGGGGCGAGAGCGTGCACGTTGGCCCTGGAGTCCCGACATCCCATCAACATGACGCCAAACCAATGGTTTCTGGCTAATGAATGTCCTCAAGGGAGCATTCACGGTGTGCTCTTGTTCTCGACCCCGTGTTTGGAGCCCTGTTCATCGTGCATGGCACTAGGGAACCATCAGTGTGGACCAGGAAGGTGGGCTCAGATACCAGCTCTGGGAGGAAGGGACTCTGCAGGCCAGGTCGGTGATACTCTGGGGGACTCCTGCTTCCTGCATGAGATGACAGGAGGTGCCAGATCAGTGACATGGCTTCCAGATCTTGTGTGGGGGGCGGGGGGAGGTTGTTTGGTTTGAAAGGCGTGTTTAGTGTTGCAGTATTTTTATATTTAGGGGAAAACTGTTTCATGTTCTCACACTCTGTGGCATGTGGCTGCTGGGATGCACAGAGAGAAAAGCCTCAGGAAGAGTGGGACAGAGCAGGGCCACGGCGGGATCATAGGAGGGTGTGCCAGTGTCCTGGGGAACCATAACAAAGTGCCACAATTCAGGGGGCTTAAGACAACAGAAACGGATTCTCTCATAGTTCTGGAGGCCAGAATCAAGATGCCAGCAGGGCTGTGCTCCCTCCAAAGGCTCTGGGGAAGGATCCTTCCTTGCCTCTGCCAGCTTCTGGTGCCCCCAGGCATCCCTTGGCATGTGGCTACATCACTCCCGTCTCCGCCTCCACTCTCACCTGGCCGTCCTCCCTCTGTGTGTGTCCCTGTTTCCTCTCATCTTTCCTAAGAACACCCCTTGGACGGGACTAGGACCACCCTCCTCCAGTAGGAGTGTCTAGGTGGTGCAAATGGTTAATGTGCTCAATGGCTAACCAAAAGTTTGGCTGTTTGGATCCACCCAGAGGTGCTTTGGAAGAAAGACCTGGTGATCTACTTCTGAAAGCTCAGCCACTGAAAACCTTGTGGAGCACAGTTGTGCTCTGACACATGATGAATTGGACTCAACTCCACGGCCACTTTCTTTTCCTACTCCAGTCTGACCTCATGTTAGCTGATAACATTTTCAAAGGCCCTATTTCCCAACAAGGTCACATTCACAGCACGGGGGTTAGGACCTCAACATACATTTTTGGGAGACACAATTCAGTCTATAACAGGGGACTGGAATGTTTTTTATGCTTACCAAAAGGTGATATGTTTAAAAGTTTAAGAAAGAGAGTTCATGATTGCTGAGTTCCCTGGATTCTTTATAAACCCCATCACCCCCGGAATGGGGGCTCTGTGAGATTATGCCGGGACTCTGCGTGGCCTGGCACCCAGAAGGATTCCAGCAGCATTAACGCCCCCACGCACCCAGGATGCTTTTCTGAGGTGGGGCCCCACAGCAAGCGGCCCTGCGTGGTAAAGGCAGCTGCTCCCGTGTGGGTGGGCTCCGGGCTCACTGCGACCTGAGTAGCAGCAACGCTTGGTTTCAAGCCTTCCCACACTTTTGGCTGGGAGCGGATGCAACCGATAGGAGACAGCGAGGAAGAAGATGGAAGGTTGCCTCATTTCTAACTTCACGATGCTCGTTTTTCACAAGTCGAATGGACTGGAAGGAGGCCCTCTGCCCCGTTGGTTTGCCCCACCCTGTCCCTGAGTTTACCTTGCTGCAGACCCCACCCTCCGCCTTCTGCATCTTTGCTGCGGCTTGGTTTCTTTCATTGCTTTCCTCCCTCACTGCTGTGACCAGGTGGGGGTCCAGTCCAGGTGAAGTGGGACAGAGGTAGAATTTGGGGCAGAGGAGCGGGGCTGACACAAGATGCCTGCTAGGTGGGGGTTTGATGTCCCTGCTGGACAGCAAAGGGCCCTGACTTACAAAAGCGTCCTGAGCAGGGAGGGGATTAGTATAAAACCGTCTAAGGGAAGACTGTCATTGTCCTTGCATCTGACACTTTCAACACAGCTGTTAAACCGGTCTACCTCCCGGTGACTGGGGTGGAGAACCAGCGGCCACACCACTTCATGTACTTGATTTGCGAGGTCGCCTGCAGCTGACCCCATACCCACAGATTCCAGTGCTCATTCTTCTGAGTTCAAGACTTCCTACTGGCATTCTCTTTTGTAAAATATCTTTCTTTCATTTACTTTGAAGTAGAACATATTTACTCTTATGGATTGAATTGTGTCTCCCCAAAATCTGTGTTGGAATCCTAACCCCTGTACCTGTGGATGTAATCCCCTTTGGGAATAGGGCTTTCCCTGTTATGTTAACGAGGCCATATTGGTATAGGGTGTGTCCTAAACCTAATCACTCCTGAGTGATCTAAAGAGCAGGGCAAGCACAGAAACAAGCAAGCACAAACGGGGAAGGTGGATGTCATGTGAGGATCTCTAAGGAACCAAGGAACCCGAAGCCGCAGAAGCTGAAAGAGACAAGGACCTTCCCCAGAGCAGACGGAGAGAGAGAGAGCCTTCCCCTAGAGCCAGTGCCCTGAATTCAGACTCCTGAACTGTGAAAAATTAGATTTCTGTTCTTTAAGGCCACCCACGTGTGACATTTCCGTTACAGCAGCTCTAAGAAACTAAGACTCATACCGAAAAGTGCAAACAACCCACAAACCCATTGCCGTCAAGTCGATTCCGACTCATAGCAACCCTAGTGGACAGAGTAGGACTGCCCCATAGGGTTTCCAAGGAGCACCTGGTGGATTTGAACTGCTGACCTTTTGGTTAGCAGCCATAGCTCTTAACTGCTATGCCACTAGGGTTTCCAAACAACCCAGAGGAACCATTTAATGAACACACATATATACAATGCACCCTCCTGGAACAACCCCAGGCCAAGAGACAGAGCCTGATCAGACTCCCAGAATTCTCCCTTGGGCTTCTCCTCATCTGTCACTCCCCAGGAGCCAACTCCTTCTCCTGTATGGTTGGTGATCATATCCTTGCTTTTCTTTATATTTTTGCCTCTTATAAACACATCGCTAAACAATACAGATTATCTTCTACTTGAACTTCCCATACATGGAATAATATTGAATGTATTCTTTTATGTCTGGCTTCTTTTGCTCAACATCATCGTTGTAAGCTTCATAAAGATGCTATGTGTAACTGTCACTCATGCATTTGCATTTCGTGTTTACTATTCCATCAAATGAACGGATCACCATTTCCGTATCCAATCTGCTCTTGATGGACATTTAGGTTGTTTCCAGTCTGGAGCAATCAGGAAACAGGCTGCTAAAAAGATCCTTGGACATGTATGCTGTGTACATGGTACATGTTTCCCTGGTTTATACTTGTTATGGGTTGAATCGTGTCCCCTAAAAAGATACATTGAGGTCCTAACCCCTGATACATGTGAAGTTGACTTTATTTGGAAACAAGGTCTTTGAAGATGTTATCAGTTAGGTTACCATGAGGTCATACTGGAGTGGGGGGGGGGTCCTAATCCTATAGGAGTGACATCTTCTAAAACACGAGACACAAGAAGAGATGAAAGACAGCCACGTGACGATGCACCTACAAGCCAAGGATTACTGGCCATCACCAGAAGCTGGGAGAGAGGCATGGAGCTGATTCCCCTTAGGGCCTCAGAAGGAATCAACACGGCCGACACCCTGATCGCGGACTCCCAGCCTCCAGAACTGTGAGACAATAAATTTCTGTTCTTATAATCCACTCACTTTGTGATACTTTGTTACAGCAGTGCTAGGAAGCTAACACAATGCCCAAGGGAAAAGTTTCTGTGTCAGGATGTATGTATCTTCAACTTTTTAGATAATGCAAGTTGTTTTACAAAGTATTTATACCACTTACACACCCTTCAGCAGGGTATGAGATTTCCTTTTGTTACTCATCCTCACCAACAGTTAGTATTGTAAGACTTTCTAATTTTTGCCGACTTCATGGGTATGCAATATGCATTTTCATTTTCTGATCATGAAGGAAGCAGAGCATCTTTTTATACGTATGTTGTACATTTGATTTTCTCCCCTTTTGAAGTTCCTGTTTGAATCTATTGCCCAGATTTCTCCAATTAGATTTTTTTTTCTTACTGATTTGTAGATGTTCTTTATATATATTTTGGATACCAGTCTTTTTTCAGTTATAAATGCAGCAAAAATGTTCACTTATTGTGGTTTGCCTTTTTATGCCCTGTATGTTGCTTGTCATGAATGTTGCTCTGTGCCATTGAACTGATTCTGACTCGTAGCTGCCCTATATGACAGAGTAGGACTGCCCCCTAGGATTTCCAAGGCTGTTTCATGGGAGCACAGGAGTAGATTGTCATGAACAGAAGTTCTTAATTTTAAATCAGGTACACGTAGCAATCTTTTTATGGTTGGTGCATTTTATGTCTTGTTGAAGAAATCCTTCTCTGCCTTCAGGGTATTATTGAAGATACTCTCATATACTAGAGCCTAAAATTTTTTCTTTTGTCTTTCACGTTTCCCATTGAAGTCAAACTGAAATTGATTTCTGTGTGTGGTGTGGGTTAAGGGTTCTATTTCTTCTTGTCTCTGAATATCTGATTGTTTCTGTACAATTTATGGAAAAGTCCATCTCTTCCCACTTACTTCAAATGGCACCCCTGCCATTTATTTAACATCCATGTAAGCATGTGTATGTTTCGGGGATGTTTGTTCTGTTCTGTTTGTCAATTTGTCTATCTCTGCCCCAATACCAAAGCATCTTCAATACCTTAGTTTTGTCATAAATCTTTTAAATTGTTGTTGTTGAAAGTATACACAGAGAAACATACACCAATTCAACAATCTCTCCCTGTACAATTCAGTGACATTGATTACATTCTCCAAATTGTACAACCATTCTCGCCCTCCTTTTCCAAGCTGTTTTTTCTCCATTAACTCTGTACCCCCCAACCCTCCTATCTGACCTTTCAGGTTGCTGTTGTCAATTTGATCCCACATAAATAGTTCTTCAAAAGAGCACGATGTTCAAGGCAAACGTTCTTTACTAAATATTCTAACTTATTGTTTGTTGCAAAGAAGACTTCAGGGATATTTTTGGTTTAAGGTTTAAAGATTATCTCAGGGCAACAGTTTCAGGGGTTCATCCAGCCTATCAGACATCCCACCGTGTTCTTCTGGACAACTCTGGACCTTTGTGTTTTCATATAAATTTTAGAATCAATGTGTCCATTTCCACACATGTACACATAAATGCATCAATCTGAGGAACTGACATCTTTAAAATCTTTAAAGTATTGAACATTTCATTCAATGAACATAGCAAATTCATTCATTTAGGTCTTCTGATGTCTCTAAATAAAGCTTTAAGATTCTCTTGAAAAATATCTTATACATCTTTTGTTATATTTATTCTTAAGTACTTAATATTTTTGATGTTTTTATCAATGATATCATTCCTAAAAGTTTTATTTTCTGTTTATTGTGATATTAAATGTGTATGAAACTGATGTATATTATACGTATGTGTGAAATTGATGTTTTACAACTTTTTTGAGGTGTAATTGAAGTATAATAAGCTGCACAAATACAGTCAGAATGCTCCTTAGAAGCAAGGATGGCAAGACTTTGACCTACTTACTTTGGACATGTTATCAGAAAAGACCAGTTGCTAGAAAAGGACGTTGTGTTTGGTAAAGTGGAGGGTCGTCGAAAACTAGGGAAACCTCAGTGAGATGGATTGACCCAGTTGCTACAACAATGGACTCAAACATGCCAATGATCATGAAGATGGCGCAGGGCTGGGCAATGTTTTCTTCTCTTGTACGTAAGGTCACCACGAATCAGAGCTAACTTGGTAGCAACTAACAACAATTTAAAGTGTACAATTTGATCAGTTTTATTATATGTACGTTCATGAGTCAGAATTGACTCAGTGGCAGCTGATTTGTTTTTTTTTGGTTTTCAGAGCTTGGCTGCTAACCAAAAGGTCAGCAGTTCAAATCTGCCAGCCACACTTTGGAAACCCTACGGGGCAGTTCTGCCCTGTCCTATAGGGTCACTAGGAGTCAGAATCAACTAGACAGCAACAGGTTTGGTTTTGGTTTATGAGACCCTCAGGAGCCCTGGTGGTGAAATGGTCAAAGGCTTGGCTGTTAATCAAAAGGTTGGTGGTTCAAACCCACCAGGGGCTCCACAGGGGAAAGATGTGCCAGTCTACTTCGGTAAAGATTACAGCTTTGGAAACCCTATGAGACAGTTCTACTCTGTCCAATAAGCTCGGAATTGACTTGATGGCAGTTTTTTTTTTTTTAATGAGACCCTCGCCACAGTTATGATAATAATTTCTGTCATCCCATGAGTTTCCCTTACTCCTTTGGAATCCATCTCTTCTTCTACCTCATAGCTATTTACTGGCCAATTACATGCCCTCTTTGGGAAAGTGCTCAGATCTTTTGTTCATTTTTTAAAACTGGGTTTTCATCTCACTATTGCCCCGGAGTGTTCTTTGTTCTGCTGCAGACACGTGGCTGCACGCCTTTCCTCCGCTCTGCGTGTGCTTCCCGTCTTCTTAATGGGCCCTCTGCCAGGACACAAATCTTTAATTTGGACGTGCATTTTCTGTTCCACTAATTTCTGTTCTTATACCTTTTTCCTTCCATCTGCATTTATTTGGTGGTTTATTTTGCTGTTTTTCTTTTTTTTTTCACTTTATTGAGAAGGATGCTTAGTTTATTCATTTCTAACCTAACTTCTTTCCTAATATTCGTATTCTAAGTTGCAGACTTCCTTCCAGTCTACTTCAGCAGCATCCCCTCCCCCATGTAGTTATTCAGTAGTTGTGTCTTTGTTCAGTTAAGACGATTTATAAATGTTCTTTTTTATACATTTCTAGACTTACGTGCAAACTTAATGGGGAGTTTTCTAGTTATCTTATTGTTGCTGATGTCCATCTTAACTTCTCTGGGGTCCGAAAACATGCCCTGTTGCTTTCAGTCCTTGGCAATTCCTCAAGGCTTGTCTGTAGACCTACACCGGGTCACCCTGTGGAGGCGAGTTCCCCGTGTGTTAGAAAACGCATGTGCCCTGCAGTTGTCGGGAGCGGCGGGCGCTCTGTCATGTCCACCACGTCAGGTTGGATAAGCAGATGTAGAGAGATGATTTGCATTTGCTCTGCCAGGTCTCTGGAAGCACTTCTGGTCTGAG
Source organism: Dugong dugon (assembly GCA_030035585.1). Lineage (NCBI taxonomy): Eukaryota > Metazoa > Chordata > Mammalia > Sirenia > Dugongidae > Dugong > Dugong dugon. The sequence continues at coordinate 1,596,693 of CM057460.1, forward strand.
GCCCCCCCCTAGTCAAGTTTATAAGTTAGGGGTCCCCAGACCTCCCAGGCGAGGCTGAAAAGTTGGCCCATGGCTATGGTGTCTCAGGAATATTTTTTCTTTCTTTTCCCTCCTTCTCCAGACAGGGCCAAGGCAGCCTCTTCCGCAGCCCTGGTCGGTGTGTAGGGAGAGATCACCATTGCCTGAGGTTTTGGTCCCTGTTGACCCAGCTCACTGTGAGTGGGGCCTCCTGTCAGGTTCACCACACGGGGGAGAGCCTGGCACTGACCTCTGCCCCTTGCCTGCCCGATGGAGGCTGCAGAACCCTAGCTGGAATGTGCCAGATCCATGCAGTAGGATATTACTCAGCCGTAAAGAGAGATGAGGTCCCAATACCTGCTGCCATGTGGACAGACCTTGCCAGCATTCTGCTGAGTGGAGTAAGTCAGGCACCAATGAACAAATATCGTGTGAGTCCTTTTCTGTGAAAGATCTAGAATAGGCAAACGCATAGAAACAAATGTTTGTTAGGGGTTACCAGGGGTGGGAGAGAAGGGGAAGGGGGTTTATGAGCTAAGGGGTAGAGTTTCTTTTTAAATGAGTTGCTGTTGGGTTAATTCTGCCTCATGGTGACCCCATGTGTGCAGAGTAGAAATGTGCCCCACAGGGTTTCCAAAGGCTGAGTTTTTAGAAGTAGCTCGCCAGGCCTTTCTTCCGAGGCACCTCTGGGTGGACTCAAACCTTCAACCTTTTGGTCAGCAGCTGAGCATGTTCGCCATTGCCAACCCAGGGACCCTGCGTGCCTGCTCAGGGAGACAGCAATGGCTTGGTAACAGAGGCTGATGGTTGTACAACATGAGTGTGATCAATATCTGTGAGTTGTACACTTAAAAATGGTTCAAATGGAAAAGGTTTTTTTATATAAATTTAACCACAATAACGATAATAAACAAAACAAAACAAAAAACCAGAGTTGGAATTTGCTGGGACCGGCCAGTGCCCACAGGTCCCAGGCAGCTCAGGCTTCCTCTCCTGACGGTCTGGGATTCAGCTTTCCCTTAGATTTTGCTTTGATTATTCTTTACCATACTGTCTGCTTATAAATTCTCATAAGGAGGTATTTTTAATACTTTATTCAGCATTTTCAGTTGTTTTCATCTGGAGGTTTGGTTCTTATAATCCTTTATTGGAAACAGAAATCACTGCCTTCTTTATAAAAAATACAATGTAAATCCAGTTCGTTCTCATTGAAAAGGTGTAGTTTTTTTTCTTATTGTACGCTCATTGTAAAACCAAACAAAGCACTAGAAAATAATTATAAGAAAAAAAAGACGTTGTCCCTGATACCAATCAGAGTGTGAAGCCGTGATGCCTCTCACAGTTTTAACCAGGCTCCTGGCAGAAGCCAGGCCCTGCCGTCTGCAGGTGTCCACCGACCCCAGTGAACTCACTGCCCTTCCTGCGGGCAGAGCAGCTCAGCCAGACGCCAGCTGCCCTATCAAGGGTCAGCGTCTGAGGAAACTGAGAAAGGAGCCATCCGGGGGCTTTCTGCAGGGCTCTCAGTGGTTGGATGGGCCGGCTGTCCCTCCATGAAAGCACGAATTGCCCTCTGGGGTGTGAAAATACCTGCCTCAACTGCAGTTTTGACCGTTGAGCCCGTTCCTTTGTACGGCTGTTGTTGTTAGGTGCTGTTGAGTCCATTTTCAACTCACGGCAACTCTGTATGACAGAGTAGAACTGCCCCAGAAGGTTTCCTAGGCTGTAGTCTCTACAGGAGCAGAATGCCAGCACTTTCTCTCGCAGAGCTGCTAGTGGGTTTGAACTGCCAACCTTTCTCTTAGCAGCTGAGGGCTTAACCGTTGCTCCACTGGGGCTGGACTTCATTTATTATTAACCCTTCACTACTTTCTGGATGGAATCCCTAGGTGGTGCAAAGGTTTAATGTGCTCAGCTGCTGAGAGAAAGGTTGGAGGTTGGAGCTCACCCAAAGGAGCCTTGGAAGAAAGGCCTGGTGATCTACTTTGCAAAAGCAGCCATTGAAAGCCCTATGGAGCACAGTTCTGCTCTGACCCACATGGGGTCACTGTGAGTTGGGGCCGAGTGGACGGCAGCTGGTTGTGGTACTGTTTGGAGGTTTATGTTGAGTCCAGGTTTCCCACATCCTGTAAGCTTAGCTTTGATACTTTCTTCCGGTCCACCTGACTTCTTTCCTGACGGGTTTCTAACTTCCTTCCTGCTCCTGCAGCATGGGTGTGTTCGGAGATGTGGAGGCTCATGCTTCCCATGAGTCTCTGCCCCTCGTTGCCGTTCTGGCCAGGGAGGCAGATCCCTCTGCTGAGAGGGGAGTGCAGATCATCACGGGAACATCCTGCTAGGAGATGGGGGAAAAGGACTGAAATGAAGGGGACTGAAAATAGAACTCTTCCAACTTCAAACCAAACCCCTTGTCTGCAAGTCCATTCCGACTCATGGCGACCCCATAGGCCAATAGAAATTATAGGGAAGTAGATTGGGGTGGTGCAAATGGTTTGCTCTCGGCTACTAACTGAAAGGTGGGTGTTTCAGATTCACCCAGAGGGGCTGCGGAAGAAAGGCCTGACCATCTGCTTCCACAGTGATTACCACCGAGAAAACCCTATGGAGCAGTTCTACTCTGTAACACACGGGGCCGCCATGAGCTGGAATTGACCCGACAGTCACGGGGTTAGACTTGGGGGTTCGGTACTTGACAGCACCATTGACCTCTCACTGCTCTCAAACATGCCTTTCCCTGTTGTGACCCTCCTTCCTCCCTGCCTCGCCCTGGTCACCCCATTTCAATTCTTCTGCCTCAAATGCTCTGACCTGCCCTCCTCCTGCCACAGGAGCTACTGCATGCCTCCCCAGTAACGTTACATTCCTGCAGAGTCACCCTGATCAGTGGGCCTAGAGACCCCCATGGTTCTCAGTGTGTCCATCCTGAGATCTCAAAGGTGGCAGGGACTGGGAGAGGCGAATGTAGGACTGCCTTGTCCCTGAGCCCTACCTTCCCTCCTAGGCACAAAGCCGAAGAACAGACTGGCTCCCGCATTTTCCAATGTCCACGCATTTTCTAACACTCACCAGCTCAGCTAGAAAACTTGGAGATGGTTACCTGGAAGACCCGTCATACTCCTTTGTGGACAGAAGCAATGCCAAGGGGATAAACGAGACATTTGTTTCCACAGCCAGAGATAGAAGCCACTGGTTCAAGTCAAGCTGAGGCTGAAGATCAGTCTTGTCTGTCACCAGCTGGAGCTTTTCAGGGGCGTCAGGGTGGTGGACAAACCCACCCATTCTTGTTGCTATTTCCTGCCTGTCTGATTGCAGGGAGGATTTATATTTCAGAGTCTCACTAGAGATTACTTCTGAGACAGATGAAAGGAAACAATTTATAATTGTTTAACATACTCACTCCGTGTGTGCAGGTCAGTATCGCCTACCTCCAAATTATCTGCCTTCTTAGGAATCACAGTCCTCGAAGATTTATAGGAGGCACTGGGTTTCAATTATGGCATTAAATTTAGTGACCTTCAAGGGAAACGGGAGCGAATTACAGCTTGTTTGACTCGGGGGCTGGGAGATGGCCATTTATCCGAGTACCTGACAAATGAGCATCACAGTGACTTCCTGCCAGAAAGAGAAGAGAATCAAAACACCTTGGGCAGCCAAGATGAGTTTGAACACACTTATGTCTACAATGAAGTCGACCAAGGATGCTGCGGTCAAACTTTTGGACTAATTCTAACTTTGAAAACTCAGGGGGTCCTGGAAACTTTTGAAGCTCTAAAAATGCTTTTATGTAAGTAAATCAACCAGCCCCCGTCAGTCAGTGTGTTGTACTGTGGTGGCTTAAATGTTACTGTGATGCTGAAAGCTATGTCATTGGTATTTCAAATACCAGGCGCGCTTCCAGATTAAGACAGACTAGGAAGAAAGGCCTGGCTATTTCTAAAAATCAGCCAATGAAAACCTCATGGGTCACAACAGAACATTGTCTGATATAGTGTTGGAAGATGAGCCCCCTAGGTTGAAAGGCCCTCAAAATACACGGTGGTCTCAACAAGGGACTCAAACATACCGACAACCGTGAAGACGGCTCAGGGCCGGACATGGCTTCATTCTGCTGTACACGGTGTTCCGTGAGTTGGAGCTGACTAGACTGCAATTAACAACAACAACAAATTGAATAAAATCAGATGTGGACTTCTTGAAAATCTTTTCTGGAAAACTTGTCCGGAGAATAGGGGTTGACCCATTCTTGAAAATCAGCTTACTTCCCCCATGCAGAAGATGTTTCAAGAACAACCGTGCTGGGCCATAGGCTGTCTATCACTGTCCACATAGTGTCTGCAGCTGTCACAGGGAGATGTCCCGCCTACAGCAGATATATAAACACTTCTTCTCTTGTTCTTCTTCAATGTCACTGAGCCATGTTCACGATGGATACTCAGCCCCTAGTTGAGCTGCTGTCTGGAGCTGCCAGGAAACAAGGAGTGACTTCAAAAGGCAGACAATAAAAAGACAGGATGGAGTTGACCTGAGATGAGCACTGGCACCCCTGGGGTGACCGCAGAGCCCCAGGCCTCTGAGGATCTTGGCTCCCAAGTGTCCCAGCCCCGAATACACATTTGCAATGATTTCTGAGATGGAGCGTCTTCATTTCTGGCTGTGTGTCGGTCCAGCACCCAGTCGCCGGCTGGCAGTGGGCAGGTGCTTTGCCGCGTGATCTGTTTCCATTTAGAGTCTTCCCGGCCACACTGTCACTGTTTGGTGTGTTACGCAGAGCAGCGGCTGGAGCTCAAGCTGCACGTGGTGTGTTCACAGGGAGTCAAGAGTACATGAGGGTTTAGAGATAAAAAGCAAAAGCCAAATCCCAGTAGCCATTACCTGTGAGTAACGCACATCCATGCACCTCCTTTCTGCCGGCAGCGTCTCAAAAGAGACGGATTAAATTGTGTCTGAGCTGTCAGCGGTATTATTCCTTTGTCATTGCAGACTTTTAAAAAAGTAATGGACATCAAAGGCCACTCTGGCTGCCCGTCTGCTGGCCACACTGTCTAACCGTCACGTGCACCAGATGGCTGAGTCAACCACTGAGTCAACAAGGCAGTCAGCCCGGGTCTGGTGTGATGGTGGCCAGGTTATCAGTGAGGCGGGAGCTGAGCGCATGATTCTTCTCTCTGAACCTCAGCTGCCCGGCCAGTTCATAGATCTTGGCTGAGAACTGGTGGTGTACTTGCTGTTGAGCAAATTGTCTTTTATCCCACTGCATGGTTGGTGGTCATGGGTCATTCAGCTGCTGCCTAAAGACATGCCTGACAGTCCCTGGGTGGTGCTTGGCTGCTAAGCAAAAGGTTGGAGGTTCAAGTCTACCCAGAGGTGCCTTGGAAGAAAGGCCTGGTGATCTACTGACAAATTAGCCATTGAAAACCCTGTGGAGCTCAGTTCTACTCTGACACACATATTGTCACTCCAAGGCAACGGGTTTTGGAGTCCTTGGGTGGTGCAAAGGTTTAATGTGCTCAGCTGCTAAGTGAAAGGTGGGAGGTTGGAGTCCGCACATAGGTGCCTTGGAAGAAAGGTCTGGCGATCTATTTCTGAAAAATCAGCCACTGAAAACAGTTCTACTCTGACATACTTGGGGTCGCCGGGAGCAGCAGTCAGCTCCATGGCAAGTGGTTTGTAAAGCCATGTCTTCAATCAGAGCTCCACCTGGGAAGAGAAGGCCTCTCTCGCTGGCCCCATGGAGGCCAACAGCCAAGGCCTTGAAGGGAGGCAGACTGTCTTCTCACGGCACTTTCTCACCCTCACCCCCATCTCGGGCCTGCAACTCAGTAATTAGCGGGTCCCAAGAGCAGAACGCCAGGGCCATTTCTGTGGGTCCTTGCGTGACGCGGCGGTGCCTCTGCTGTTGGACGGGGAGACACCATGAACGAGAGACCATCCTGTGCTGAGGGCTCCCACCTGGTGTGCCCGCTTGCTGCCTGGTGTCCTGACATGGCGCTGTCTGTCAGGTGGCAGGACACCGTTTGCCAGCCGAGGAGCTGGTCCTGACGCCTGGCCTGCAGGGCACAGTATGACCGCTGTTCCTGCCAAGACAGCCTCCTCTTGGGCCGCCGCGCTGGGCGGGCCGTGTACCACTCTGTGATGGGCAACTTCTGCAGATGGGGCTGGGCGCTGATCCGCCAGGGGCTGCACCCTGGAGAACAAGCCTGCGCGATACCTACAGAGAGCAAGCCAGCTTCATCACTTACTCAAGGTGGAAACGTATATCAAACGCCTCCTACCCACATGTCACTGCTCTGGGGCTTTGAGGAGATGCAGATGGACTTGACACGGGTCCTCCCTTGAAGGGGTTTGAGTTGTAACAGAAATGGAGCTGGTCCCTACCTTAGTGTCCTGGGACTGCTGCAACAGAACACCACAAAGGGGGTGCTTTAAAGAGCAGAAACATCTGCCTTGCAGTTCTGGAGGCTGGGAGCCTGAATTGAGGGCATCCTCAGGGCCAGGCTCACACTCTGTCCGCTCTCAAGGAAGAGCTTTCCTTGTCCCTGCTGATGGCCCCGGAATCTCCTATGTTCCTTGGTCTGGAGACGTGTCTTCCCGTGGCGTCTTTCACCTGTGTGTGGCTCTGTTTTCATGTCTGTTCTCTTCGTTCATAAGCCACCAGTCGGAAAGGCTTGGGATCCTTCCTACTGCGGCAGGACCTCCCTAACTAAACTGTTAACCCCGTCAAAGGAAGAACCTATTTCCAAACAAGGCCAGGAGTTAAGACTTCAACAGATTTTTAGGGGGACACGGTGGACCTCATCACAGCAAGATACCTTACCTGCCATGGCAAGTTTCCTGGAGGAGGTGAGATGGCAGTAGATGGGGAAAAAGCTGGGCAAGTATGTCCATGGAGGTACAGAAAACCAGTGCAGATACGAAGAGATAGAAACAGTGAAGTTGTGACTAAGTGCTGTGAAGACTTTTCTTAGATTGGAGGACAGTCGGCATAGTTTGTAAGGGAGACCCGAGCCTCCAGTGTGCGATCTTGGTCAAGATGCTTACAATTCAGGGGCCTCTGTTCTTGCGTTTGCACAACGGAGGGGGAGCTGGATTCATTCATCTCTAAGTTCCCTTCCAACAGTCTATGATTCTGTGATAACTAAAAACCACCAAGAAAGGGTTGTTGAGATGGGTCTTTGGAGGAACTGAAGTTGTCTAATTTGATAGAAAGCATTCATTGTTAACCTGAAGAGTTTAGTTTTGATTTTATAGGCAATAATAAATAATCAGAGCAGAAATCAATAAAAATTGAAAGCAGGACATTATTAGAGAAAATCAGTGAAACCAAAAACCGGTTCTTTGAAAAGAGCAATAAAATTGATAAACCTCTAGCCAGGCAAATAAAGAAAAAAGAGAGAAGACACAAAGTACCAGTATTATAAATGGAAGAAAGACCGTTACAACAGACCCCATGGGCAGTAAAAGGAGAGTAAAGAGGTCCTGGAGCCCTGGTGGCGCACTGGTTAAGAGCTCAGCTGCTAACCGAAAGTCAGCAGTTGGAATCCACCAGCCGCTCCTTGGAAACCCTATGGGGCAGTTTTACTCTGACCTATAGGGTCACTATGAGTTGGAATTGACTCAATGGCAGGGGTTTTAAAGGGTTACTATGAACAACTCTAGGCCACCAGACTGATAACTTAGACGGAATGGACCACTTCCTTGGACGTCACTTGAGAGAGCAGAAAATCGGGGGACATTATCCCCAAATGTTGTTCTGGCTTTAAAGGTCCCCGAAAACTCCTGAGCAAAAAGGAATTCTTGTGAAAAAGATCACTGTAGGGAACCGAGTACAGAAAACACTAGTTATAACAACACCTTGCAAGACCAATTATGGAACGTGCCGTTTTTAGCAGATCACAGATTCTGGTTTTCTGACTAAAATCATGATATGGCAGTAATTAAAAGAGAAGCAGCTTCTAATTATTTACCTGCATGAACATCTAAATCTCCTGCTCCATTCTAAGACATATTTTTTCACATTCCAGACACCTCTGAAATCAGGATACATCTCAGAATTAACATTGTCTTAGAATTATAACTGGCAACATTTCATTCTTTCTCAGTGATGATGTATCTTAAAATCAACAGCATGTTAGATTCAATGAAATATGGTATAATTGAACCATGCATTTGAATTACAGTGTTGGCAAAGAATATTGAGTATGCCATGGACTGCCAGAAGAATGAACAAATCTGTCTTGGAAAAAATACAGCCAGAATGCTCCCTAGAAGTGAGGATGGGGAAACCTTGTTTCATGTACTTTGGACGTGTTATCAGAAGGGACAAGTCCCTGGAGAAGGACATCATGCTTGATAAAGTAGAGGGTCATTGAAAAAGAGGAAGACCCTCAAGGAGATGGATTGACAATGTGGCTGCAACAATGGACTCAAGCATAAGGATTGTGAGAATGGCCCAGGACCGGGCAGTGTCTCATTCTATTGTATGTAGGGTGGCTCTGAGTTAGCACCCACTCGGTGGCACCTAACAACAGGTTCTTGGTCAGTGGAGAGATATTGACATGGGATTTAAGAAATATCCATGAGCTCTGTGTTGGACAGACAGAGCAGTGGTTCTCAAACTCTTGGGTGCCTGGAAATCATCTGGGGGGCTTGTTACAGTAGATTGTTGGGCCCTGCCCCCTGAGTTTCTGATTCTGTAGGTCTTGGGTGGGTGGGTCTGAGAATTTACATTTCTAAGAAGTTCCCAGACAAGGCAGATGCTGCTGGCCTAGGGACCCACTTTGAGAACCACTCACAGGTGTTGTTGGTGTCCTGCCCCAATGTCCTCCACAACAGGTGCAACCAAACCAAAAAAACCCCTTGCTGACAGGTGGGTTCTGACTCATAGTGACCTTATAGGCCAGAATAGAACTGCCTCATAGGGTTTCCCAGATAGGTTCAAACTGCTGACCTTTTGGTTAGCAGCCGAGCTCTTAACCACTGAGTCACAGGTGCACCCATCCCCCGATAGTTGCCCTTGGTCTATGGAGCCACTAGGAGGTGAAACCCCCTCCCACCGGACATACTGACCCTCAAAGGCTGCTCCTTTTGTCTCAAGATGGAACCAACCATGTTTTGTCCCTGTTGCTCCACAGCTTCCCCATGGCATCTGGCTCAGAATAGTCACTGGCAGGGGTCCCATCTTTGCTGGCATTTTGCCACTGCTGTGTTCTACCTCCCTTTCCCATTATCCTATGACTACTCCCTCGATGGGTCACTTGAACAAGACATCCCATCTCAGCTGCTTGTAGAAAACCTGACTTAAGAAGGATGGTCTGGAGCTGGAAAGGCCCAAGGCAGGGAAACCTACCTAAGCATTGTTTCAGGGATCTAGACATTAGGTGGTGAGGGACCAACTTCATGGAAACAGAAAGGGAAAAATTCAAATAATTTTTTAAATTCTGGTAAAACTATACATAACAAAAAATTTGAACATAAAAATTGCCAATTCAAATTTTTACATGTGTGATTTATTGGCTTTGATTACATTCTTCATGTTGTGCAGCCATCACCACTACCCTTTTCCAAATTATTCCACCACTGTTAACAGAAACTCAGTGCCCTCTAAGCCGTGACTCCCCATTTCTCCCTCCCCCTTACCCCTGGTAACCACTAATAAGCTTTGGTTTCTTTCGTTGTTGTTGTTGTTAGGTGCATTCGAGTCAGTTCTGGTTGGTTTCTTTGTATGTGCCTATTTCGTATAAGTGAGATCATACGGTGTTTGTCCTTTCATGACGGACTAATTCCACTCAGCATAATGTGTTTAAGGTTCATCCATGTTGCAGTGTGTATCAGGCTTCACGTCTCTTTGTGGCTGAGTAATATCCCATTGTATATACTTGCCACATTTCGTTTATCCATTCATCTGTTGATGGACATTTGTGTTGTTTTCCCCTTTTGGCTACTGTAAATAGTGCTGCAGTGAACATTGTTGTACGGGTTTCTGCTTTCAACTCATTTGAGTATATATCTATGATTGGGATTGCTGGGTCATATGGTTTAACTTTTTCAGGAACAGCCATACTGTTTTCCATAGAGGATGCACCATTTTATATTTCCACCAACAATGGATGAGACTTCCAGTTTCTCCACATCCTCCCCAACACCTGTTATTTTCCATTTATTTGATCATAACCATCCTAGTGTGAGAGAAGTGGTATCTCATTGTGGTTTTGATTTTCATCTCCCTAATGGCTACTGCCACTAATGGGTGTCAGAAGAGAATCTGAAACTTGCTCTTGAATGTAGAGTAGCTAAAACAAATGGAAGAAATGATGAAGTAAAAGAGCTGCATAGAAGATTTCAAAGGGTGGCTCAAGAAGACAAAGTAAAGTATTAGAATGAAATGTGCAAAGCTATGGAGATAGAAAACCAAAAGGGAAGAACATGCTCAGTATTTCTCAAGCTGAAAGAACTGAAGAAAAAATTCAAGCCTCAAGTTGCAATACTGAAGGACTCTATGGGCAAAATATTAAATGAAGCAGGAAGCATCAAAGGAAGATGGAAGAAATATACAGAATCACTATGCCAAAAAGAATTAGTTGACATTCAGCTGTTTCGGGAGGTAGCATAAGACCAAGAATTGATGATATTGAAGGTAGAAATCCAAGCTTCCCAGAAGTCATTGGTGAAAAACAAGGCTTCAGGAGTCAATGGAATACCAAGTGAGATGTTTCAACAAACCAATGCAATGCTGGAAGCACTCGCTTGTCTATGTCAACAAATTTGGAGAATATCTACCTGGCCAACCGACTGGAAGAGATCCATATTTGTGCCCATTCAAAAGAAATGTGATCCAACAGAATGTGGAAATTATCGAACAATATCATTAATATCACACACATGTAAAATTTTGCTAAAGATCATTCAAAAGCAGCTACAGCAGTACATCAACAAGGAACTGCCAGAAATTCAGGCCCAATTCAGAGGAGGATGTGGAACGAGGGATATCATTGCTGATGTCAGATGGATCCTGGCTGAAGGCAGAGACTACCGGAAAGATGTTTACCTGTGTTTTACTGGCTATGCAAAGGCATTCAACTGTGTGGGATCCTAACAAATTATGGATAACATTGACAATAACAGAAATTCCAGAACACTTAATTATGCTCATGTGGAACCTGTACATAGACCAGGAGGCAGTTATTCAAGCAGAACAAGCAGATACTGGGTAGTTTAAAATCAGGAAAGACATCTTAGGGGTTATAGCCTTTCACCATAGTTATTCAATCTGTATGCTGAGCAAATAATCTGAGAAAGTGGACTATATGAAGAATAAAGTGGCATCAGGATTGGAGGAAGATGCATTAACAACCTGCGTGATGCAGATGACACAACCTTGTTTGCTGAAAGTGAAGAGGACTTGAAGCACTTAATGATGAAGAGCAAAGACCGCAGTCTTCAATATGGATTACATCTCAATGTAAAGAAAACAAAACCCCTCACAAATGGACCGATAAACAGCATCATAATAAAAGGAGAAAATATTGAAGTTGTCAAGGATTTCATTTTACTTAGATCCACAATCAATGCTTATGGAGGCATCAGTCAAGAAATCAAGCAATGCATTGCATTGGGCAAATCTGCTGTGAAAGTCCTCTTTAAAATATTAAAAAGCAAAGATGTCATCTTGAGGACTAAGGTGGACCTGACCCAAGTCATGTATTTTCAATTGCCTCATATACATGCGAAAGCTGGACAGTGAATAAGGAACACCAAAGAAGAATTGACACCTTTGAATTGTGGTGTTGTGAGAAATACTGAATATACCATGGACTGCCAGAAGAAAGAACAAATCTGTCTTGGAAGAAATACTGCTACAATGCTTCTTAGAAACAAGGATGGTGAAACTTTGTTTCACGTACTTTGAACATGTTATCAGTAGGGTCCAGTCCCTGGAGAAAGACATCATGCTTGCTTGTAAAGTAGAGGGTCAGTGAAAGAGAGGAAAACCATCAATGAGATGGATTGACATAGTAGCTGCAACAATGGGCTCACATAGTGACGATTGTGAGGATGGTGCAGAACTGGGCAGCATTTCGTTCTGTTGTGCATGGGGTCACTATGAGTCAGAACCAACTTGACCACACCTAACAACAACAATGGCTGATGACATTGAGCATCTTTTCACGTGTTTGTTGGCCATTTGAATATCCTCATTGGTGAAATGTCTATTCAAGTCTTTTGCCCACTTTTCAACGGGATTGTTTGTTTTCTTGCTGTGAAGGTGAAGAGTTCTTTATGTATTCTGGATATTAAACTCTTATCAGATATATGGTTCCCCAAATTTTTCTCCCAATCTGTGGGTTGTCTCTTCACTTTGTCAATGAAGTCCTTTGATGAACAAAAATGTTTAATTTTTATGAGGACCCTGTGTTAGGCTGGGTTCTCTAGAGAAGCAAAACCAGTAAAGTACATATAAGTATGCATATATATAGAGAGAGATTTATATCAAGGAATTGGCTCACATGGTTGTACAGTCTGGAATGTCCCAAGTCCATGAGTCAGGCTGGAGGCTTCTCCGGAGTCATGTAGCCGCAGGGGCTGGTGAACCCAAGATCGGCAGGTGAGACAGCAGGGCTTTTCCTCACAGGCTTTGAAGATCAGTGAATTCAAAGATTGGCAGGGAAGACCTCAGGTAAGCTATTAGCTCATGTCCCAAGAACGGGAGGTCAGACAAACAGGAGGCAGCTGCAAGATCCATGAGCCTTGCCATAATGTCCATTTATATTCGATGCAGACTACACACTCAAGGAAACTCTCTTTCAACTAATTGGCTACTCACAGCAGATCTCATCGTGGAGGTGACCACATTATATCAAATCTCATCATGGAAGTGATCACAACATTATATGACTGCCAAACTGCTGAGAATCATGGCCCGGCCAAGCTGACACACAACCTTAACCATCACAGTCCCATTTATCTATTTTGTCTTTTGCTGCTTCTGCTTTTGATGTCATATCTAAGAATCCATTATTATCCAAAGATTTTTTTGTAAAAAAAAAAAAAAAAGGATTGCAACAGGCTCACTTCTGTAAGTATAATATTTTTTGAGAGATTAAACATGGGGCAAAGAAACAGATTTACGAATATTTCCAGGTGGTTGAAACCTGAGGTCTGTGAATATGTTGAGGCTCTTTGTGATAATGGACAATTTGGGAAGGTTGTTTTTCTGGGAGAGGGAAATCAGCTCCAATTTCAGCTTATGAGGCTTTGGGTGTTCTAGAGACATTTGTGAGGGTTTCCTGTAGTTACCTCCATATGTGGTCTTATGGATTGAATTGTGTCCCCCAAAAATGTGTGTCAGCTTGGCCAGGCCCAGTATTGTGTGATTGTCCACCATTTAGTCATCTGATGTGATTTTCCCATGTGTTGTAAATCCTGCCTCTATGATGTTAATGAGATGGATTAGTGGCAGTTGTGTTAATGGGGCAGGACTCAATTTACAAGATTAGGTTGTGTATTAAGCCTTTCTCTTTTGAGATATAAAAGAGAGGAGTGAGCAGAGAGACATGGCGAACTCATACCACTGAGAAACAAGAGCCAGGAGACTAACATGTCCTTTGGACCTGGGGTCCCTGCGCTGAGAAGCTCCTCATCGAGGGGAAGATTGATAACAAGAAACTTTCCCCAGAGCAGACAGAGAGAGAAACCTTCCCCTGGAGCTGGAACCCTGAATTCGGAATTCTAGCCTCCTAGACTGTAAGAGAATAAATTTCTCTTTGTTAAAGGCATCCACTTGCGGTATTTCTGTTATGGCAGCACTAGATAATTAAACAGCCATGATTGCCAGTATTGTGTGGTTGTCTACCATTTTGTGATCTGATGTGATTATCTCATGTGTTGTAAATCCTACCTCTATGATGTTAATGAGGCAGGATTAGAAGCAGTTATGTTAATGAGGCAGGACTCAATCTACAGGATTAGGTTGTATCTTTTTTTTTTTTTTTTAATTGTACTTCAGGTGAAGGTTTACAGAACAAATAGTTTCTCATGAAACAGTACTACCCATATTGTTTTATGACATTGGTTAACAACCCCACAACATGTCAACCCTCTAACTTCTCACCCTTTTTTTGGGGGGTGAAAATACACATAGCCAAAGATACACCATTTCAAAAATTTCTACATGCACAGTTCAGTGACACTGACTGCTCTTCCAATTGTGCTGTTATTCTCACTTAAGATGAAGGCTTACAGAACAAAATAGTTTCTCTTTTAACAGTTACTACACATGTTGCCCTATGACAATGGTTAACAATCTCACAACACATCAAGAATATCCTTACTCAACCTTGGGTTCCCTATCACCAGCTTCCTTGTCCCCTTCTGTCTTCTGGCCCTTGTCACTGGACTCCTGTACCTCGTTAGTCTCATTTGGTTTTACGGGGCTGTCCACTCCCAGGCTGAATGGTGAACCTCAGAGGTGACTTCACCACTGAGCTAAAAGGGTGTCTGGGGGCCATACTCTTGGGGTTTCTCCAGTCTCCTTTAGGCCAGTAAATCTGGTCTTTTTTTTATGAGTTAGAATTATGCTCTACATCCTTCTCCAGTTCTGTCCAGAACCCTCTGTTGTGATCCTGGTCAGAGCAGTCAGTGGTGGTAGCTGGGCCCCATCTAGCTGTACTGGACTCAGTCCGGTGGAGGACTTGGTAACTGTGGACAATTAGTCCTTTGGACTAATCTTTTCCTTGTATCCTGTTCTCTTCATTCTCCCTTGCTCCCGAAGGGATGAGAGCAGTGGAGTATCTTAGATGGCCGCTCACAGGCTTTTAAGACCCCAGACACTACTCACCAAGGTAGAATGTAGAGCATTGTCTTTATAAGCTGTATCATGCCAATTGAGCTAGATGTTCCCCGAGACCACAGTCCCCACAGCCCTCCGGCCAGCAATTCAGTCCCTCAGGGAGTTTGGATGTGTCTATGGGGCTTCCAGGACCTTTCCTTTACAAGTTGTGCTGGTTTCCCCTGTATTGTGTACTGTCTCACCCTTCACCCAAGTTACCACTTATCTATTGCCTATTTAGTATTTCCCCCTACTGCTCCCATCACTGGTAACCATCAAAGATTGTTACATTTTGTGTGTGAACTTTTTCATGGGTTTCTACAATAAAGGTCTCATACAATATTTGTCCTTTTGTGATTGACTTATTTCACTCAGCATAATGTCCTCCAGTTTCATCCATGTTATGAGATGGTTCACAGATTCATCGTTGTTCTTTCTTTTTGCGTAGTACTCCATTGTGTGTATGTACCATAGTTTGTTTATCCATTCATCTGTTGATGGGCATCTAGGTTGTTTCCATTGTTTTGCTATTGTGAACAATGCTGTCATGAACATAGGTGTGAATATGTCTGTTTGAGTGATGACTCTTATTTCTCTAGGATATATTCCTAGGAGTGGGATTGCTGGATCGAATGGTATGTCTATTTCTAGCTTTCTGAGGAAGTGCCACATCATTTTCCAAAATGGTTGTATCATTTTGCATTTCCACCAGCAGTGCATAAGAGTTCCCATCTCCCTGCAGCCCATCCAACATTTGTTATTTCCAGTGTTTTTGATTCGTGCCGGTAATGCCGGGGTGAGATGGTATCTCATTGTGGTTTTAATTTGCATTTCTCTAATGGCTAGTGATCACGAGCATTTCCTCATGTGTCTGTTGGCCATTTGGATGTCTTCTTTGGTGAAGTGTCTGTTCATTTCCTTTGCCCATTTTTTCATAGGATTATTTGTCTTTTTGTTGTAGAGGTGTTGGATTTTCTTGTAGATTATGGAGATTAGACCTTTGTCTGACGTGTAGTGTCCAAAAATTTTTTCCCAGTCTGTAGGTTCTCTTTTTACTTTTTTTGTGAAGTCTTTTGATGAGCATAGGTATTTGATTTTTAGAAGATCCCAGTTATGTAGCTTATCTTTTGGGGTTTGTGCGTTGTTGGTTATGGTTTGTATCCTGTTAATGCCGTGTATTAAGGCCTGAAGTGTTGGTCCTATTTTTTCTTCTATGAACTTTATAGTTTTAGGCTTTATATTCAGGTCTTTGATCCATTTTGAAGTAGTTTTTGTATACAGCATGAGGTATGGGTCCTGTTTCATTTTTTGGCAGATGGATATCCAGTTTTGCCAGCACCATTTGTTAAAAAGACTGTCTTTTCCCCATTTGATGGACTTCGGGCCCTTGTCGAAGATCAGGTGACTGTAGGTGGATGGATTTACATCTGGGTTCTCAATTCTGTTCCATTGGTCAATGTATCTGTCGTTGTACCAGTATCAGGCTGTTTTGATTACAGTAGCTGTATAGTAGGTTCTGAAGTTAGGTAGTGTGAGTCCTCCAACTTTATTCTTCTTCTTCAGTAGTGCTTTACTTATTCGGGGCTTCTTCCCTTTCCATATAAAGTTAGTGATTAGTTTTTCCATCTCTTTGAAGAATGTTGCTGGTATTTGGATCGGGATTGCATTGTATTTGTAAATTGCTTTGGGTAGAATTGCCATTTTCACAATGTTGAGTCTGCCTATCCATGAGCATGGTATGTTTTTCTATTTATGTAGATCCCTTTGGGTTTCATGCAGTAGTGTTTTGTAGTTTTCTTTGTGTAGGTCTTTCACATCCCTGATCAGATTTATTCCTAAATATTTTATCTTTTTAGGGGCCATTGAAAATGGTATTGTTTTCCTGATTTCCTTTTCATCGTTTTCCTTATTGGTGTATAGGAATCCAACTGATTTTATGTTTATCTTGTATCCTGCTACTCTGCTGAATCTTTCTATTAGTTCCAGTAGATTTCTCATAGAGTCTTTAGGGTCTCCATGTATAGTATCATATCATCTGTAAATAGGGACAGTTTAACTTCTTCATTACCAATTTGCATGCCCTTTATTTCTTTTTCTTGCCTTATTGCTCTAGCTAGAACTTCCAGCACAATGTTAAATAGGAGTGGTGATAACGGGCATCCTTGTCTTGTTCCTGTTTTCAAGGGGAATGTTTTCAGCCTCTCTCCATTATGAATGATGTTGGCCATTGGTTTTGCATAGATGCCCTTTATTATGTTGAGAAATTTCCTTTCTATATCTATTTTATTGAGAGTTTTTATCAAGAACGGTGTTGGACTTTGTCAAATGCTTTTTCTGCGTCAGTTGAGATGATCATGTGATTCTTTTCTTTCCTTTTATTTATGTGGTGGATTACGTTGATTGATTTTCTAATGTTGAACCATCCTTGCATACATGGTATGGATCCTACTTGGTAGTGGTGTATTATTTTTTTGATATAATGCTGAATTCTATTGGCTGGAATTTTGTTGAGAATTTTTGCATCTATATTCATGAGAGATATTGGTCTGTAATTTTCTTCTTTTGTGTCGTCTTTGTCTGGTTTTGGTATCAGCGTTATGCTGGCTTCATAGAATGAATTTGAAAGTCTTGCTTCCTCTTCTATGCTCTGAAATAGCTTAAGTAGTACTGGTACAAGCTCTTCTGTAAATGTTTTGTAGAATTCTCCAGTGAAGCCATCTGGGCCAGGGCTTTTTTTGGTTAGGAGTTTTTTAATTACATTTTCAATCTCTTCTCTTGTTATGGGTCTGTTCAGATTTTCAACATCACTTTGTTGTAGTTTGGGTAGGCCATGCGTTTCTAGAAATTTATCCATTTCCTCTAGGTTTTCAAAATTGTTGGAGTATAGTTTTTCATAATATTCTGTTATAATCCTTTTTATTTCTGTTGGGTCTGTTGTAATGTCCCCCATTTCATTTCTTATTTGGGTTATTTGTGTCCTCTCCTGTTTTTCTTTTGTCAGTCTGGCCAGTGGTTTGTCGATTTTGTTGATTCTTTCAAATAACCAACTTTTGGTTTTGTTGATTCTTTCTATTGTTTTTCTGTTCTCTATTTCATTTATTTCTGCTCTGATCTTTACTATTTCCTTTCTTCTGGTGGCTGTGGAATTTTTTTGCTGTTCTCTTTCTATTTGTTTGAGTTCTGTAGTTAATGTTTTGATTTTGTCCCTTTCTTCTTTTTTGATATGTGCATCTATTGCTATAAATTGTCCTCTGAAGACTGCCTTTGCTGCATCCCAAAGGTTTTGGTATGATGTGTTTTCATTCTCATTTGATTCTAGGAATTTTTTGATTCCATCTCTGATTTTTTCTATTACCCACTGATGTGAAGGAGGGTATTATTCAGTTTCCATGTAGTTGATTTTTTTTCCTTGCTCTTTCTATTGTTAATTTCTACCTTGATGGCATTGTGGTCAGAGAAGATACTTTGAATTATCTCAGCGTTTTGGATCTTGTTGAGGATTACTCTGTGGCCTAAGATGTGGTCTATTCTGGAGAACGTTCCACGTGCATTGGAAAAGAATGTGTACTTTGCAGTAGTTGGATGGAGTGTTCTATACATGTCTATGAGGTCAAGTTGGCTGATTGCGTCCTTTAGGTCTTCTGTATCTTTGCCGAGTTTCTTCTTAGTTGTTCTGTCGTTTACTGAGAGTGGTGTGTTGAAATCTCCTACTATTATCGTGGAACTATCCATTTCTCTTTTCAGTGTCGTTAGAGTTTGTTTTATGTATTTTGGAGCCCTGTCATTGGGTGCATAGATGTTTATTATGGTTATGTATTCATGATGAATCATCCCCTTAATCATTATATAGTGTCCTTCTTTGTCTTTTATGGTAGATTTTGTTTTAAAGTCTATTTTACCTGAGATTAGAATTGCCACTCCTGCTCTTGTTTTGTAGTTGTTAGCTTGATATGTTTTTTTCCAACCTTTGACTTTTGATAAATTCACATCTTTGTTTCTAAGGTGTGTCTCTTGTAGACAGCATATCGATGGACCCTGTTTTCTTATCCATTCTGTCACTTTCCATCTCTTTACAGGTGCATTGAGTCCATTTACATTCAGTGTAATTATTGATAGATGTGAGTTTGTTGCTGTCATTTTTAGTGCTTTTTTTTGCAGTGCTGAAGTTTTCTTTGTTCTTCTTACTCTCTTATGCTGAGTTACTTTTGTTTGTGGATTTTTTTTTTTCATTTCTTTTGTTTTTCCTCTTTTTTAATGAGTATGTTTGTTAACTTTCTTTGTGGTTACCATGAATTTTAACCTTATCTTTCTAAGTTTGAAACAGTCTACCATTACTTGGTATCGCCTTGCCTTCTTCTCCATTAGAAGGTTGTATACCTATGCTGTTTATTCCCTCTTCTATTGTTTTGATGTTGTTGTCATTTACTGATTAACTGCTCTGATTCCCTGTTGTATTTCTTTTGGTTTTGGATAGTCCTCGAGAGTTCATTTCCTAGATTGGTATCTGGCTGATATGATCCTGCGTCCTAGACTCTGCCTGTGACCTGAAGCTGTTTGTCTTCAGATCGAAGAACTCCCTTTAATAATTCTAGGAAGTTTGGTTTGACTTTTGCATATTCCCTTAACTTCTGTTGTCTGGAAATGACCGAATTTCACCATCAAATTTGAATGAGAGTTTTGAATATTATTTTTGGCTGGCAATTTTTTTCTCTCAAGATTTTATATATCTCATCCCATTGCCTTCTTGCCTGCATGGTTTCTGCCAAATAATCTGAGCTTAGTCTTATTGTTTCTCCTCTGTATGTGACTTCTTGTTTTTCACGAGCTGCTCTCAGGATTCTTTGTTTGTGTTTGGTTTTGGCGAGTGTGATTATGATATGCCTTGGTGATATTCTTTTGGGGTCTCTCCGATATGGGGTTTGTTGAGCTTCTTGGATGGCCAGCTTTTCATCTTTCATGATATTGGGGAAGTTTTCTGTCAGCAGTTCTTCAATGATTCTCTCTGTGTTTTCTGTTTTCTCCCCCTGTTCTGAAATTCCAGTCACTCGAAAATTTTTGCTTTTGATTGTATCCCACATAACTCTCAGGGTCTCTTCATTTTTCTTTGTTCTTTTTTCTGAGTTTTCCTCAGAGTTGTATCCAAATGTTTGTCTTCAATTCCACTGATCTTGTCTGCCACCATTTCAAATCTGCTTCTCAGCCCTTCTATAACACCGTCCATTTCTGAAATCTTATTGTTTATCTTTTGGATTTCTAATTGTTGTCTTTGTATAATTTCTAGTTATGAATTTATTTTTGCATTTTGTTCCTGCATCATTTTCCTGAATTCTTCCAATGTTTTGTCCGTATTTTCCATGAATTTGTCTATTTTTTCCTCATGTTCGTCGGCTTTTTGCCTCAGCTCTTGGAGAATTCAGAGTATTAGAGATTTGAATTCCCTATCAGGTAGTTCTAGTGCATTTCCTTCCACTGGAAAATCATCTGGTGTTTTATTTTGAACACCTCCTGGAACCATCCTGTCCTGTTTTTGTAAATGTTTTGATATTGTCTGCTGTCTTCAGGGCATTCAGTAGTTATTTTTCTCATTTATTGCTTGCAGATTTGTTTGTTTCATCCCTTTTTTTAAAAATTTGGCTATGTGTGAGCAGGCGGACTGTGTGTTCTTGTTGTTTGCTCATCTGTGGGCACAATCCTTTTCACCTCCTTCTCCAATTGGCAGGGTCAGTCACTCAGATATGGTACAGCAGGGCAGATCTAGCTGAAGAGCAGTTACTGGGATGGGTTGTTTGTGGCACTTACTACAGCCACCAGGGTGGGTCAGTAATCAGTGCAGGGCAGGTTCCAGTAGGCCGTGTCTGTGCTGCTTGGTGGTGTGATGTCAAGCACAAGGTGCAGGTAGGCAGGATGTAGTGGGGAGATTGTTATGTGTGGAGCTAAGATGGATATGGGAGAGAGGAGAGAGGAACAGGAGCCAAAAATGTACAAACAAACAAAAAAGAATGCTAGGGGAGCTTGCCGTTGGAGTGCTGGACGCTCTGTGAGGCTGCTTTCTCGTACCCCCTGTTTGCTGGTCTCCAATAGGAGTCCAAGATGGCGGATCCACGCTGTGTTAGCTGGTAGGGGACCTCTGCATGAATCTCTCCTCGCTCTCCTTTCTCTGTCAGTTTTCTCACTCCATTTGTTGCTTGGCTGAGTTCTTTATCTCTTCATTTGATGTTTTAGGGTTTCAGGATTGTTGTATTCTTTGTTCGGCTTAGTTTTTTGGATCTTTGCTGTGGAGGGACGGCATGGTGCTTCTGCCTAGAGCTCCGTTTTGCCGGAACACTTAGGTTGTATCTTGAGTCAATGTCTTTTAGATATAAAAGAGAGAATCGAGCACAGAAGAGAGGGACCTGATACCACTAAGAAAGATCCGTGAGTGGAGTGTGTCATTTGGACCCAGGGTTCTTGTGCTGAGAAGCTCCTAGACTAGGGGAAGGTTGATAACAAAGACCTTCCCCCAGAGCCGACAGAGACAGAAAGCTTTCCCCTAGCGCTGGCACTCTGACTTTGGACTTCTAGCCTCCTAAACTGTGAGAAAATAAATTTCTCTTTGTGAAAGCCATTCATTTGTAGTATTTGTGTTATATCATTGCTAGATAACTAAGATATGCTGTAATAAAAATTATCACAAGTGGGTGGCTTTAAAGAACAGGAATTTTTTTTCTTACAGCTCTGGAGGCTAGAATTCCAAGTCAAGGTCTTAGTCATGTCACTTTCTTCTGTGGCATCTCTCCTAGTGTCTGGTGTCTGCTGGTGATCAATCCTAGGCATTCTTTTCCTTGTAGACGGGTCCTCACATGGTGTCTGTCTTACCCTGAGTGTGTCTGTGTGTTTATTCTGCTCTTCTTGCAAGACACCACTCAAAAGTGATTAGGTTTAGGACCCCACCTACTCCAGTATGACCTCATTAACATAACAAAAGGCAAACCCTAGTTCCAAACAGGGCCGTATTCACAGGTACAGGGGTTAGGACTTCCACAAATCTTTTGGGGTGACACAATCCAATTCATAACACTGAACATGCTAGAGGGATAGTTGTCAGAGGTAAGCTGAGGCTTTGGGACTCATTTCACAGTTTGTAGTAAGATTGGGAGTTAATGAGGTTTCTGAGACATAGAGTGGCAAAGAGCAGATGGCTTGGGAAAGACACTTGAGGATGCACCCTGTGACACCTGAGGGAAAAGCAGATGTCAAAAGACAGCCAAAGGAGAGAGAGAATGGAAATACAATGGAAGTATAAAAAGTATCAGGGAGGCAGGAGATTGTGGCCCAAATTTTGTTTTTAGCCAAACAACTTTGTGTGGCACATATTGAGATACTGGCATATAAGCCCTCAAGAAACGGTAGGCTCTACAAATGGTGTTCTTTTTGGTTTATCTTTGTGTTTGTGTATGTGTGTAATGGTTAATTTAGACATTTTCCCCTAA
Source organism: Dugong dugon (assembly GCA_030035585.1). Classification (NCBI taxonomy): domain Eukaryota; kingdom Metazoa; phylum Chordata; class Mammalia; order Sirenia; family Dugongidae; genus Dugong; species Dugong dugon. The sequence continues at coordinate 1,619,001 of CM057460.1, forward strand.
ATGTAATTTTTCAGAATTTTGAATAATTATGTTCAAGGCAGGTGAATGTGGAGAATTTTTAAAGAGGAGATAGGCATGCATGGATGGAGAGAGGTAGGAAGATTATTTCAAATCTTTTGTTCTGGACATTTTATTTGCTGCCAAGAGAGTAGAGAGAAGGCAATTCAAAAGAAATGGTGTGCCATGGAGGTGCAAACAATATGGCTTGAGGTGTATTAGACTTTTTTTTTTTTTTGTGTTGGACATTGTTTCAGACCTTGAGGAGGAAGCCAGGGGGGATAAGACATCATTGTTGTCCTCCAGGAACCTGTTTTCTTGACTCAGAGAGACTGTCCTTAGTTATGGAAAGAGTACATAGAATATAGTCAATAAAGTGCTCAACATTTCAAGACATGCTAAACCTTTGCACACTGTTTTTTAAATTTTTTCCTTGAAGTCTCCATTTTCTGCATTCAAAGACCTTCTTTCTTCTCTATACCTTCATTGGAAATCGCCTTCTTGGTTGATATAAATCTCATCTAATTATATTTGTGTAACACATTTTTTCCTATTTAGAAAAATAGTTTATTTCTTCCATTTTCTAGATCCTTCTTGTGGTAATTGGTCCCAGAGTGAAGCATTAACCTCAACCTCATGCTAATATACGTATAATATTTTTTTGTTTCTTCTTTTAGACTTTATGTAACATTTGATATTGCCTCTCTTGTTTTTGTTTGGTTTTATTTTGTTTTTGTTCTCGTTTTGGATTGTTTTTCCTGAATGTGCCTCTTTACTTCCCAGGATATTCTTGATTGCATTATTGATAATCATTAAGTCCATCAGTAAACCAAATTAAAAAGAATAACAGTAATAATACATTGCATTTGGAGGACACTTTCCAAGTATTTTCTCATTTGGTCTCACATGTGGTCCTTACTTTAGGCTGCATTTGCAAACAGGCTCATTTTATTTTGGCTGCAACCTCTGTTCCCCCTACTTTCTTCTTTCCTGATGTGGTGTCTAGCTCTTATTTGTCACATTTCTGAAGTATTTGGGATCCTATTTCATTTGAATTAATGCACCATCCTTGGAGCCTTGCATCTTTTTCAAACTTGACAATTAAGACACACGGAATGACTGTCTTATCCCTGGAGAGCACTAACCTCTCTTCTGCCTTTAATTTGAGCTTACTCAGAAATTAATTTTGCTCTGCAACTCATTTATTCAACAAATGTTATTGAATACTTACTGCGTGCAGAGAACTGTTGGTTCTGTGGGGGATGTCAGGCAGAATAGATTGGGTTTTTTATTTAATAAAATGTATTTATCTGTTAGGCAGATATATCAGTAAAGCCCAGCACAAAGCAAGATGTGATAAAAATATGAGCGGTGTAAACTCAATGACAATGGAGGGTCGAAAGGAAGACGTTACTGGAGTTCATTTCAGCTGAGTTTTTCTAAGCAAGTAATGGAGAATTTCAGCTTGCTGATGATTGAAGCCAGCTGACCTATTTCCAGTTATAATTCAGTGTACAGGAGTATGCTGGAAGATGTTTACCAACTGTCTCCCTGGTGAAAAAAGTGTTTGCCAATTTCTGTGGTGTAAGTTCTCCCACCGTGTCTGATTTCAAGCGCCCCACATGATGTCACTGAGTGTGCAGTTGGGAAAAGGTGCCCACAATAGGCTCTCCCGGGCCAGTATGAGCTGCCTCTCTAGCACTCCCCTGCATAGGGGCCAGAGAGAACCACCAACAGAATATTTTGCAATTTCTTAAGTTTTTTAAAATTCACCCTTTGTCCCTTGCAGGGAACAGTAATTAAAGATTTAAAGAAGGAAAAGGGACTCCATGCTTTTGGTAGAACCACAAAGCATGGGGAAAGACCTTATCTTTCTACTAGCTTTGGTTCAGTAATCCATATCCAGAGAAGCAGACTGGCTGGATATAGGGGAAAAGAAATGAGGTGACTGGATATAATTTTGGGGCCTTCAGCTGCCAGAAAGAAAAAGCATTGCAGTGTGAAACTATTGGTGTCAGGAGTGGATGCTGGGGATCTTTGGAGCCCTAGATAACATTTGTGATAAGTGTCTACATGGCCCCGATGGTTTGTGCTCGACTACTAACCTAAAGGTTTGTGGTTCAAACCCACTCAGAAGCACTGCAGAAGAAAGGCTTAGCAATCTGCTTCCATAAAGATTATAGCTAAGAAACCGTATGGGGCAGTTCTACTCTGTAACACATGAGGTTGCTGTAACTCGGATTTTATGGCAATGAATTTGGTTTTTGTATTTTTTTTTTTTATTGGCCACTAAAAATGGATAAGATTTATTATTTTTTATTTTAAACATTTTTATTATAGGCTTAACAATGTCGAGAAACAAGATTTCATGTAAAATATAAAATCTCCACTGTGAATATCCAATGGAAGTGTCCTTTAGCTTTTATTTTCTGTATCATACACTTTAATGTTGTGATGTTCATGGAAAATATAATATTTATGTGCTCTGCTTTTTTTTTCGATTGCTGTTATTTTACTTACACATTTCCAAGCATCCTCACCACTCAGATACTTCCATTTTTAAGGACAGGTGCGGGTCTGTTTGACTTTAATAGCTATAAAGATTCTTAAGATGGGGTTATGAGTAGACAGAGATAAGCATGAATAAAGGCACAAAACAGGAGGGTGCAGTTTGTGTGTGAAGAACAGCAAACTGTCCAGCAGAGCCTGGTGGCTCAGTGGTAGAGTTCTCACCTTCCATGCAGGAGACCCAGGTTCGAGTCCCGACCAATGTGCCTCATGCGTGGCTACCACCTGTCTGTCTGTGGAGGCTTGAGTGTTGCTGTGATGCTGAACAGGTTTCAGCAGAGCTTCCAAACTGAGATGGACTAGGAAGAAAGGCCCAGTGATCTACATATGAAAATTAGTCAATGAAAACCCAACCCTATGGATCAGAATGGTCCAATCCACAATTGGTCATGGGGATGGCGCGGGACTGGGCAGCATTTCCTTCTGTCACGCACGGGGTCCCTGTGAGTTAGGGGCCAGCTTGATGGCAGCCAACAATAGGAAATGGGCTGGGAAAGTTGGCTGGGCCCAGATTACAGAGGGCCTTCAAAATCCAGGGAAGGGGCCCTGGCGGTGCTCTTGTTAAGCGCATGGCTGCTAACTGAAAGATCGGTGGTTCAAAACCACCAGCGGCTCTGCAGGAGAAACATGTGGCAGTCTGCTTCCATAGAGATTTACAGCCTTGGAAACCCTAAGGGGTCACTATGAGTTGGAATTAACTCGATAGCAGTGGGTTTGTTTTTTTTTGGTATTAGTCAGAATCGACCCTACAGCAAATAGTTTGTTTTTGGTTTTTGGTTTTAATGTGAAATTAGGGGTATAGCAATTGTTTGAAAACATTTGACACAATTGAAGATGTTGGTCACTAGGGCATCATGACCAGACCTCTGCTTTGGGAAAATTCACCTGGTCGACCCACTTCCTTCCCAGCCTCTGTTTCATCCTGGCTCTGTTTTCAAGAACCAGATGATTTAAAAGGCCTTTGATTAAATTCTTTTTGTAGAAAAGTCGACTTGCTGCAAAAGATCTTAAGAAAATGCTGAAGTCAGAGGACAGACTTCATAGCCAAGGAGGCAGTGGTCCACCAGACTAGTTCTGACCTGCAGAGTGTCTGTTGCTGCTCCACAAAGGGGGTTTTAGTCTCCTAGTGCTGCTGTAACACAAAGATCACAGTGGTGGCTTTGAAGAACAGAAATGTGCTTTCTCACAGTTCAGGAGGCTTAAAGCCCAAATCAGGGTCTCCGTGTCGATTCCTTCCTTGTCAGGAGCCCTAGGCATTCCTTGGTTCCTTGGCTTGTGGATGATCCTCATGTGGCATCTGTCTTTCCCATCTCAGTGTCTATTCTGGTCTTTTTATAACTCAGAACTGATCCCTATACCAGTGTAGGGGTACTCTCTATGCTGGTATGACTCCAACTGATTAATTAATTGTATTACCTTAGGTTGAGTTATGGAAATGATTATATTACATTACATGTGTGGGAATTACATTACATTACATTATGGAACATAGTCTGCTCTACCTGATGTCAACTGATTTAATCACATGTAACTATTCCATGACAGCAACTAGACTAGTGTTTGGTCAAACCACCAGGAACCATAACCTAGCCAATCTGGCACATAAAAGCAGTCATTATAATGGGGTAAGTACAGAAACCGAGAGTGAGCATTTAAAAACTTCTATATCAATTTGACGGAGTAATTTTATGTTTGCAGAATCTAATGAAAGTGGACTCTTATTTTATATTTTTTAAAATAATTTATTTTTATTGTACTTTACAAAGGTATTGGTATATGGTTGCTTTGGAATAAAAAGTAGTAAACTGGTCCTTTACTGCCAAGAGTTCGAGAAACATTGGCCTGGTAGGGCCACTGAGAGTTAGCTCTGGGGTTGTCCTGCCTGTATTCAAGTCCTCACGCTGTTGCTTGCTACCTCTTAACTTTAGGCAAGTTATTTCACTTCTCTGCCTCATTTTTGGGGATAATAGTGCCCACTTCATAGGACAGTGTTAATGTGGGAGTTCATTGAGACATTCCATCTAAAGTTGTCAGCTCAACGTACAGTGTTTAGTATGCATTGTGTAATATTTATTATTTGTCTCAGGTGTGCTTGTGAATAATGGAAAGAAATTTATCAGAACCTCGATATTTTTAGATGTGAAGCTTTGTTCCAGAAAAGCCCCAGTTTTTCATGTACAATTACCCCTTTTCCATGTGGGATTCCTGTGGAGGTAACATATGAAAAAAAAAAAGGTTATAAAATAACCATTTTATTAATATTGCACATGTCCAATGCAGAGCTGGTGAAAGCCTGGGTCCATCTGGTCAACAATTATCCACCGAATGCATACCAAGGGTCTCCTGTGTGCTGGGTTCCAAATTTAGACACTGCACCTGGTGATATGAAGCTTATAGTCTAGCATGGGAGATAGACCAAAACCCAATCATCATGTAAATAAATGAATCCAAGTCTGTAAAATCACAGAGAAGATGCAGTTGGGGTTATGTAACAAGGGATTCTTTTGTGATCAGAGAGGTCAGGCATCCCTTTAGAGGAAGTAACGCTTAAATTGAAATTTTAAGAATGATTAGGCATTACAAGGTAAGGAGAAAATTAGAGAGGTCCAGCTAATGGAGCTGTGTGTGCTAACATCATGTAATAAGAAGAACAGGATGTCTTAGTCATCTAGTGCTGCTATAACAGAAAAACCACAAATGGATGGCTTTAACAGACAGCAATTTATTCTCTCACAGACTAGGAGGCTAGAAGTCCAAATTTAGTGTGCCAGCTCTGGGGGAAGGCTTTTTCTTTCTGTTGGCTTTGGGGGAAGGTCTTGGCATCAGTCTTCCCCTGGATCTAGGAGTTTCTGAGTGCAGGGAACCTGAGTCTCCAGGACAAAATTCACTCCCAACTCTTTTCTTAGTGGTAGTTGCCCCCCGCCCCGCCACTTCTCTATTTTATATCTCAAAAGAGATTGATTCAAGATACAACATAATTCTGTAGATTATATCCTGCCTCATTAATATTACTGCCGCTAATCCTGCCTCATTAACATCACAGATGTTTAGATTTACAACATGTAGGATAATTACATCTGATCACAAAATGGAGGACAACCACACAATACTGGGAATCATGGCCTAGCCAAGTTGACACACATTTTTGGGGAACACAATTCACTCCATAACACAGGGCAAGTATGAAGATCTGAAGATGTGGCTGGAGTGCAGGTAGTAAGGGATGGTATAGTGTGAGATGAAGACAGAGCACTTAGGCTTAGATCATGTGGACCCTCTTAAGTCATTCTAAGGATTTTTTTCCCTAATAGCAATGGGATGCCATTGAAGGGTTTGAATCTGGGAAGGCTGATGCCATATAATTTGTTGTCCAAGGCAAAATTCTAAGATTACCCCATGCTATCTGTCTCCTGGTGTTACACCCTGTCTGATATCTTTTCCGTGAGTGTGAGTAGAACCTGTGACTTATTTCTAGTCAATAGAATATGGTAGAAGTCATAGGATGTTGCTCCCATGGTAACATTATTTGATAGCAGACTCGGTCTTAATAGATGAGTGAGAAGTCATCCTTGCTGGCTTGATGAAATTAGCAGCCATGTTGAGAAAACTCACATGTCAAGGAACTGAGGGTGACCTTTTTGTACTGAGGGACACCTCCAGCAAAAAGCCATCAAAAAGCTGAGGCCCTCAGTCATACAGCTGCAAGGAGATGCATACTGCCAACAACCTGAATGAGCTTGGAGGAAGATTCTTCCCCAGTCTAGCCATCAGATGAAAACACAGCCCAGCTGAACAACTTTATTGCAGCCTGTGAGGACTTGATCAGAGGGCTGAACTAAGCCATGCCTGGACTCCCAGAGGAACTATTGGATAATAAATGTGTGTTTCTTTAAGCCACCAAATCTGTGGCAATTTCTTGTGAACAAGAGAAACAAATGCATTTGTGTCATGATAACATCCCTGTGGTTGCTATCAGAGAATATATTAAAAGAGAAAAAAGTGGAGGAGGAGAAGCCAGTTGCAAGATATTCAGTAAAGTAGGTACAAGATGATAATGAAGGTGGGGATGGAGAGAAGTGGAATGAACTGAGAAATGTTTAGGGAGTGATGAATATAGAGGGTAAAGGAGAAGGGAATATCAGAAATTGTTCCTTGACTTCTGACTTGTGGCAGACTAATGACTTCGAAGAAAATTTGAGAAAAGACAGATTAAATATATTTTTAAAAATCTGATTGAAGATGTTGAAAACTGACTGAGGAAACCAAAACTTGAGCATCAAGTAATCCAGAGAGAAGAGATTCACAGAGAGGTAAGCTAAAATCCTGTGAGCGACTTCTTCCCTCAGTGCATTTGTAGAGGCTGAGAAACCAAGAAGAGAGCCACAAAATAAAAGGCAGAGAAACAAGCTGAACTTTTTCACGGCATTGGAGAAAGAAAATTTGAAGTTTGAGGTTGCCAAGATAGCCAGCAAAGGATATCAAAATTTTGTAAAGAAGAACAGCATAGAGAAGTAATCCCATTTTCAGTGGTTTTCTCCCTCAAGGAATTTGCTTAGTTATAATGTTGCACTGATAAAGAAGCTCATAAGCTGAGTAGAAAACTATCGAAAAGAAGAAAATAGGTTTTGATAGTTTCAAAGTGCTTAGGAGACAAAAATTGGAGGTCTGGATCTTCCAAGGAGTACAGTTCCCAGTAAACACTCCAGAATCTCACTTGGGACCCATGGAGGGCTACACCCGAGGAGTAGAACTGAACCAGAGATATACAGAGAACTTACAAAAGCTGCAATTTTTCCTCAAACCAGCTTAGTATGTGATCAGATTAACATGATCTTCTCCAACACAGGCTGCCTATAAAAAGGTGGGATAAACCCTCCCTTGAGGAAAATATCATGCTCTAGACCCTCTAGCATTTTTCATAGATAATGCCTGACCTTCCACACAAAATTACCAGGCATACCAAGAAACAGGACCAAGGTGGAAAACAACAGCAACAACAACAGACAATAGAAACAGACACCCAGGTGATGGTGTTTCACACATGTACTTTAAAGTAACTGTGATTGATGATTGGGTCTGGAATTTGGCTTTATCCTACTTATATGATAATACATTCACCTGTTACTATTTCATGGATGCTGGAAGAAAACCTGAGACTCCTGGACCAGAGACAAAGGACTTTATTACTCATGGCACAACAAACAGTACGAGCATTAGCATGCTGTATTGGCTCCCGTTGGCCTCAAGTTCCACAGAGGCAATGTGATATCCCAGATTAATGTTACACATGCACTGGGTTTGCTTCACAGCTGATGAACGCTGAGTTTGTGGAATCCCCTTCTTTTATAGTGAATCGTAAGCAGCTGGCTCTTTGTCCTGGGGGAGACATTATTACATCCTTCAGTGTTGCTGGCTGCAAGCCCAATCATGAGAAATGGCCCAGGCATACCCAGCAAGAACATAAAGCATGTTTTGGGCCCATTAGAGATTGTTGTTTGTTGTTGTTAGGTGCTGTTGAGTCAATTCCGACTCATAGTGACCCTATGTACAACAGTCATGAACCATCCTCACAATTGTTGTTATGCTTAAGCTCATTGTTGCAGCCACTGTGTCAGTCTATCTCATTGAGGGCCTTCCTCTTTTTCACTGACCCTCTACTCTACCAAGCATGATGTCCTTCTCCAGGGATTGATCCCTCCTGAAAACATGTCCAAAGTATGCGAGATGTAGTCTTCACCATCCTTGCTTCCAAGGAGCATTCTGGTCACACTTCTTCCAAGACATATTTATTCATTCTTTTGGCAGTCCATGATATATTCAATATTCTTTTCTAACGCCACAATTCAAAGGCATCAATTCTTCTTCAATCCTCTTTATTCATTGTCCAGTTTTCACATGTATATGAGGCGATTGAAAACACCATGGCTTGGGTCTGGCTTACCTTAGTCTTCAAGGTGATATCTTTGCTTTTCAACACCTTAAGGAGGTATTTTGCAGCAGATTTGCCCAGTGAATTGTGTCTTTTGATCTCCTGACTGCTGCTTCCATGAGTGTTGATTGTAGATCCAAGTAAAATGAAATCCTTGACAACTTCAATCTTTTCTCCATTTATCATGATGTTGCTTATTGGTCCAGGTATGAGGATTTTTGTTTTCTTTCTGTTGAGGTGTAATCCATACTGATGGCTGTGGTCTTTGATCTTTATCAGTAAGTGCTTCAAGTCCTCTTCACTTTCAGCAAGCAAGGTTGTGTCATCTGCATAACACAAGTTGTTAATGAATCTTCTTCCAATCCTGATGCCGTGTTCTTCTTCATATAGTCCAGCTTCTCGGATTTTTTGCTCACCATACAGATTGAATAGGTATAGTGTAAGGATACAACCCTGATGCACACCTTTCTTGACTTTAAACCACACAGTATCCCCTTGTTCTGTTCGAATGACTGCCTCTGGATCTATGTACAGGTTCCTCATGAGCACAATTAAGTGTTCTGGAGTTCCCATTCTTCGCAACGTTATCCATAAGTTATTATGATCCACACAGTTGAATGACTTTGCATAGTTAATAAAACACAGCTAAACATCTTTCTGGTATTCTTTGCCTTCAACCAGGATCCATCTGACATCAGGAATGATATCCCTGGTTCCACATCTTCTTCTGAATCTGGATTGAATTTCTAGCAGTTCCCTATTGACAGTCTGCTGCAGCCACTTTTGAATGATCTTCAGCATGAGAGAGTGCCTCTCCCAAAATGCTACCTTCAAGAAAACAGATGACACGGTAGAGAATGTCACCAGAGAACTAAAACCCATAAACTAGAATCAAATGGAGATTCTAGAACTGAAAATTGCAATAAATAAAACTACAATGGCATTAGATGAATTTCATGGCAAATTGGACCCATTATAGAGAGACTTAGTGAACTGAAGCTAAGATAGTAGAAAATGTCTGGAGTGAAGCACAAAAGACCCAACATTTGAAGGTACATAAATAAAGCAAGAAACCTATGAAACACCAAGAAGAGCTCTAATAAATGTCTAACTGTAGTTCCAGAAGAAGAAGAGAGAATGAAAAAGGCAGAAGCAATACATCAAGATATAATGACTGAGAGTTTTCCCAAACCGATTAAAGGCATTCGTCCTATATTCAAGAAGTTCTTTGGATCTCAATATGGATAAATTCAAAACACAACTGTAAAAACACAAATGAATAGGCAAGTATATAGAGACCAACATTTCATAGTGGTTACCAGGTACAGGCAGGACGGTGGGGAGAAGGAGGACCCAATGCTTAGGGGACATGGAGCTTCTGTTAAGAGTGATGGTATAATTTGGGAACAGATGAAGGTAATAGTTGAACAACATGGTGAATATAACGAATGTCACTAAACTGTACATGTGAAGATTGTTGAAGTGTCAAATGTTCTGTTACGTATATATTTACCTCAATTTTTTAAAAACCTGACAAAAAGTAAAACCTTGAAACATCAAGAGGGAAAATAAGACACATTACTTTCAAAAGAGCAAAAGTATGACATATGACTGACTTTTCAACATATATGATGAACGTGAGATGATGATAGAATGGCATCCTTCAAATGCTGAAAAAATAATGACAAACCTAGATTTCTATACCTTGTGGAAAAGTCTTTAAAAATTTACGTGAACTAAAGCCATGTTTAAACAAAAAAACTGAGAGAGTTTGTCACCAGCAGACCTTCACGAAAGAAATTCTAAAGGTAGTTCTTCAGGCAGGAGAAAACCCCACTGGAAACAGAAATACGGTAAGAAATGAAGAGAACAGAAAATATAAATGTAAATGACTACTTACTATGCAAAATAATAAGGATGTCTTTGGATCTAAAATATATGTAGAATTAAAATCCATGACAACAATTACTCAAAAGGCATACGGGTGTAAGTGGAGTTCAAGTGTTTTTAGTTCATAGCATTAAAAGTCTTAATTCATGTTAGAATTTAAACAGTCAAGGATGCATGTGCTAATCTTTAGAGTCTCCACTAAAAGATAATAAATGCCTAAAAATATGGGGGAGAGGTGGGAAAAATGAAAAACAGGGTGAATCCTGGTGCCATCTTTCAGACAGGGAATCCTGAAAGAGTTTGAAATGTTTTAGAGACATTCAAGAGGAGATGTGAATTTAATAGTAGGAAGAATTAATCTGGATCTCAGAAGTAAAATCTGAGCTAGAGATAGACATTTTGAGGAATCTGCTTTCCAGGTAAAAATTGAAGAGGGATGAGCAATATTTTATTTGTGCAGGTCAGTTCCTAGTTAAGCTCATCCATCCCACCGCTTACATGGAATTGATGAGTGGGAGAGGTAGAAGAATCCCAGGAGGGAACCTGATGCAGCTTAAACACACATAGCAGCAAGGGGAGCAAGGCTCCAAAACTTGAACCTCATAGTCATCTCATTTGCTGGTAATCATGGCCCATCCAAGGTGTTAGTCCTAACTGGTTGGATTCAGAACTCTTCTGTGAGGACAGGAAGCCAGAAATGGCAAGCAGAGCTGGGTCTGGCATGACAAGGGGTACAAATTCCCTCCCCACTACTGTCATACTGGCAATATATCACATTAAACTGAACTACATCAGTTGCCATTGAGTTGACTATGACTTGTGCTGACCCCATGTATGTCAGAGTAGAACCGTGCTCCACAGGGTTTTCAGTGGATGATTTTTTCAGAAGTAGATCTTCAGGCCTTTCTTCCAAGTTGCCACTGGGTGGACTGGAATCTCCAACCTTCCAGTTAGCAGCCCAGCATTTAACTGTTTGTGCCACATAGAAACACCTATTTATCACATTAAATATTCTATATTAAATCACCGAAATATGAATATTTAGTTTTTAAATATTGGAAAGCAGGAACAATGAATATGACCTTAAATATATGATTAATAAAATAAAAGTGGGGTACTTTTTTTCTTTATTTTTTTTACAAAGGTGTGTTTACTTTCCAGCTTCTGACAGCATTATTCATGTGAAAGTCTCATCTGTTTCTCAGCCTTGCAAAATGCTCAGTAGCATTGGTATTAAGACTGTGAAGAATTTTGCCTGTTCGTTCCTTATTGACTGCCTGGATAGAGCTTTGCATCATTCTGCAGTTATTTGGTTCCTCAAGCACAATTTCTCATGTTTCAGGGAAGGAAAAACCCTTTCCCCATTTTGAGGTTGTCAAGGGTGCTGTGATGGTAATTTTAAGGAGTTTCATCATTTCCCAGAAAGATTCTCTTCTTTTATTTGGTTAAGGAAAAGAGAGAGTAATGGGGTAGATTTTCATTCACTTATGAGATCTGCTTGTTTTTGCAAAAGATGGAGTCTTGTTCTGAGTGTGTTTCATTGTTTTCTAAAGTACGTCGTTGCTTCATTGCTGTTACTATGTGAACTTTACAGAAGGCAGCTTGAGTGTCAGAACCCTGGAAGTTCAGCCTAAGTTATTTTTCTTTTGTCTGTGGATGTACTGCCTTCCCATGGTCCTTTCCTACATCCATCCCTGCCCCTTCGCTGCTGAGAAAAGGCTAAGCTCTTGAGCACCTGGCTGTGTTGCACGCCTCCTGGAATTTCGATAGCCAAGCACAGAGCCTTCTTTCCCACAGAGCTTGTTCAGCTTGAGCCTCCTCACAGTGGTGATAACAGTGTGATGTTGACCAAGTAATGATCCTGAGTCAAGAATTTGGTTTTTAAAACATTATGTCCTTTTCGTGGTCTTCTGCAATAAGTGTTCCAGACTGCACTTACATCTCCACTTAGTCTTGGACAGAAACCCAAACCTCCCACCGTCCAGACTCTTGGGGCACTTTGGGTTTCTGGGTTAGCCAGCTGTTGATATTTAAGCACACAGCAGAGAAAACACTGCAGGTCAGTGTTCTAAGCCTGAATCTTCTCCAGCTCTGCAGATGGCCGTAAGAGACTGCACATCCTTCATCATGAGATCATCCCACCTCACTCTGTTCCTAAAAGATTCACATCAAACGATCCCTTTCATTGGGCTTGCTCTGATGTGGTGCCAAGGAGAGCTGTGCTTTCAAAACGAAAGTGTTGTCCAGCATTACAGCTCTCAAATCTCCCATTTATTCCATCTGCATAACCGTGGATGTTAAATTCAGAGGTAGTATGTCAGTGATGACCTCAGGAGTCTGAAGAACAGAAACCTCTACATCTCAAGGTGCCACTTCATGTCACTTATACGTAGCCATCACACCTGCAAGTGCTGTTTGCAGTTCGTTCCTTGCATGTATGAGAAGACAGCAGATGGCTCGGGAGAAGTCTCAGCTGGCACAAGGGGTGTACTTCTCCCAGGGACACTTTGACTAGACACCCACACTTTAAGATGTATATTCTACTCCCTTCTCCAGCTCCTGTGTTCCCACACACTCTTGGTCCTTTTCAGACTCCGGTTCCGGGGAAGAGTCAGGAGCCCACTGATGGTCCTCGACAAGGGTGAGGATGGCGGGAGCAGGGATACAGACTGAGTGGGCGAGGGCAGAGCACCCCAAGGCTGCTGGGGTTATTTTTACAGGTTTCAGAGCCCATCCCACCTTCTTGTTTTTGGTTGCCGTCAAGTCAGCTCCAACTCATGGTGATCTCGTGTATAACAGAACGAACGTTGCCAGTCCTGTGCCATCTTCACAATCTTTGATATGTTTAAGCCCATTGTTGCAGCCACTGTGTCAGTCCATCTCATGGAGGGTTTTCCTTTTTTCACTGACCCTCTACTTTACCAAACAAAATGTTCTTTTCTAGCTGTTGGTCTTTCTGATGACATGTCCAAAGTAAGCAAGATGAAGTCTCACCATCCTTGCTTCTAAGGAGCATTTCTCCAAGCTATTCATTCTTCTGGCAGTCCATGGTATATTCTATATTCTTTGTCAATGCCGTAATTCAAATGCCTCAATTCTTCTTCTGTCTTCCTTTTTCATTGTCCAGCTTTCATATGCATATGAGGTGATTGAAAAGACCATGCTTGTGTCAGGCACACCTTAGTCCTCAGAATGACATCTTTGTTTTTTAACACTTTAAAAAAGGCCTTTTGCAGCAGACTTGCTGCGTGACAGCTGAGTCCATGGGGGTTAATTGTTGACCCAAGTGGAATGAAATCCTTGACAACTTCAATTTTCTCTTCATTTATCACAATGTTTATCGGTTCAGTTGTAAGGATTTTTGTTTTTGTCATGTCGAGGTATAATCCATACTGAAGGCTGCAGTCTTTGACTTTCATCGGTAAGAACTTCACGACGTCTTGCCTCTTGGCAAGCAAGGTTATGTCATTTGTCTTAGAGAATCAGAATTTTCGGGCCCTGGGGCCCAGGGATCTGTGCTTTTTCAAAACCTCCCTGAACGATTCTGCTGATCGTCCTGGTTTGGGAACTGCAACCAGGAGCAGCTGTCCCTGACTTTCACCAACGGACTTGATGGAGATGCTCATCATCACCAAAGCTTTGTCTGTGGTGTAATCAGACAGTGGGACTCAAAGATGTTAGAGAAAAGGAGACGCCATGGGACAGACAGACTGTCTTACTCAGCTCCAGGTGGAGGGTCTGGCCGTTCATTCACTCAACACCTATTGATTATGCACCAGCTACCTACCAGGTGCTATTCTAGGTTCTGGGAACACAGAGTAAACAAAATAGACAACAATCCCCACTCTCAAGGGCATTGCAATCATGTGGGGGAGATCTGTAATAAGCAGACAGCTAAATATAGAGTTTACTTGGTTGATTACTTGGTTGGTTATTGGCTGGTTGGTTGACTGGCTGCAATTTGAACAGGGGTCTTTGTCTTATTCACTTCGATATCCCCAAAAGCCAGACCAGTACCTAGCACATGGAAGGCATTTACTGAATGAATGAATGAAATATTTCAGATGGAGGTAAATGCAATGGAGTAAAACAGAACAAAGGGGCTAGGACTGCTGGAGTGGGGAGGCTGGGAGGGTCAGGCTTGTAAGAAGGTCCAGCTTTAGGGGCAGCTCCTGGGCCTGGATACCCGGGTGAGGGGCCACTTATCTGTTCTGACCAGCAGATATAAATTCATTTCTATTCCATAGGTCAAGGGATAGTTTAGGAGGCTATATCTATTTCTTTCCTAGGGACTATCTGATCAATTAACCACCATCAAAGATTCCTATGGGCCAGAACATTCTGATCACTACTTCATCCTTGCTGCCCACGTGGTTGATATGCCCACATCTCTTCTGGTGAAGTGTGGCCACTGAGTCTTGCTATTCCAGGATCCCATCACCCCCAGTGAAAACCAGAAGTTTGTCTCAGTCACCATATCTGGCCTATGGAGCACAGTCCCCACAGAACTTTTCAAGGATATTGGTGGTCTTCTCATTTCTCAATGCCTTAGTAAGGATCTTTGAGATCTCTCTGTGGATGTACTGTGGTTATATGTGTATGTGTGCACATACATGTGTACACGTACTGTTGTATTTCCCTAAGTCTTTGTGTTTATCCTCTACAATATGCCAGAAAAGTTCTGGCATCTCAGTCTCATTAAATGTAGACCATTGTTGAGTTCAGTTTTCAGTCAGCCAATCAACCAACCAATAACCAACAACCAACCAACCAACCAACCAACCAACCAATAACAACCAACCAACCAACCAATAACAACCAACCAACCAACCAGTAACCAACCAACAAACCAACCAACCAAACAACCAAGCAAGCAATCAACCAACTAATAATTAACCAACCAATCAACCAATGAAACAAACTGTTAGAGCCACTTCCACTGCATAAACGAACATATTGAAGCTGTTGTCTCTCACTGTCTTAGTCTCCTAGAGATGCCATGACAATATACCAAAAAAATGAGTGGCTTTAAGGGACAGAAATGTATTGTCTCTTGAGGCCAGGAGTCCAAATCAGGATGTCAGCCTTGTTGATTCTTTCTGAGGCTTTGAGAGAGGAATTGTTACATGCCTCTCTCCTAGTTTCCGGTGGCTCCTGGCAATCCTTGGCGTTCCTTGGCTTGTGGCTGCATCACTCCAATCTCTGCCTCCATCTCCACAGGGCCTTTCCCCTAGGCTGCGTGTCTCAAATCTCTCTCTCCTTTCTATTATAGGATACCAGTCACAGGATTTAGAGCCTACCCTAAATCTAAGATGATCTCCTCATCTCGAGATCTTTAACTTAATTACATCTGCAAAGACCTTTATTCCAAATAGGGTCACATTCTGAGGTTTCAGATGAACATATATTTTGAGAGCCACAATTCAACCCACTACAATGATAATTTATCAGTTCTGTCAAGCTGTTTCTGACTCAAGGTAACTTCCTGTGTGTCAGAGTAGAACTGTGCTCCATAGGGTTTTCCAAGGCTGATTTTTTAGAAATAGATCACTACGCCTTTTCTCTGAGGCACCCCTGGGTGGACTTGAACCTTCAACCTTTTTGTTAATAGCTGAGCACATTAACTATTTGCACAACTCAGGGACGCCTACAATATAATCCAAAAAAACCCAAACCTGTTGCCCACGGGTTGATTCTGACTCACAGGGACCCTATGGAACAGGGTAGAACTGCCCCATAGGGTTTCCAAGGCTGAAATCTTTATGGAAGCAGACTGCCACAGCTTTCTCTTGCGGAGCAGCTGGTGGGTTTGAACTGCTGACCTTTTGATTAGTGGGCGAGAACTTTAACCACAGCACCACCAAGGCTCCTACAATGATAATGTTGTTGTTGTCATTGTTGTTAGGTGCCGTTGAGTTAGTTCTGACTCATAGCGACCCCGTGTACAACAAAAGGAAACACTGCCTGGTCCTGCACCACCCTCACAATTGTTGTTATGCTTGAGCCCATTGTTACAACAACTGTATCAACCCATCTTATGGGGGTCTTCCTCTTTTTCACTGACCCTCTACTTTACCAAGCATGATGTCCTTCTCCAGGGACTGATCCCTCCTGATAACATGTCCAGAGTATGTGAAACGTAGTCTTGCCATCCTTGCTTCCAAGGAACATTCTGGTTGTACTTCTTCCAGGACAGATTTGTTTCTTCTTTTGGCCGTCCATGGTCTATTCAATATTCTTTGCCAACAGCACTATTCAAAGACGCCAATTCTTCTTCTGTCTTCCTTATTCATGGCCCAGCTTTCACATGCAGATGAGGTGATTGAAAACACCATGGCTTGGGTCAGGCACACAATGATAATAGAGTTTATTAAATGTTGAAACAGCAAAGAGCTCCCAGAGAACTCACTTGAATGTGCTGATGAAATCATTCCAGTTGTGCTGTATGACTTCTCTTACATAAAAATTGTGACACCCTGTGACATTGGTATCACCAACCTCTTTGTAGAACAAAGAAACTGAGGTTTAGAGTGGTTTTTGCCCAACACAACAGCGCTAGAAAGGGGTGGAGCAGGTTTGGGCTCAGGCTCCCGGCCTTGGGGCCCAGCCCTCTTCTCCCTGTGTCTCGTTGGCGTCCCAACAGGGCATCGTCACCGTGGTGTCAGCATGGGTGCTTGTCTGCAGAGTTCTCTTTTCACGAGGCCTCGTTGGTTGTTGGGTGACCAGCTATGTGATGCCAGTCATGTGTCAGCATCCTGCTGGGACAGAGCCCTGAAATCTTTTCTTTCTAATTTGTCTCTGTTAGAGGTTGAATGGGGGACTGCAAAGCAATCGTTCTTTTGCCTGTATTCTCTTAGTCAGAGGCATAAAAGAGAAACATTTCCACTGGTGTGGGGTGCCAGTGATTGTACAAATGGGTCTAAGCCATGTGGCCTCCGAATGAATGCAGAACAGATGTTGAGAGACGCTTCTAACATGTGCTTCGTCTGCTGGTTTCCTTGCATGAGTAGGGGGATGCAAGGCTCTCCTGGAGGCTCCTGGGAGGCCCCCGGCTCATCATTTCTGTGCGGCCAGACTCGAGGACACCTGAGCACCCCAAATACCTGCACACTCATGTCTCCCGTCACCGTTCCTAATGCTGCCCTGCACCCTGCCCTCAGCTTGTGACTGCTTTGGAAAAGGAAACTTTTACTTTCCTGTGGCGTTTACGAGGCTTGGAAAGCTGGGGACAGTGTTCTTCTGAGCTGCCACAGTGCCCCCAGGAGTCAGAGGACGATCCATTTGTAACCTGTTGCTGGACGCCTTAGGCATCACGCAAGAGCCTTAATCTTCCAGGATGAACCATTAAGTGCTTTCTCACGTTTAAACATTAGGCTGGCTTTATGATTGTGAAAACAGCAGTAAACCAAGGGCGAGAGATGTTCACGGTGTCTTAACTTGCGCAGCAAATTGAATTTCTATTGACGGGAGAAGTGCTTCGCCCCATAAGAACGCTCTGAGTGCCCGGCGGAGAAAGACGAGCCTGGGTTTGTGGATTTCAAAAAACTACACTAATAACATGTATGGAGAAGAAGCTGTCAGAGCACCCAGCACCGCTGATCAATGTTGCAAGTTTTCTTTATATAGCGAGGAGAGAGCAGCAACGCCTGCCTCCCCCGGAACGTCTGAAAACCAGACAGCTCTGAGCCTATGCTGTGGTTGCTTTGCTGTGTTTGTTCTTTAAAATATTTTCTCATTTTACCAACTCTTATCAACAGGTGCGAACACAATAGCATAAATACCTCCTTACTGGGGGTGTATTTTTGTAGCTGTTGTTATGGGTGAGCAGCGTTTCTTCTCTGGAACGGTGCACACCCACCCAGAAGACAGATCATAGAAGAGCTAAAGCTGTGGATTCTCCATGTGGCAGCGCTGTTTGTTCTGAGTGCTTTGCATGTGTGACCTGACCAGCACTCGCTAGCCCTCTGAGAAAGGGCCCTCGGGCTCCCTGTGCCCAGGAGGAAGTGGAAACACAGCAAGGTCGGTGAGAGCCGGGAAGCAGCACTGGTGGCCTGGAACCCTGGCCTCCTGGCTGCAGCGCCCATGCTCGGTTCTCCTGACCTGGCCGAGCTCTGCTCAGTTCTCCTTCTCTGAGCAGGAGGAAGATCGTGCCCCTCAGGGATCTGGGGGTTCCGGCCATGGGGTCTGCAGAGTGGACATGCTGGGGATGAAGGGAGGGTCAAGGAAGTACAGCCAGAGTGCTCCTTGGAAGCCAGGATGGCGAGACTTCGTCCACGTTCCTTGGACATGTTATCAGGAGGGGCAAGTCCCTGGAGAAGGGCATCATGCTTGGTAAAGTAGAGGGTCAGCGAAAAAGAGGAAGACCCTCAACGAGATGGATTGACATAATGGCTGCAACAATGGGCTCAAACATAATGATTGTGAGGATGGTGCAGGACTGGGCAGTGTTCATAGGGTTCTGCTGTACATAGGACCGTTCTGTTGTACATAGGGTCTCTCTGAGTTGGAGCTGACTCGACGGCACCCAACAACAACAAGGAGCAGGAGCTCTCTGTATACTGAGCAGAGCAGCCCCCCAAGGGGTCCCCCCAGACAGGCATCGCTCTCTGAAGATGCCCCGCTTTCCTGTGTTACTCCCTCGGGGTGCCAAATCCCTGATGGCAGAAGGTGTTCTTTTAACGGCGATGTTCAGAGCTGCAATGAAGGACTGGTTTGAAGGCACTCAGCTCTCACTCTCACATGAAGTACGTACATCTTATGAATTAATCTCTTTGGTTAAACCCAGTATCAAACCTTTTCTGTCCTATGAAAGCAGCAGTTCACATGGCTCAGTTATGTGTATGCTTACGGGGTCCTGGGTGGCTCGAAGGAGCCCTGGTGGCACAGTGGTTAAGTGCTCAGCTGCTAACTGAAAGGTTGGCGGTTTGAAGTCACTAGCTGTTCCACGTGAGAAAGATGTGGCAGTCTGTTTCCGTAAAGATTTCAGCCTTGGAAACCCTATGGGGCAGTTCTGCCCTGTCCTACAGGGTTGCTATGGCAATGGGTTTGGTTTTGGGGTGGCACAAACAGTTAAACACTCGGCTACTGATCAAAAGGTCAACGTTTGAGTCAGCCCAGAGGCACCATGGAAGAAAGTCCTGGCCATCTACTTCTGAAAGGTCACAGTCGTTGAAAACCCCAGGGAACACAGTTCTACTCTGACACATATAGGGTTGCCATGATTGGCAATGACTCGACGGTGAGTGTTGTTCTGTATTTGTGTTTGTATGTACGTGCATGTTTGTACCACATCCGTGTATATCTGTGTCCGTGACCATACCCCGTCTAGCTGTATTTACAGCAGTAGGTGAAACCACCTTTAACCAGCTTTGGCTGTTTGTCAGAATGACTTTTCTTTTGCACTGTCCAGAATGTTTCCGTCCTTCACCGACATCGGTTCTTCCTCTTCTGGCCCCTTCGGCGCGCCCCGTGCTGTTTCCTTTACTGATGTGAATCACTACCCTGTTGTCTTCTGGTTTACATTTACCCATGAACACAAGCCCACGCTTGCTTTTTTAATATAACTTCCTTGTCGTTTTGCTGTGTGTCTTCACTACTTATAAAGAAGAACCTGGTAAAAAAGAGGATACTCTGAGCAGCAATGTTGACAAAGAAGGAACCAACAAGGCGTTTGCAAAACATAGACTTTTAAAGCCACTCAGTTCTCAGGTTGGCATTTTGGCTTGTGGTCTCTTGTTCTTTTCTTTTTTGCCTTTCCTTTTAGCTGGCCTTTCTTCAGAGACTGCCGAACTGCATGGAGTCTCAGCTTTGCTGGCATCTCACCCTCCCTGTGTTCACTGTGCTCTGAGTTTGCACGTAGACCAGGCGTCCCAGGAGGGGAACCCTTTGAATTCTGATGCCTAGCTTCCTCCTCTGCTCCAACCCACCCTTGGGAGGGGGTCTCACGCAGCCTGGGCTGAGAGCAGAGCTGCCCCCAGCGTGGGAAGCTACAGGGAGGAGTGTGGCTGCAGGTGGAGGTGGGCAGAATGGCTCTGCCTCCTACTTCCTGAAGATGGTTCCTCCCCTTTTTTTTCTAGTTCATGATTCATTGTCTGAGCAAAGGCTCCAAATACTAATAACACCTATTTCCAGTCACGAACCTAAGACCACGCTTCAGGACGAGCACAGGTTCCCTTTGATGACCTGCCCCCGGGACTCAGCCAGACCCCTCTCTGCTCCTTCCCGAGAGTGGCTAAGGAGGCACGGGCCTGGCTGGAATGGAAGGAAGGAAAATTCTGCTCATTTGTTTTATTGAGAACTGGGGAAACGCAAGGATGTCAGCATATGTATATTTTCATCTACCTCAGGTTTAACAAATAAGTCAACTATGAGAAGGAGACTCTGAGTGGGCTGCGAATCAGAGAGAGAGCAAGGCAGAGAGAGATGGACTCCTGACTGGTTATGCGTGAGAGTCAGTGAAACCCGACCATGGTACCCATTGACTGTGATACTGTCGGGGCCACCTTCTTAACATTGTTTATAATTTTAGGAATGCCTAAGTTAAACTGGAGCCTGGTGGTGCAGTTGTTAAGAGCTAGGCTACAAACCGAAAGGTGGGCAGTTCAAATCCACAAGCTGCTCCTTGGAAACCCTGTGGGGCAGTTCTACTCTGTCCTATAGGGTCACTATGAGTCAGAATCAACTTGACGGCAGTGAGTTTTTTTGTGTAAGTTAAACTGGAATACGAGTTGGCATCGAGTTGGCTTCGACTCATGGCAACCCCACACGTGTCAGATTAGAACTGTGCTTCATAGGGTTTTCAGTGGCTGACCTTTTGGAAGTGGATCACCAGTCCTTTCGTTTGAGGCACCTCTGGGTGGGATCTAACCGGCAGCGTTTCAGTGAGTAGCTGAGTGCTTGACCGTTTGCATCTCCAGGGACTCCTAAACTGGAATGCCTAAGCGTTTCCTAACAACTTAGTGCTTCTGTGAGATCTCTAAGACGTCACAGTTTTCCTTGGAAAGTTCTTGAAGAAGGAACTAGAGACTTTTTTCAGAGAAGAGTAATAAATACACTTAAAGAATTGGTAGGTAAGATCTATGAAGAAATAGGTTAAAAAAGTAAGGATTATTTGGTCTTGGAAAGGAAAAGACAGGGGGTCGATAGGAATTTTAAGATAATATAGTAACCTGAAAAACTGAATATAGCAAGAAACCTAGCTTTTCTTTAAATCTAATATCTTTGTTAAGACAAAAAAAAAAAAAAAAGAAATATGCTCATCGGAGAGACTTATAAAATCACCCAAAAATTCACACACAGAAAGCAAGCATAATCACATCACTCAAACTCAATGACCTTAATCTTTCATTGGATTTTCATTTAACATTTTTTTCTACCTAAAAATAAAAAACTCAATAATGTTGTGTATACAATTGTATACTGTGATCTTTAATTTTCACCAAAAAGAGCACTTCTAAATGATATCAAATTTCTTTCTAAACGTTTTTGTGGCTCCGTGATATTCTATTGTAAGATTATACCACAGTTTATGTAACCGTATGCTTTTTTGCTACTAGTCGTAACCCTGTGGAAACACTGTTGTACATAACACTTGGCTCTATATTTTCGCTCTCTCTCCACACTAGAGTACTATTCCAGAAGGTCCTCGATCAAAGAAATTACCATGTTTGATGTTGTTGAAAATATTATCAAATTCCCTCTGAAGTTGTCTACCAATTTACATTCCCAACAGCAACATGTTTTTTGTCTCACTGGGGTCCTCCCAGCAATTATATTACAATTAAAGGTTTTCCTTTTGCTGCTTCGAGAGAGAGAACTGCCACTTGCTTCAACCTCTCTCTCTCACACACACAGAGTCTAACATTTCTCCATATGCTTGTTAGTGAGGCTTCTTTCATCTTTTTGTAAATGTCTCTTCATGTCCTTTGCCCATTTATTTGCTGACGTCTTAGTGGTTTTGACCAACTAGCAGACCAACTTATATTTTTCCAAAGACATGCAGATGTGAGATGATTCAAAGAGATCCACCTATGTAGGAAAGAGATCCACCTGTGCAGGAAGGAGACCCACCTGTGTAGGAAAGGGATCTACCTCTGTAGGAAAGTGATCCACCTGTGCAGGAAAGAGACCCACCTGTGTAGGAAAGAAATCCACTTGTGTAGGAAAGAGACCCACCTGTGTAGGAAAGGAACCCACCTGTGTAGGAAAGTGATCCACCTGTGTAGGAAACGGACCCATCTGTGTAAGAAAGGGACCCACCTGTGTAGGTCAAGCTAAAGCCCCTGAGTGAGCAACGCCTCATGAAAGAAAATGCCACAGCTTTAGTGAGCCCCTCTGCTTCCCTACCTCTTTGATTATTGTTGTTGTCTTTAGCTGCCATCGGTATGGCCCCAGCTCATGGTGACCCCGTGCATGAGGGAATGAAACAGCTTGGTCCTGTGCCAACCCCATGATCAGTTGAGGATTGGACCATTGTAAGCCATAGGGTTTTCACTGGCTGGGCTTTGGAAGTAGATCTCTAATCCTTTCTTTCTAGTCTGTCTTAGTCTGGAAGCTCCACTGAAACCTCTTTAGCATCATAGCAACATGCAAGTCTCCACTGACAGACGGGTGGTGGCTGAGCATGAGCTGTATTTGCTGAGAATTGAGCCTGGGTCTCCCAAATGGGAGGTGAGAATTCTACTGCTGAACCACTACTGCCTCACATCTGGGTTCACCTCTGTTAAATAGATGTCACAGCAGATGATCACTATGACCATGAAAATATTCTTTTGGAGAAGAAGGAGGAGAGAGGTCTCAGAGTGAGTGTCCTGCTAGTTGGGGTACCAGAGAAATGATTCTTAACTTTGGGATCAGCTGGGTGTCTCAAGATCCCTTCCAGTGCACGTAGTTTGATACCTATACATCTGTCTATCTGTATCGTCTATCTATCTGTCTGTCTGTCTGTGTATCAATCTACCTACCTACCTATCTATCCATCCATCCACCCTCCATCTATCATCAATCCATCCATCCATCCATCATCCATCCGTCCATCCACCCTCCATCTATCATCAATCCATCTATCCATTCATCCATCCCTCCATCATCCATCCATCCATCATCCATCAACCCACCCAACCCCACCATCTGTCTATCTGTCTGTCTGTCTGTCTATCTACCTATCTACCCATCCCTCCATCCCTCCATCATCCATCCATCCATCAACCCACCCGACCCCACCATCTGTCTGTCTGTCTATCTGTCTATTTACCTACCTATCTACCCATCCCTCCATCCCTCCATCATCCATCCGTCCATCATCCATCAACCCACCCAACCCCACCATCTGTCTGTCTGTCTGTCTATCTACCTATCTACCCATCCCTCCATCCCTCCATTATCCATCCATCCATCATCCATCAACCCACCCGACCCCACCATCTGTCTGTCTGTCTATCTGTCTATTTACCTACCTATCTACCCATCCACCCATCCATCCATCCATCCATCCGTCCATCATCCATCAACCTCCCCAACCCCACCATCTGTCTATCTGTCTGTCTGTGTATCTACCTACCTTCCTATCTACCTATTTCTTGTCTGTCTTTCTTTAGTGACTCTTGGGCAGGCCTAGTGCCCTTACCCACTACTTCCCTCCATAGCCAAAGCTGTAGGTGGTCCACACAAAAGCCCTCGTGGCCTCAGTCCTGTTGCCCAGGTCATCCTCCCTATCTCTGTATCCTTCTCCTTGAAACTCTTTCTTCTGGTGGTGTACAGTTTCTGGTTTTAACTCTACCTCTCTATCCAGCTCTCTGAAGGAATATCTTGATTAGACTCTCTGGGTTGATTGGAATAGACGTGACAGAACATTTCAGAGATGAAGAGACAGTTCCATGCTGTGCCTGGGCCCAAGGCTTGAGCCCTCTGCTGGTGTTCAGCAGACCAGGTTCCTGCCTTCCCAGCAGGGGCACTGAGGCAGA
Source organism: Dugong dugon (assembly GCA_030035585.1). Lineage (NCBI taxonomy): Eukaryota > Metazoa > Chordata > Mammalia > Sirenia > Dugongidae > Dugong > Dugong dugon. Next base: position 1,643,346 of record CM057460.1, read on the forward strand.
AATTAGTAGTGACCGTTGTTCTCCATTGCAGTGCAAAGCAGAAAAAGAGCTCTCTCTGGATTATAACTCTAACAATTACAGTGCAGTTAGTTTTGTACTTGAGAGGAGATTTAGACACTAAGATGGTTTTGTGGTTGCAAAGACAGGGTAAAGCCTCATATACATTCTAGCTCTTCTCTGAGGCATGGCCAGGGTGTCTCCTGACTGTCCTGCTCTGTGACTATCACCTCTCTTCTGCTCTATACGACCTACTTGCCATGGCCTGGTGAAGATTTGGTCTTTTTGTGCTTTTACTAAGAATTGTTAGACCTATGGATTAATAAAACAAGAGCTAATGAAGCTAAAATTTTAATGCCTTTGATTATCCCAAGTTTTTAATTCAGCTTTTGCAGAAATGTTGGCCTCGGGCAAAACAGTCATTACTTTGCAGTAGTTTTTCTGCCTATCAGCCTCGCATTAGCTGGTTTCCCTCCCAACATAAATCCCTGGATTTCAAGTTCTCGGCACAGCTAATGATCACTTGCGCTGGGCAGAAGCACATTTCCTCTGCACCTAGGACGTCGCGCTCGCTGTGACCCAGCCTCAGGTGACTGCGCCTGTGGAGGAGGGTTCAGGCACCAAACAGACACAATGAGACGGCTCTTCACTTGCCTCGGTAAAATTGAAAGCTACACCTTGCTTTGTGGTTTTGTTGTTATTAAGGGGCGATGTTTCAAAGTTGGGACATCATCTCTTTGAGGTACAGCACTTTTGGAATATGAGCATATGCTAAAAGCATAATTTACACGTTTAATCAAGAATGACAGCTGCTACAATGGCCCAGAATCCAACTGTATCATCCAGAGTGAGTTATCACCCACTTAGCTCCACGGGACTCACCCATTAGAAAATCACACATTTTCAATTCCAAAGACAGAGGAACAGGGATAGGAATTAAATCAAATGCAAAGAAGTTGATCTCACAAATGAATTCAGTTTGGAGATTACTTTGTTATTCATGGACTACCTGAAACATAATAATAGCTAACATTTATTAACAGCCTACTTCCTACCAGGACAGGGCCGTGGGTAGCACAAACGGTTGTGTGCTCGGCTACTAACCGAAAGGTTTCAAAGCTATCCAGAGGCACCTTGGAAGAAAGGCCGGGGATCTGCTTCCAGAAGGTCATAGCCTTAAAAACACTACGGAGCACTGTTCTACTCTGGCACACATGGAATTGCTATGAGTTGGAGTCACCTTGATGGCTGCTGCTTCTGCTGGTTCATGCCAGGCAGGTCCTTGGTGCTTTGGAAACATCGTATGTTGAACTCATACTATGGTGACTCTGAGGCCCCAGGTGTAATAATTAAGGTGAGACCTAAGGGATGAAACACTTGATAGAAGTGGTGGGGCAGAGAATGGGCTTCCAGGGAGAGAAAACAGCTTTGCAAAAATATAACCCATTTCTGTTGAGTCTATTCTGACTCATAGTGATCCTATAGGACTGAATAAAAATGCCCCATTGGTTTTCCAATGCTTTAATCTTTAAGGAAGTAGACTGCTACATCTTTCTCCCTCAGAGTGGCTGATGGGTTCTAACCCCTGACTTTTCTATTAGCAGCAAAGCACTTAACCACTGTGCCACCAGGGTTGTTTGCAAAAATATAAAACTATAAAAACAACAAAACCAAACCTGGTGCCATTGAGTTGATTCTGACTCACAGCAACCCTGCAGGACAGAGTAAAACTGCCCCATAGTGTTTGCAAGGAGCGGCTGGTGGATTTGAACGGCTGACCTTTTTGGTTAGCCATAGCTCTTAAGCACTTCACCACCAGGGCAAAAATAGAAAGGCACTAGAAAATATCTTGAATTCTAGAACTGAAAAGAGTGTTCATAGAGTTGTATTTAGTAGAAGGGACTGGTGAAGGGCTATATTATGCAAGGTGTATAAGTGGGTAAAATAAATGAGTGAAGTTTGTACTTTATCGGGAGAATAAGAAAAAGTAGCTGGCTTTTAATCAGAGTCCTGTTGAGATTAAATTTATGTTTTAGATGGTTGTTCTGAGGACAGCCTGGAGAATGAGTCAGAGAGGATGTGAGCTGGAAGCAGAGAGCCAGGCAAGGGAAGAGGCTGCTGCTCCCGGACCCAGGATATGGAGAGAGAGGATGGACTGGAATCTATGCAGCAGTAGAACTGAGAGCATTTAGGATTCATGAGCTGTGGGGCAGGTAAGAGAGATGGAGAGGGCAGAAGGGAAGTCCGCTGGGCCATCAGGTGTGTCTTAGTTATTTAGTGCTGCTGTAACACAGATACCACAAGTGAGCGGCACCAAAGAACAGAAATTTGTTGTCTCACAGTTCTGGAGACCAGAAGTACAAATCTGGGTCTCAGTCCTGTGGATTCCTTCCTTGTCCATAGCCCTGGGTGTTCCTTGGTTCCTCGGCTTCTAGACGATCCTCACATGGCCCCTGTCTTCCCCCAGGTGTGTCTCTGTGTCTAATCTGCTCTTTATATAACCCAGAAGTGATTACATTTAGGACCCAGCCTCCTGTGATGTGGCTTCATTAACAGAACAAAAGAACCCTGCTTCCAAACAGGATCCCATTCACAGGTACCAACAACAAAAACAAACAGCAACCCAGCAAGCCAGGTGCCATCAATTCTGACTCATGGTGACCCCATGTGCATCAGAGTAAAACTTTGCTCCTTAGGGTTTTTAATGGCTGATTTTTCAGAAGCAGACTGCCAGGACCTTCTTCTGAGACACCTCTGGGCAGACTTGAACCACCAACCTTTTGGTTAGCAGCCAATGGCTTAACTGTGCCACCCAGGGACTCCTTCCACAGGGACCGGGGCATATATAGTCAATACATATTTTGGGGCAAACAATTCAATTCATAACAGGTCGGTGCCCTTTCTAACACCTAAGAGATTGGAGGAGAGCAAGGTCCCTGTGTGTGGGGAAGGGGGACGATGACAAAGGAGGTGCATCAAGTGGGGTCACCCTGGAGCAGGTGGGTATTGTTTCTGGAGCTTAGGAGTTAGGTTCTGGGTGAAGTTGTATATTTGGGAGTTGTCAGCATATAGATGGGGCCTTGGTGGCACAATGGTTAAGAGTTCAGCTCTGCTAACCAAGACGTTGGCGGTTTGAATCTACCAGCCACTCCCTGGAAACCTTATGGGGCAGTTTTACTCCATTCTGTGGGGTTGCTATGAGTTGGAATTGATTGACGGCAACGGGTTTTTTGGTTTTAACATATAGATGGAAATCGAAACCAGGGGAGTGGATTGAGTTGTCCAGGGAGGGTGTGCGGAGTGAGAAGTGTGGCAGGATCGGGAGGGAGCCCTAAGGATGCTGACACTGGGGAGGCTGAGAGGGCGAGGACTCTTCAAAGGAGCCCGAGAATCAGGCAACAGGAAAACAAGGGCTGTGGTTGTTCCATGGAAATTAAACAAGAAGTGTTTCCAAAAGGAGCCATGACCAACAAATGCCGACAGCCACTGAGAGGACAAGCAAGGTTAGGGCTAAAAGGTGTCCATCATTTTCTTTTTTGAAAAAGTTTTTTTAAGGTGGAAAGTAGAACATGATCACCAGGGAAAAAAGCAAATTGATGTGTAGCTATAAAAATGTATCTTGTAGAGCTATAAGAGAGATATACAGATATCTCCTACATATTGTTAAGTAAAAAATTAACTGACTAGTGTATTTAAGTGTGCTGATTTTTAGGGAGAGAAAATGAGAGATAGTCTTATTTCTTTTATGTACATATTTGTAAAAAGAAACAATGGGAAAATAAATAAGAAACCAATAGAAGAGTCACCAGCTGAGACATTTCTGTGTTTCTTTTAACATTGTTTCAACTTCTGAATCCTGTAGGTATTAGTAAATTTGAAAGCACATCGTAACAGATATAACTGCATATCAAAGTGGAAGCTGTTATGGATTGAATTGTGTCCCCCTAAAAGATGTGTTGAAGTCCTAACCACTGTACCTGTGAACATGACCTTGTTTGGAATAGGGTTTTGAAGATGTTATCAGTTAAATTAACATGAGGTCACACTGCAGTAGGGTGGGTCCTAACCCCTCTGAGCGGTGTCCTTATAAAGGAACAGAATAGACACAGACAAGGAAGGCCACCATGGGATGACGGAGGCACATGTACCTACAAACCAAGGAATGCCAAGGATGACTGGCAGTCACCAGAACTAGGAGCGAGACCTGGAGCAAAGTCTCCCTCAGAGTCACAGAAGGAATCAACACAGCTGACATTCTGATTTCAGACTTGTAGCCTCTAGAACTGCAGACAATACATTTCTCTTCTTTAAAGCCACTCACATTGTGATATTTTGTCATGGCAGCCCTAGGAGACTAAGACCATAATAAAACAGAGAAAGGATTTATTTCAAGTCCCACTACTATGGATTGACTCAGTGGTACAACAACTGGCTCAAACACATCAATGATTTTGAGGACAGCACAGGACAGGGCAACATTTTGTTCGGTTGTACGTAGGGTGGCTATGAGTTGGAACTAACTCGACAGCACCTAACAACAACACAGTACTATGACTGAAAATATTTACTTTAACGTACTCTAAAGATAAAAAGAACTACAAAAATTGTAAACTTAGTTTGGTGATTTTATTATTAGTAATAGTACTAGTATCTTTATTTTTAATTATTATATGTAGTGTAAGATAAAGCTAAGAACATGGTAATGATAAAATTAAGTTCCTAATTTATAAATCCATCAAAATTATAAATTTATAATTAAAAAATTATGTTTTCTATTTCTGATCACTGGAATTTTCTGGAAACAAGGAGGACCCATAACAACCATCATGTTTAGTAAAGTAGAGGGTCAGGGAAAAAGAAGAAGACCCTCAACGCGATGGATTGACACAGTAGCTGCAACAGTGGCCTCAAATGTAGCAATGATTGTGAGGATGGCTCAGGACTGGGCAGTGTTTTGTTCTGTTGTACACAGGGTCGCTATGAGTCAGAACCTACCCAGCGACACCTAACACCAATAACAACAACAACCACTCGCCCCTAGAAGGAATCAGGGCTCCTTGGAGAGATGGCTTACTTCAGGTCTGGTACAGGAGTTGAGCCTAAAATAGCTTGTTATGCCAGAAAGCAAGGAGCTTGGTCAGATAATGAACGAAAGTTGTTAGAAGCAAGCATGAAGGTGCTCCATTAGCAAAAGTCCTAACAATTTGAGCATAAAAATTGTTTCAGTTGATTTCTACATGCTCAGTCCGTGAAAACCCACGAGTCTCTAACAATATTCATAAAAGAGAAAACCCTTATTTGAAAATTAGGAAAAGGACAAAAGTGAGCACTTTTCTTGTCTCTCCTGAAGGAACCATTTTGTTGAGAGAAAGCTGCGCTTTACAGAAAAACAGCAGCTGGTAAGTGAGAAGGGAATGATAGAATTAGAAGGTGTTATTTCACAACTCTTCAGGAAATAACTGATTCAGAACAGCTTCATCAATTGGTTACAAATCATTAGGTGAGAGGTGGGCAGGATCCCACATCCTATGGTGCCAATCTGAATCCTGCACAGGTCAGCCTCTGGTTGGGGTGGGAGGCACATCGTTATGGTGGAAGAATCTACTGCTGTCACCTCAGTCTAGAGGTCCGTCCACCTTTGCATCACTATACGTAGGATGACCAGCTGATGTTGTTAGTTGCCATCAAGTCAGCTCTGACTCGTGGAGACCTTACATACAACAGAACAAAATGTTGCCTGGTCATGCCCCATCTTCATGATCATCAGTGTGCTCAAGTCCATGGTTGCAGTATTGTGTCAATCCATCTCATTGAGGGTTTCTCTTGTTCTCACTGGCCCTCTACTTTACCAAACAGGATGTCTTTTTGATTGGTCTTTTCATTCTTTCTTCTTTAAAAAAATTTATTTTGTTGTTATTGTTGAGAGCATACACAATGAAACATACACCAATTCAGCCTTTTCTATATGTACGATTCAATGACATTGATTACATTCTTTGAGCTGTGCAGCCATTATCACTCCCCCTTAATGAGTTGTTCCTCCATCATTAAGATGAACTCACTGCTCCCTAAGGTTCTGTCTTAGGCTGGCTTCTCTAGAGGAGCAAAACTAGTGAAGCGTATACATAAATATATAGAGATTTATTTCAAGGAAATGGCTCATGCAATTTAGAGGCTGGTGAGTCTCAAATCCATGGGTCAGGTGGCAGGCTAGAGGCTTCTCTTGACTCATGTGGCTGCAGGGCTGATGAGCCCAAGATCTGCAGGTCAGGTGGCAGGCTGGAGGCTTCTCATGCCCCAACAACAAGAGGCCAGAGGATGATGAGAAGAGTCCAGGACCAAGAAAGAGTGACCTTTGCCAGAACATTTTTTTATATCATGGGTGCAAGTCACATCCCCAAGGAAATGCCTCTTCCAACTGATTGGCTGCTCACATCAGATCACAAAATGGGAGGTGTTACACACAGTCTGCTAAACCGCTGCGTTTTATAGCCTAACCAAGCTGACACATAATGTGAACAATCACAGTTCCTATATAATCTTTCCAGTTGCTGTTTTCACTTTGATCCCATATAGATAGTTCTTAAAAGAGCATAATGCTCAAGGCAGATATTTTTTACTAGTTAAGCTAGGCTTTTGTTTGGTTTTAAGAAGATGTCAGGGGATATTTTTGGCTTAACATTTAAAGATTATTTCAGGGAAATAGTTTAAGGCGTTCTTCTAGTCTCCATGGCACCAGAAAGTCTGGAGTCCATGAGAATTTTAAATTCTGTTCTACATTTTCCCCCTTTTGATCAGAATTCTTCTATAGAATCTTTGATCAACATGTTCAGTAATGGTATCCAGGCACCTTCCAGTTCTTCTGGTCTCATGGCAAAGAGGCAGTAGTTAATGGAGGCAATTAGCCACACCTTCCATTTCCTCCTCCTATCCCTGACTCTCCTTCTTCCTCTGTTGCTCCAGGTGAATAGAGACCAATTGTCATGCCTTAGATGGCTGCTTGCAAGCTTTTAAGATTCCAGGTACTATCCATCAAACTAGGAAGTAGAACAGAAGCCCCAGACATGTTATTAGACCAATTAAACATGAAACCATGACCTTAAACCTACAAACCAAGGAACCAAATCCCGTGAGGTTTTTGTTTGTACATAAGCAGCCTCAGCAGCAACTCTCTCTTTTTTTTGGTTATTGTTGTAAATACATCTATCACACAACTCTGCTGTCAATAAGTTGTACACCTGTAAAAATTTGACTTGGCAAAGTTGGGTAATTGGTCTTTTGTGATGACATATTCAAAGTAAGCAAGCTGAAGTCTTGTCTTCCTCACTTCTAAGGAGCATTCTGGTTATATTTCTTCTAAGACTGATTTGTTTGTTCTTCCGGCAGTCCACAGTATAGCCAGTATTCTTGGTCTAGTCACGGTATAGTCAACACCATAATTTGAAGGCATCAGTTCTTCTTTTTCCTTTTTCACTATCCAACATTAGCAGGTATATGAGATGATTGAAAAGACCATGGCTTGAGTCAGGTGCACCTTAGTCCTCAAAGTGACATCTTTGCATTTTAAAACTTTAAAGAGGTCTTTTGCAGTAGATTTGCCCAATGCCGTAAGTTGTTTGATTTCTTGACTGTTACTTCCATGGATGTTGATTGTTGATCCAAATAAAATTAAATAATTGACATTAAAATTGTTCAATTTTAGACAAAGTAAGGCTTCTGTCTAGAGTCACACTCTGATTTGGTCTTCCAGCCTCCAGAACTGTGAGACAATACATTTCTTCTCTTTAAAGTCATCCACTTGTGGTGCTTGTGTTACAGCAGCACTAGGTAACTAAGACAGCTTATAATCCAGGAAAACGGAGCTTTTTTTTTTTTTTTTTTTTACTGTACTTCAGGTGAAGGCTTACAGAACAAATAGTTTCTCATGAAACAGTAGTACACATATTGTTTTATGACATTGGTTAACAACCCCACAACATGTCAACTCTCTAACTTCTCAACTTTTTTTTTGGTGAAAATACACATAGCCAAAGATACACCATTTCAAAAATTACTACATGCACAGTTCAGTGACATTGACTACACTCTTCCAATTGTGCTGCTATTCTCACTTAAGATGAAGGCTTACAGAACAAAATAGTTTCTCTTTTAACAGTTACTACAAATGTTGCCCTATGACAATGGTTAACAATCTCACAACACATCAACAATATACTTACTCAACCTTGGGTTCCCTATCACCAGCTTCCTTGTCCCCTTCTGCCTTCTGGCCCTTGTCGCTGGACTCCTGTACCTCATTAGTCTCATTTGGTTTTACGGGGCTGTCCACTCCCAGGCTGAACGGTGAACCTCGGAGACAACTTCACCACTGAGCTAAAAGGGTGTCTGGGGGCCATAGTGTCGGGATTTCTCCACTCTCCTTTAGGCCAGTAAATCTGGTCTTTTTTTGTGGGTTAGAATTTTGTTCTACATCCTTCTCCGGCTCTGTCCAGAACCCTCTGTTATGATCCTGGTCAGAGCAGTCAGTGGTGGTAGCCGGGCACCATCTCGCTGTACTGGACTCAGTCCGGTGGAGGCCTTGGTAGCTGTGGACAATTAGTCCTTTGGACTAAAAATGGAACCTTTTTATATTCCTTAGTTGGAATCAACTTGACGGCGTGTTTCTCCCAGCCCAGTTTTTCGGGATGAGGTGGGGAGGGGAGTTTTCATTCCGACAGAGGAGTTCATTTTGGCCTCCTCCTTGACACGTCTACCATCTGTAGTAGCACCCGCGGCGTGGTGTCTGCCCTCCATGCACCTTTGACTTTGCCCCAGTGTCCTGACCCTCTCTGCAGTCCGGCTCAGCCACCTCCGTTCATTATCATGACCTTGCTTCTTCATTTCAGCTTGTTCTTTTCTTATAGATCTTCACGGGTGTTTCCAATGAGCCAGACCTTCTTGCCTTCGACTGAAGATACCCAGTGATGACTGGGACATTCGTCTGTCTAATGTGGATGATTTTTCAAGATCTAATCCTTCACAGATCTCTCCAGACTTGAAGTCATTCTTTTTTTTTAAAATGTCGTTAACTGCTGTTGAGCTTGCTCCGACTCATGGAGACACCATGTACAACAGAACGAAACACCATCCGGTCCTGCACCATCTTCATGATTGTTGATATGCTTGAGTCCATTGTCACAGCCACTGTGTATTTTGAATGTCTTCCAACCTAGGGAGCTTATCTTCCAGCTCTACATTGGACAGCATTCTGTTGTGATCCATAAGGTTCTTATTGGCTGAAGTAGGTCACCAGGACTTTCTTTCTAGACTGTCTTAGTCTGACAGCTCCACTGAAACCTGTCCACCACAGGTGACCCTACTGGTATTTGAAATACTGGTGGCAAAGCCTCCAGCATCACAATAACATGCAAGCTATCACAGTATGGCCATCTGACAGACAGGTGGTAGATGCAGTACATGAAAAGCTAACATTTCTTAGTCTGTACTGCTACCAGGGCTCTCTGGCCCATGTATAAATCAGTGTCCCTCCCAAGGCCTCATCAACCAGATAGCCCTAAGATTCTGCTGGGATCCCCTTCTCCTTACTCCGTGCAATCTGCTTCCTGGACTTTGCATCTCTGTGTAGCTGTAGGTTAACGGCAGCAGGAAAACATGGGAATGCTGGTGGAAAAGTAGCTCTGCCATCAACCAGGGCTTGAAGGGCAGCCTGGGGCTGGGCACAGTCTAATTAGTCTAGGCTCTTGGGACAGATGTTTGAGGGATGAAAAAAGAGCCTCTTGCTTTTGTTTTTATTTCAGGGGATTTTTTTTTTTTTTTTTTTTTAAATGGAGCAGAGTTTGAGTTTGCATTGTACTAAAGCCTGGGTGAATTTGTCCTAATCAGACTCTTTGGGCTAGCTAACCAGGGATAGTTCCTCTTAGATTATGGAATCAACTTGTCTCTCAGTCCCAGTTTTCAATGCTGTCTTAATTTCCTAGGGTAGCCATAACAAAATACCACTCAGCAGGTGGCTTTAAAGAACAGAAATCTATTTTCTCACAGTTCTGGAGGCTAGAAGTCCAAATCAAGATCTTAGCCATGTTGATTCCAGTTGGATGGAATGTCATGAATTGAATTGTGTCCTCCAAAAATATCTGTAAACTTGGCTGGGCCATGATTCCCAGTACTGTATGATTGTCCACCACTTGTCATCTGATGTGATTTTCCTGTGTGTTGTAAATCCTATCTCTATGATGTTAATGAGGTGAGATTAGCAGCAGTTAAGTTAACCAGGCAGGACTCAATCTACAAGATTAGGTTGTGTTTTAAGCCAATCTCTTTTGAGACATAAAAGAGAGAAGCGAACAGAGAGACATGGGGACTTCATACCACCAAGAAAGAAGCACTGGGAGCATAGCACGTCCTTTGGGCCCAGGGTCCCTGCCCCTGAAAAGCTCCTCAACTAGAGAAAATTGATGACAAGGACCTTCCCCCAGAGCCGACGGAGAGAGAAAGCCTTCCCCTGGAGCTGGCACCCTGAATTTGGACTTCTAACCTCCTAGACTGTGAGAGAAAATATTTCTCTTTGTTAAAGCCATCCACTTGTGGTATTTATGTTATAGCAGCACTAGATGACTAAGACAGGCTCTGAGAGAGGAACTCTTCATGCTTCTCTCCAGCTTCTGGTGGCGGCTGGCGATCCTTGGCATTCCTTGCTTACAGATGCATCTTCACACGGGTATCTTCCTTCTGTTCTCTCTCTGTGTCTCTTCTCCTCTTTTATAAGGACATGCCTCCTATGGGATTAGGGTCCACCCTACTCCCACATGAGTATGACCTCGTATTAACTGACAACATCTCAAAGACCCTATTTCCAAAGGAAGAACATTCACAGATACAGGGGTTAGGAAGTCAACATACCTTTTTGGGGGACACAATTCATTCCATAGCGAGTGCTGTGAGTTTTGGGGTTTCAGGTATTTTAGTGAGAAGGTTGGGGAAGCCAGACACCATTTCAGCCTGGAAACGATGATATAATTGTTGTGACAAAACTTTCTGGTGATACTATATTATTTTATTAAGTTGATGTAACATAGTTGACCTAATAATTTCTCTATTTTTGTCTATTCTGTGTGTTTCCAATATTTTATTATTATGAATATTTCCATAATAAACACCTTTGTGCATAAAACTTTATATAGGCTATCAACCTAGGTAGGTGTTCTGGAATAGTCTGGTTATGGAAGGAAATTCTTCTTGTCCCACTATTTTGCTTCTCCTTCTTCCACAGAAATTCAGCCCCCGTGCCAGTCTAGAGTTCATAATCTGGGAGAAGACTATATTTTCCAGTCTCTCAAGTACAGACTGAAGTTTTCAAAGATTTCATTTGACTTGGATCCACAATCAACACCCATGGAAGCAGCAGTCAGGAAATCAGACGACACATTGCATTGGGCAAATCTGCTGCAAAAGACCTCTTTAAAGTGTTAAAAAGCAAAGCTGTTGCCCTGAAGACTAAGGTGGGCCTGACCCAAGCCATGGTGTTTTCAATCACCTCATATGCATGAGAAAGCTGGATGATGAATAAGGAAGACTGAAGAAGCACTGACGCCTTTGAATTGTGGTGTTGGCAAAAAATATTGAATTACTATTGCCAAAAGAACCAACAAATCTCTTAGAAGACGTACAACCAGAATGCTTCTTAGAAGCAAGGATGGCAAGACTGCATCTTACATACTTTGGTCATGTTATCAGGAGGGACCAGTCCCTGGAGAAGGACATCATGCTTGGTAAAGTAGAGGGTCAGTGAAAAAGAGGAAGACTCTCAATGAGATGGATTGACATAGTGGCTGCAACAATGGGCTCAACCATAACGACTGTGAGGATGGCACAGGACCGGGCGGTGTTTCGTTCTGTTGTACATAGGGTCACTGTGAGTTGGAACCTCCTCTTCGGCACATAACATAACAAAATAGGTGTGTGTGCCTGTGTGACTAAGTTCCAATCAATGGGCATGAGTGGACACGATGTGTGCAGACTTCAGGAAGTGTCTTGAAAGAGAAAGCCTACCTACTGCTTCTTTCCCCCTTCCTCCAGTCTTCCTCTTGGAACGTGGATGCAATGGGTTCACAGCTCTGGAGACAAGGAGTCTAAGATCAGGGTGTCGGCCATGTTGATTCCTTCTGAGGGAGAATCTGTTCAATGTCTCTCTCTTAGCTTCTGGTGCTGGCTTGCGATCCTTAGCATTCTTTGGCTAGTAGAGTCAGCTTCACGTGGCCATCTTCCCTCTCTCTGTGTATCTTCTTCCCTTTTATAGGGACACCACTCACATGGGATTGTTCTTGTTGTTAGCTGTCATCCAGTCAGCCCCCAACTTGTGATGACCCCACACATGGGAACAAAATACTGTCTTGTCCTGTGCCATCTCCATGATGGTTGTGGACTAGACCTTTATGACCCATAGGGTTTTCATTGGCTGATTTTTGGAAGTAAATCTCCAGGCCTTTCTTCTTATTCTGTCTTAGTCTGGAAGCTCTGCTGAAACCCATCTAGCATCATAGCAACACACAAGCCTCCACTGACAGATGGGTGATGGCTCTGCATGAGGTACATTAGCTGGGAATCAAACCCTAGTTTCCCACATGAAAGGCGAGAATTCTACCACGGAACCACTAGTGCCTCCAGATGGTAGGACCCACTCTACTCCAGTATGATCTCATGTTAATTGAACTTATAACATCTTCAAAGATCTTATTTTCAAACGGAATCACATTCACAGGCTCTGGAGTTAGGACTTCAGCATGTCTTTTTAAGAGACACAGCTCAAGCCCTAGCACCGCCTCTTATCCTTGTCTCTACCCTTTGGCCTCCACCCCAGTTCACCCTCTGAAGGCTACTCTAATCTGCTCATCTCCAAGTGCCAAGGAATCTGATTTACTGCTTTGATTAGCTACACCCTCCTTTCCACTCCTTCTTTAAGGGAAGTTTATTTGGAAGGCTTTTAGGAAGCTTAATTACATTTCCTTTTATCCACTTGAAGATAAATTAAACAGCATTTCATTTGCATTGCCCATGTGTTCGCCATTCTGCCTTGCCTCTGCCAACGGGCGAGGAGAAACACTACATTAAGTTGTACGGCTCAGGCAGGAATCTCAAAATGTCCTGACAGATTGCAGAAATGAATGCTAAACAGTAGCAGTGCTTACACTCAGTAATTAGATAATTTATTAGTAAATTAGTAGGACTTTGCAAATGAGGAAGCAAAGTCAGGGAAAGGAGATTTATCTTGCTCAAGGTCGTACACTCGTTCTCTGACAGAGCCAGGAGAAGAAATACGATTTTTCCATATTTTATTGTCTCCTTAGTCCACTGAACCACTGAAATTTTGCAAGTAAAAATAGATGCTGTAGAAGGTAAGTTATGTCATTGTTGAATGATTCCAATGTTTCCACATTGTCCTTCATTCTAGAGTAGAAGAAATTTGGAACTGACTGATTAGCTTGCATTTGTGGACAAATGTTTCAGTGATTTTTAATTTTGATCTGGAATGTACAATAGATCTCCTGTTTGAACTTTTAACAGATATCTGCAGGAGAAAAGGCTCAGGAACAATGGAATAGATCATGATGAAAACCTGAAGCAACCTGTGTCTGATGTCCAAAATTTCCATTCCAGGTATTCCAACTTAAATAAGAGGAAATTCTTGCCATGGAGTTTCCTTAAGGTGAGATAGAATTTAATTAGCACTCTGAGCCACTATTTCTTTTGCCTTTCTATTTTAGTTCTTTTGATTAAGATAAGTTTTGGCATATTAGTATCAGTTAACAAGGAATCTGTATTTTAATGTCAACATTAAAAAAAAAAAGGCCAAAAACATCATCTTAACAAATCTAATTTTCTTAGAATTCTATTACTGGAAGAAGTCCATTAACTTCAAAGGGGGCTGTGCATCAAAGCAAAAGACACAAGAGCAGATGTAGATGGATGTTTGGGGAACATGCTTTACTTATGATGAGGGTCATATTCAGTTGTGTCTCTATTGAAAAGAGAAGAAGAATGGTGAAGTGGCAGGCTTGTATTCCAGAAAGCATTTTGAACTTTAAAGCTAGATTGGAGGAAAATAAAAGAGAATATTGTGGTTGAGAGGAAAAGAAGGGAAAATCTTGGAAGGGACATTTTGGATTATCTGCAACTGGAAAGAGAAAGGAGATGACAATGAAAACCAAGGTTGAGTTGATGAGATCAGCTAAATTGAGGGATAAATATGATGCACAAGGTGTAGTAAGGATGAGAGGTCAAGGATAGCTCATTGTCAAGCTTTCTTTGGAAGTCACAGGTGTATCTATTTATAGCTAGCCATGGTCTGTATATAAGGATGTATGTTGGTGAAGAATATTGAGTACACCATGGACTTTCAGAAGAATGAAAAAATGAGTCTTAGAAGAAATACAACCAGCATGTTTGCTGGAAGTGAGGATGGTGAGACCTCAACTCACTTTGGGCATGTTATCAAGAAAGATTAATCGCTGAAGAAGAACATCATGTTTGGTAAAGTAGAGGGTCAGCAAAAATGCGGGAGATCATCAGTGAGATGGATTGACACAATTGCCACAACAATGGACTCAGACATACCAATGATCATGAAGATGGCGCAGGGCCAGACAACATAACGTTGCCTTGAATCACAGCCAACTCAATGGCAACTAACAACAACAACAACTATAACAAAGGGACCCAAAACATGATCACTTAAAAAGACAGATGTTCTCTCTCCTGTAACAGTTCAGAGAGGAATACACTAGGGTGTTCTGTCAATGTTGGGCTGGCTGCTGGCTCCTGGCTCTGCCAAACTCAACACAAAGCTTCCATTCAGATATGGCTACTTCAGGTCTGGTCATTTTAAGGAAGGGAAAAGAGCTAGAAGTTTACGTACATTCCTTCTTAGGGTTATGACCTGGAAGTGGCTCCCTCCCTTCTGCTCACATCCTGTTGTTAAAACTTAGTCCAGGACAAACCAAACGGCAAGCGAGGCTGAGAAATAGAATTTCTCTCTGAGAAGCTCTATGCCCAGCTAACAAGGAGGAGAAAGGATTTTACCAGGAAGTACAGTCTTTGCTGCCGAGGCATGGTCCACTTTCCGTAGCCAAGAGCTATCTACGGCAGTGGCCATGTTTGTGTTGGTCACCACCTGTTCCCAGCACCTACCATGATGGCTGATATGCAGGAGGTTCTCAATAGCATTTGATAATGGATTGACAATGCAGATTGTCTCAGTGCCCTGTAGGGGGCTTCATCTCACCCCATGCCCACAGCTTCCCTAAGGGTTCCCACCTGGGTGTATTTAGCTACCTGAAAGACTCAGTCCAATTCGCCTCTTTTATAAGGACATCACTCATATAGGATTAGGACCCACTCTACTCAAATATGACCTCATGTGAAGTTACCTGATAATATCTTCAAAGACCCTATGTCAGACAAGGTCATGTTCACAGGCATAGGGCTTAGGACTTCAACATACCTTTTGGTAACATAGTTCAATTCGTAACAGAGGTCAAGTAATATCTCACTCACATTCTTTGGATTTGACAACAGGAAGTCATTGGTGACCTTGTCAAGAGCAGTTTCACTTGATGGTGGAGCCAGAAGACAGATTGGGGTCCATTGAAGGTGAGTGGGCTGCAGCTTCCTCTAGCGCACATGTTAAAATTGTCTAGACACCTCGGCATATTCAAGGCCTCCAGCTTACATGTGGCTCCCACACCTGAGCGTCAATAATGAAAATGAAGGGATGAGCGAGAGGGGAGGAAGTATGAATGTGACAGGTTCCATGCAAGGTTTGTGATCATGAGTCAGCTTGTTCTGTCCTATAACTTTGGTTGTCCACCTGCAGACATGCCAGATGGTTGGGATCATCCAGGGTCAGGGTGTGTCTTTTTTTAAATTAAATTTTTTTGTGTTGAGATAGCTGTGATCCACAGGCAGCTCTAGGAAAGAGTGCAGGGAGATCCATGTAAGGAGGGAGGTTGTGATAACATTCATTGTGAAAGGAGGGAGGTGGAAGGGTGGAGGGGTATCAGGGTGGTGATGTTTGTTACTGCATCAAGGATCTCTAGAGGAGCAAAACCAGAGGACTACATATACACACACACATATACATATGTAAATATATATGTATATATATATATATAGAGAGAGAGAGAGAGAGAGACAGAGAGATATTTATCTCAAGGCAATGGCTCACACAGTTGTGGAGGCTGGGAAGTCCCAAATCTGTGGGTCAGGCGTCAGGCTGGAGGCTTCTCCTGACTCACATGGTTGCAGAGGCTGTAGAACCCAAAACTGACAGGTCAGGCAGAAGGCTGCTGGCTCTTATCCCAAGAACTGGAGGTCAGAGGATGACCAGTCAGATTTAGGATCCAGAGAGAGTTTTGCCAGAACATCCATGTATATAGGATGCAGGCCACATCCCCAAGGAAGCTGATTGGTGTTTCAACTGACTGGCTGCTCACATCAGATCACAAAATGGAGGACGATTACATAATGTGATGGTTAAGACTGTGTGTCAACTTGGCTGGGCCAAGTAGTTTGGCAGTCATATGATGTTGTGATCACCTCCATGATGGGATCTGCTGTAAGTAGCCACTCAGTTGAAAGAGCGTTTCCTTGAGCATGTGACCTGCATGGAATATAAGTGGACATTCTGTTAAGTCTCATGGCTTTTGCTCTCTCTGGATCCTGCAGCTGGCTCCTGTTTATCTGACCTCCGGTTCTTGGGACTTGAGATAGCAGATCACCTGTTGTCTTGCCTTCTGATCTTGGGATTCATCAATCTTCACAGCCAATGGGCAACAGCCCTGCTTTCTGACCCTTTGATCTTGGGTTCGTCAGCTCCTATGGCTATGTGAATTATGAGAAGCCTCTATCCTGACCCACGGACTTGGGACATTCCAGTCTCTACAGCTGCGTGAGCCATTTCCTTTATATAAATCCCTCTCCATATATTTATACACTTTACTGGTTTTGGTTCTCTAGAGAACCCAGCCTAAGACACATAATATCTTGCCAAACCACTGAGAATCATGGCCTAGCCAAGTTGATACATAACCTTAAGTGCAAGCGGAGAAAACCAACGGATGGTAGGAAAGAGGTGGTGCATGAAGAACTGGGGTTTGGGTGCATCAAGAGTGCTGATCAGGAGTTCTGGCCATGACAAAGTGTGACCATATGCAAGTGACCAAGGAGGAGGGAGAAAGACAACTGGAGGGAGGGGGGTTAAGGGGCTGGAGGCCAGAAGTTTGAGGGTCCTCCAGAGGGAGCTTCCAGTCTTCCAAGCAGAGCTCTGGAGGTGGTTCTAGAGCCTTCCTTTCCTTCACTTCCCACATCTCATCATTCACCAAGATTTTACTTCCTATTTCTGCTGACTCGGTCTCTCCCACCTTCCACTGGTCCCCTGGAATAGCCTCAGGCCTGGTTTCCTTCTTTCTGCACCTTCCCCCTGCATTAATTCTCCATTCAGGCACCAGGGTGACACGTCTGGACTCAAGACCCTCAAGGTCAGCACCATCAGTAAAGCCCAAGCGAGGCATTCCAGGCCCTGCAGGAACTCCCCTCTGCCTTCCCTTCTTTACACCTGGGACTCCAGAGCTGCTTGGAGATGACACACCTCTGCTGCCCTCCCTGCTCTCTTTGTTGTTTGTTGCTGTTGTTGCCATCAAGTCAATGCTGACTCAGAGAAACCCCACATACAACAGATCAACACACCGCCTGGTCCTGCACCCTCCTCACACGTACGAGCCCATTGTTGCAGCCACTGTGTCAGTCCACGTCGCGGAGGGTTCCCTGTTTTCACTGACCTTCCACTTTACCAACCGTGCTGTCCTTTTCCAGGAGCTGGTCTTTCCTGATGACCTGCGCAAAGTAAGCGAGCCAAAGTTTTCACCATTCCTGCTTCTAAGGAGCATTGCCTCAGCTCTGCCAAATCTTACCCATCTTCCAACACAGTCCTGCATCCCCAGGCCCTGACTGTGTCAAGCACACCCTTCTGTGCTTCCAGAGCCCCGTGTAATAGAGAGCGTGCCCGCATTCTGTTGGAGATGTGTGTCTGTGTGTCTGCCCTGAGACCAGACTCAGGGGTGGATTATCCAGTAAACTCGATATGCACCGGCTTGCATTGAGCAAGGTATGCATGGGCTTAATTGTATTTACTTGCTAATCTGTGGGGAGAATTTCACATGGGTTTCACCACAGCTTTGACGTGGTGGGGGACAGGCGAAACTGTGCACTGCAGGTTGGGGGGAAGGCACCAGTGGGCCTGTGCGTACCTTGCTTACTGGGTAATCTGGCCCTGATCAGACTGTGCTCTCAGCATGACATAAAATGTGTCTCATCCATGGCAACCTGAACCAGATAAAATCATCTTCAGTCTATGCCAGCGTTTCTGGGGCAAGATCATTCTCTGTTGTTAGGGCTTCGCTGTGCATTGCAGGATGTTTAGCAGCATCCCTGCCTTCCACTCACTAGAAGAACGTGTTGTTGTTAGTTGCTGTCGAGTCAGCTCCGACTCACGGCAGCCTCACTTATAATAGAACGAAGCACTGCCCGCTCCCATCTTCATGATCATTGGCCTGCTGGAGTCCATGGTTGCAGCCATTGCGATTTCGAGTACCCTCCACCCTCAGGCTCCTCTTCCAGCACCGTATCAGACAACAGCCTATTGTGACCCAGAGGTTTTTCAGTGCTTGATTTCAGAAGTAGATCGCCAGGCCTTTCTTCTTCATCTGTCTTAGTCTGGAAGCTCTGCCGAAACCTGTTCACTATGGATGACCCTGCTGGTATTGGAAATACCAGTGGCATAGCTTCCAGCGTCACAGCAACACACAAGCCACCGCAGTACGGGTTGTGGGTGCAGGCGTCTGTAGCAGTTCACCATTTGTGACAACCACAAACAGCTCCAGACATTGCCAGACGTCCCCTGGGGGGCAAAACAGGTCCTGGTTGAGAACCACTGTCTACCCTGAAAATACGCGGGAGGTGCCAGCGGAAAGTGGAGAGGAAGTAGGGCCATGGTGAGGTTCACCGCCGAGTTCACGTGTGAGCACACTTGGCACTGCAGCGTCTGCCGCCTCCTCATGTTGCCGCCTCTCATCTGTTGTCTCCTCTAAGTCAGCGGTTACTCAACAACGCTTGCTGGATTGTTTATGATAACAAAATAATCTTTTTGTGTGTGTTTGTTTTATACACATTTCCACAGAAATCCGTCGTCAGGAAGTTTATGATATGCTCAGAATGGCATCAAGAGGGAGCCGTGCTAGGGAAGAAACATCTGTTGCTGTTAGAAGCGGCGGCAGCCCCAGGACTCAGTTCTTGGCAAGAACAAGTCTGCGGCTTCTTTAAAGGTTAGCAAAAGATGCCGAGAGACGTTTCTTTCTTTCTCTACTTCTTTTCTGACTTATATGCTTGATTGGGAGAATTATGCCCCAAATTTAGTGATGTGGTGACAGAGTTGCAAATTACCTCAAAGGTCAGTGACAGGCTGCGGTGTAAAAAGATGTAGCTGAGCCATCCTAGTGAAAGGCATAATGAGGGATTTCCAGGCTGTAGCACCTTCCTCCTTAGTCAGTGCTTCTCTTTGAAACGATGTCTCTGTGACAGATGTCAGCCACCAGCTGGGACGCCAGGGAGGATGCTCTGCCTGGAGATCCTTCAGGTTGGGCGTTCATAGATCTTTGCCTGATTCCACGCGGCTGGCTGAGGGAACCCTCCTTGGAGATAATTTGTTCGGTAGACGGGGGCTGTGGTCGTCACTGTGCCTGGTGTACGAGTCTCCTGGGCCTGCCACAGCAATCACCACAAACTGGGTGGCTTAACGCCACAGACATGTATTCACTTACAGCCCTGGAGGCCAAGAGTCCCAAATCAAGGCATCAGCCAGGCCATGCCCATGCTGAAGACCATGTGAGCCAGCCTCGGTGAACCCGACCTCTCCCGAGGGCTAGGTGAGTGGCCTGCCAACCACTGCTCTGTCCCCTGTGTCTGAGGGGGAAGCTGGACATGTCCCCACCCACAATTGGGGTCCACAGTCAGCACTGTTCCCACGCTTGCCAATCAGCCCACGGGTGGGTTGGGCCACTAGGGCAGCCAGGGTGGGTAGGCTGGGACACAGAGAGATCAGAACCCAAGTCCAGTTCAACAGTGTCTACACGTGCGACTCGGTGGGACACAGAGAGATCAGAACCCAAGTCCAGTTCAACAGTGTCTACACGTGCGACTCGGTGGGACACAGAGAGATCAGAACCCAAGTCCAGTTCAACAGTGTCTACACGTGCGACTCGGTGGGACACAGAGAGATCAGAACCCAAGTCCAGTTCAACAGTGTCTACACGTGCGACTCGGTGGGACACAGAGAGATCAGAACCCAAGTCCAGTTCAACAGTGTCTACACGTACGACCTGGTGGCATTGATTACATTTTCAGGTTGTGCAAAAGTTCTCACCATCCTCCTCCAAGTTGTTCCCACCATTGACGTAGACTCGCTGCACCAATCCACTTGTCTAACCTTTGGAGTTGCTGCTGTCAGCTGGTGGGGGTGGGGGGCTCATGCCTGTGAGCTCTTCCTCGCATGGGTCCAGGCCGGGGCTTCGTACCCTCAGCCCTGTGCTCATGGGGCTGATCGGTCTCTGGGGGTGGGGCCATCCTGTGCACTGCAAGGTGCTGGGCAGCATCCCTGGCCTCCACGCACTAGATGTCAGTAGCATCTGTTCCCCCAGCTGTGACAATTAACATTTCCAGATGGTGTCAAAAGTTCCCCAGCTGGGTGGGGGGCACACAGTCGCCCTGGTGCAAACCCTCCTCCCCTCCTGCCTGTGTCTGAGGGGCTGAAGATTAGTGAGCTGCCCACCCGGTCAGCCTCCCTCTCCCCAGAGGCCCTGGGAGGATGGTGAGGTGCAGACGTCTATGAATGAGACAGTGTCACAACAATGGCAGCAGCATGAGCTTCACAGGAAAAACAGCCGGAAGGACAGTCTGCTGACGGGAAACGTGTTCAGGATGGTAGGAGGCTGATGCGGGAAAGGGGCGGATGAAACAAGGCGGTTCCAGAGGGATAACCTCATTTCACTTCACCTGAAGTCCATATGCTTGGCCAGATGGTTGCGTTCACAAGGGCTGGGGTGAGTCTCTGGCAGCGATGCTCAGCTCTCCTCAGAAAGGGTTCCTGTCTGCTGTCAAAGGACCCAGTTCTGAAGGACTTCTGGGCTATTCCCTTTATTTGGGCATGGGACTGCCCTCTGAGAGCCTCCTCGGAAGAGGGAAATGGGCACCTGAACTGTAGGGTGACCAACTACCCTCGTGCCTGGGCTTTGGCACTGACTTGGGTAAACAGGACACTGTCGCCCTCCTCGGGAGGGGCAGAACTGGGTCAGGGCCTGCCGTGACCCTTGCTGGCCATTTCGCCTTGAAGAGCCCTCCTGAAGCTGCAGGTTCTTCTCATGAGGCTGTGTGCAGGGCTGTGCCCCCGGGTCCATTCACGCTGGCTCACGGGGCTGGTGGGTGGGCAGTGGGTCAGAGAGGATGGAGGGAGAGCCCTGTCCACAGAGAAGGGCAGTCCCACAGACATGCAGGGCCAATCAAAGTGAATTTATTCTGCTGTGTTTGAATACTTAGCCCACAGTCTCCGTCAGGATTCACCAGAGTGACAGAGCCAGTAAAAAAAAAAAAAATTATATATATATGTATATATAGAGAGACAGATACAGAGACGGAGAGACAGCCAGGCAGAGCGAGCCCCTGGGTGGTGCAGACAGTTAACACTAACGGACTTGGCTGCTAACTGAAAGTTTGGAGGTTCAAGTCCACCCAGAAGACAGGCCTGGCGGTTGGCCTCTGACAGGTCACAGCCCTGACAACCCTGTGGAGCAGTTCTGCTCTGCACACACAGCACCACCCTGAGTCAGAGTCTACTCAGCGGGAACTGGTACTATTAAAAATCGCAAACTAATAATTCACGCTTGTAATTTCCCAGTGGAAATTGGCAAGTCCCTGCCCTTTCCGAGGGTTGCATCTGGTTTCCTTCCCACTCGAGCAGTTTGCATCTGAGGCCGAAGGCTCATCCCCCAGACTGCAGGCCTGGGGTGTCCTTGACTGAGGGCCACTTGGATGCCCCCCGCTGCATGCATCACGGCGTCGGGCTGGCTTCACGGTGACCGCTGCCCTGTGACACCCTCACTAGTACATCTCCTTCTCCATCTGTCATTCAGGTTTTCCCATTTGCCATATTTGGTTTCCTTTGAAGTGATCAAAGCTGGCTTTGCCCTTTGTTACTTGAGTTAAAAGGATGACCACTTTGCTAGTTATCCCATAACACCACAGCTAGTTCTGAGTTGTTTTGGAAACAAAAATGCCAGACCATGGGTGTTTTATTGCTTTTATCTTCACATACCTCATGTCCCTTAATTTGAACACCACAAACTGGGCCGTTGAAAATCCTGTGGAGCACAGCTCTACTCTGACACACATGGGGTCGTCACGCGCCGGGGTCAACTTGATGGCGCTGGTTTGGTTTTATTTTGGGGTCTTTTTGACGAGAATACCACCAGTTCAAAGATGAGAAGCAGAACCGATGGAGAATAAAGACCACATAGAAGTTTTTATCTTCTTCCTCCAGTGAGGCCTGTGTGTGTGTGTGTGTGTGTGTGTGTGTGTGCGTGTATGTGTCTCCTAAACAAAAGTAGAGACTCGTGTGTAGATGGCTCTTCGTCACCCGCACCACTTCCCGTGAGATTAGCACAGGCTGCCGCACGGCCCCTTAGCTGTCAGGCAGGATAGGCATTTGGGAGCCTCCCCGACATGCGTTGTTGACACCTGAGCCGAGAAATATGGGATGGCGACGTGCACATGCATGTCTGGATTCTTTGTCCTTCAGGGATGAAAGGCGTGTTATCAGCAGCTGCAGTGCACATCATTTTTCCACTTCAGCAATCTGGTTATTAGTGCCTTGTTTGCAACTCAGCTCAGGATGGGTTAGACATTTCAAAGGTAGGGCGCGTGGAGAAAGCTTCCTGCAGGAACACCATCATCCACACCAGGTCTGTATGCTGGGAGGCATCCAGACGGGGCAGATGGGCGCACGCTGTGTAGACGTCTTCTGACAGCCCAAGAGCCGTTTAAAACTGCAGTTGTTTGCTGCCTCTGCACAGTACTGTGTGTGTACTTGTATACGTGTATATGTGTGCATATGTGTATATTCGTGTGTATGTGTGTACTGTTCCATGCGGATGTGTGTGTGCTCGTATGTACGTACTGGTGTGTATATATGTGTATGTGTGTACTTGTCCATGTGGATGTGTGTGTGCTTGTATGTACGTACTGGTGTGTATATATGTGTATGTGTGTATGTGTGTGTTTGTATATGTGTGTATGTGTGCTTGTATATGAGTATATGTATGTGTGATTTTATATGTGTATATGTGTGTATGTATGTTTTATATGTGTATATGCATGTATGTGTGTATATGTATATGTGTGTATGTGTCTATATGTGTGCTTGTATACGTGTATATGTGTGTATGTGTGTGTTTTGTATTTGTATATGTGTACATGAGTGTATGTATGTATCTGCTTGTGTATGTGGATATGTGTGCTTTCATATGTGTACATGTATGTGTATGTACATGTATGTTTATGTATGCACACACATGTGTATACATGCAAGTGTATGTGTATGTGCATATGTGCATGAGTGTGTGTATACGCATATGTGTATATGTCTACGTGCACGTGTGTGTGTACATGCGTGTATGTTATGTGTATGTACATGTGTGTGGAATTCCACTGCTGAACTACCACTGCCCTCTACAATGTTGGCCTGGAATCCTGGAAACACATAAGAAGTTCCACTTGGAAGTTCTGTATCTTGTTTGGGGTGATCCTTTCACAAATGATCCCACCTTCTGTGCCCATTTCTCAAGTGTTTTGTTTTAAAATCTGTCCAAGGATTTGCTTATTTCAAGACTGCTTAATGAAGAAAAGACTGTGTGTGTACATCCTCCAAAGAAGCAACGCATCGTGCCATTTTTAACCGAAAGTCAGGCTGTTAGTGGAGAGCAAGATCTAAGCCTCCCTGCAGTCCCCTTGCTTTTGAAGGGATGGCTTTGTATTCAATGGCGTGGGACGCCCTGGGGCCCTGGTTTGATGCTTCTCTTTCTTATCTGTTTGTTGGTGATTCTTTCCAAATGATGGTGAGACTATTTTGGGGAGGGAGGGAGAGCAGAAGAGTGGGCTCAATCAGCTCATTTCTCTTGTGTTTGCTCTAGTGGGTGTTAAGTAGGATGGGGAGGGCCGTCGTGGTGCTGTGGTAGAATTCCCGCCTTCCATGCAGAGACTGGGGTTCGATTCCCGGCCAATGCACCTCGTGAGCAGCCACCACCCATCTGTCAGTGGAGGCTTGTGTGTTGCTGTGATGCTGAACAGGTTTCAGTGGAGCTTCCAGACTAAGACAGACTAGGAAGAAAGGTCTGGTGATCTACTTCTAAAAATCAGCCAATGGAAACCCCATGAACCACAAAGGCCCTCTCCATAACTGATCACGGGGATGGTGCAGGACCAGCTAGTGCTCTGTTCTGTTGTGCATGGTGTCACCGTGACACGGGGGATGACCTGAACGGCAGCTAACAACAACAGCAAATAGGAGGGGACAGGTATGACCACTGTGAGATCGCGTTACAAATAAGAAGTGGAGCCTCAGAGCACACGAGCGTGTGTGAGTGCACACTGTCTGCACATGTACCCAGTTTTGTGGGTGCAGGAGGACTCGATCTGAGACCAGGCTTCTACCTCTCTTTTTCTCCTATTTTATCTCTATATCATGCATAAAATATAAATAGAAAATTTACTCTAGTTTTAGAAGAAAAAAACACTCATTTTTCACTTGTAACTGCCACTCTGCATTCTTCTCTAGGTCTCCACCTCCCCAGCAGCTTCGAATGAGTTTACCGTGGTTCCGTGTAAATCAGCCCACACACGACACGGGACTCCGAACTTCTCTCTGAGACGAGTGGCAACACAAGCAGAACTGTAACCGTATTTCCTTTCGCTCCCTACCGCCTCCTTTATTCTTGTTTTTACAGAGACAAAGATCTTAATGGAGGGGCTTCCTTGCGCACAAGCTGTTGGAAACTCTTCAAATTCCAAAAATGAACTTGCTAGGATTAAGTCACAGATAAGAGCTGGCCAGCCGCCGTGAGCCATAGCTCAATAGCCGGATGCCAGCGGGGATGATTGGTGGCTGGGCCGCGTGGGTGGCACACAGGAGGGGCTAGGGTGTAAGCATTCATCGGCCCCGGTTTGACTTGCTGGAGCTGGCATGTCAGTCATCCTTGAGCTGCCCACAGGGCGTGGAGTCTCACGACGTGCCGAAACTCAGCTGCGGTGTGGTCAGTGCAAACGGTGAGCTTAGATCAGGCGGGCAGAGGATGCCTGCTCAGTCTGCAGCTTTGGGTTGGACGTGCATGTACCCGTCGCTGCCATCCTTCACGAGAATTCACCATCACTCTCTGGTCTCGCTTAACTCCTCTGTGTTGGGAGGACGGTCTGCTGCAGCCTCTACGCCTCCCATCCAGGCCCCCCAATCGGAGGCGAAGGGCGTGGAACATTCTCTGATTGCAGAAGATGGGACCTGGGTCTCTTTCTCTCTCCCAGTGCTATTTTCCTATCAGGGAGCCTCCTTCCCTGTTCTGGGCACACAGCAGCTTTCTCTGTCCCACTCATGTGGGGGCGCCATACGGCACCTGGCCAGCCCCACTTCTGTATCTATTCTTAGCAGGAAGGGAATGGAATCCATTACCTGCGACCAGAGGAGTGTGTGCAGATCACCAGCCCTGAGCCGGCTGAGGGAGGTGACCCACTGGCCATGGAAGACCAGTGCTTGCTAGCAAAGCTGGCCTTGTTCTGTCTCTTCTCTATGTGAGTAAAGCGTTGTTCCACCCCCTGCCTGTGTGTGAATCATGTCTTTGTTGCTGACCTTGAACATTGGCTCGACCCTCTGCAAGATAAAGGGGCTGGGTGAGATGGTCTCTTAGGTCCTTCTGAACACTGACCACCCCATGACACTGTTGCATCCTTACCTGGTGGGACCGTCAACAGCCCTCAGCAGGCTCCCCCACCCCAGCACGCAGAACCTCTTGGGCTGCACCACGTTAGACCAACATCTGCACAAAGCATCTGCTGCCCAGCACTGCCAGCCAAATGGCTGTCCTCTTGCAAAGCCTAATTCAGAGTGCCACACCATTGCCAGGAACCATCTCCAATGACACAGGCTGAGTGGCGGAGGAAGCTTGCCCTTGCTCCAGCTCAAGTGCAGACACTCTCCAGGACCGTTCTTGCAGACTTGATTTTGTAAGGAGCTCTGACAGTGCCTTTTGCACTGTGCTTGGAAGGGGAAGCCCCAGCTTGCTTAGCATGCAGGAGTCGTTTGGTCTTTAATTGTCTGGGAAGATGGTCAAGGAAGAAATTGTCAGTTCCTGACATCTCTGTAGTGTCCTGGCACTTGGCGAGCGAGTTGGCAGGGGATTGATTAGCGGGGTCAGCAAGGCTTTGCAGCCGTGTGGTAGGGGGCATTCCAGCCTGCCAAAGGGAAGCAATTTCTTCTGTAGACCCACTAGTAGAAATGGATTATCTGTGTTTCCATCAGGCAGAAAAATGTAGCATGGCTGCTAGAATAACTTAATGTGACTTGGTTGTTTAACATGAGGACAGAGAGGAAAAATGGAGAGAAATGTGTAAACACCATCTGTTATGGATTGAATTCTGTCCCCCAAAAAGAAATGTGGAGGTCCTGACCTCTGACCCTATAAATATGGCTCTGTTTGGAAATAGGGGTTTTCTTTTGTTATGTTTATGAGGACATACAGGACTAGAAAACCAAAAACCAAACCAGTTGCCACTGAGTGAATTCCGACTCATACTGACCCTATAGGACGGAATAGAGCTGCCTTATAGGGTTTCAGGGAGCAGCTGGTGGATTTGGACTGCTAACTTGGTTAGCAGTCATAGTCCTTAACCGTTATGCCACCAACAGGAGTAGGGTGAGTCCTAAACCTAATTCCTTCTGAGTGGTGTCTTATGAAAAGAGTAGGATAGACACTGGAAAGATGAGTTGCTGGAAAAGGACATCATGGTTGGTAGGGTGTCAGCAGAAAGGCGGGAAACCCTCGAATGAGTTGGAGTTATACAATGGTTACAAGATAGACTCAACCATACCAATGATCATGAAGAGGGCGCCAGACCAGGCAATATTTTGTTCTATTGTACATAAGGTTGCCATGAGTTGGAGCCAACTTGATGGCACCTGATGACCAAAACAATGTTGTCCCGTTTCCTTACTTCATCCCACAACCATTTTCTGAGTGTCTATTATATGCTAGTCACTGGACTTGGTGATGGAAACCCAAAATTTATGGAGCAGAGTATCTGCTTTTGTAGTGCTTCCTGAGATTGAGTGGAGAAAGCAGCACCCTAACAGATAACTAAATGCCACGTGGTGAACCCACACTGTGTGGGTATCAGGATGGAAGTTTCACCAAGATGGCTCACCTGGCTCAAATCACCAAGCAGGAGCAGGGGTTATTTAGGGAAAGATTCCCAGAAGAGGGGTGAGCACTAGCAAAGTGACAGAGGAGAGAACGTCCTGGTTCATGTGGAGAACTTGTGGTTCTACCGCAGCAATGGAGTGCAGGAAGAACCGGAGGTAGGGCTGAAGAGCGAGGTCAGGGACAGATCATAGAAGACCGTGTTGCCACATGAGGGAGGTTATTTCTCATTCTTAATGTTACCTTATTTCACAAACAGCTCTTCTACTTTTTATCAGTTTTAATCATGTTCACCGAAGCTCCTAGGGTGTGATTCTCAGCCCTACTGCACATATCAGCAACCTGAGCAACTTTCCTGTTGTTAGTGTTGTTAGGTGTTGTCAAGTTGGTTCCGACTCATAGCGACCCAATGTACAACAGAACGAAACACTGCCTGGTCCTGCGCCACCCTCACAATCATTGTTATGCTTCAGCCCATTGTTGCAGCCACTGTGTCAATTCATCTTGTTGAGGGTCTTCCTCTTTTTCGCTGACCCTCCTCTTTACCAAGCACGATGTCCTGCTCCAGGGACTGGTCTCTCCTGACAACATGTCCAAAGTATGTGAGACAAAGTCTCACCATCCTCACTTCTAAGGAGCATTCTGGCTGTACTTCTTTTGGTTTTGAGGAACTTTACGAATCTCAGTGATTAGCCACATCCTGTACCAATGAAATCATTTAAGGGAGATCCAGGCACCAGTACTCTCAAAGCTTCCTAAACCAGTTGCTGTCAACTGCAACTCATGGAGACCCCGTGTGCGTCAAAGTAGAAGTGTGCTCCACATGCTTTTCATGGCTGTGACCTTTTGGAAGTAGATCTCCAGGCCTTTCTTTCAAGACATCACTGGGTGGATTCAGACCGCCAACCTTTTGGTTTACAGCCAAGTGTGTTAAGCGTTTGTGCCACCCAGGGGCCTCATAAAGCTTCCTAGGTGGTTACAATGTTCAGCCAAGGTTGAGAACGACGTTATTTCAGTGTTATTTAAGGAAGGTGATAAAGGTAAATTCTAGGCACAACTTAACTCACCTTTGAAATTACATCTCATCCTTACAGCGGTGGTGGCGACGTTTACGATGTCCTGGTCAAAGTCACACGTGAGTTTGTAGTCAGTCAGAGGTGGAACGTGCGGCAATGGGACAGTCACATGGGCCTTTTGTTGAAGGCTCTAAGCATCTGCCCTAGGAAATCCACTCGTGGAGGCACTGGCTTGTGTGACCACCTTAACCATAGAATCATTTCATAGGTCGTCCGCTTGTCCTCCCTCAACTCAGTGCTTGACCCCAGGCTCCCCACTCTCAGCGTTACCTCACATTCCTTAACGACCTGCTGCCCCGGTACCTGTGAGCTAATGTTTCTATTCTCTCTTAGAATCCAGACCACTTGTATGAACTGTGTGACTCCGAAGTCCAGTCACTGATTAAACAAGCAAATGGGAATTCCAACAGTTCTCTGCAGAGTAGCTGGGTCCTGGATTCCTAAAACATTTTTCTTTTCCATTATGCTTTATTGCTTTGTTTATTTCCAGTGGTCATGTAACTTTTGAGGGGGGCCTTGGGAGCAACCAAACATCTTTGGGAAATGAGGTGTCAGATCTCTCTTCCTGTCATCTATCTGCCTATCTATCTGTCTGTCTCTATCTCTCTATCCATCCATCCATCCACCCACCCACCCATCCATCCACCCATCCATCCATCCATCCATCATCTACCAGTCTCTCTCTCTATCTGCATATCTATCTGTCTGTCTGTGGGTCTGTCTGTCCATCCATCCATCCACCTATCCATCCATCCATCCATCCATCCATCCATCCATCCATCCATCCATCCACCTATCCATCCATCCATCCATCCACCTATCCATCCATCCATCTATTTATCATCTATCACCAATCTCTCTCTCTCTCTCTCTATCTATCCATCCATTCTGAAACCTGATGTCGTGGGGAGCAGTTGGCTCAGGAGGTCCTTCCATTTGAGCTTGAATCCTTGGTCAGATCACTAAGCTGTATAGCCCAAGTCCTCACCTCTTAGAGCCTCCTTCCTTAACTTCAGGTGGAGACTATAACCCCATTGGGCTGTAGGATGGTAATGTGCTAGTTTATGTAGAATGTGAACCACAGTCCCAGGACTCTAAAATGTTAGTGTCCATCTCAAGCAAGTTTGGACTATGTATATGGCATCAATGCTACTGAGAGTTAGAGTCGAGGAATGCTTCAGCTTCGGTTCAAAGACATATGTTTATTAAACAGCTACTGTATCTCAGGCACTGTGCTAGACTCAGGAAGACAAAGTTAGAGGAAGGGAGTCCTCACCTCCAAGGTGCTCACTATCTAGAAAGAAAGAAGGACAGACGGATAGATAGATAACCAAAACAAACAAACAATCCCACTGCCGTCGAGTCGATTCCGACTCATAACGACCCTACAGGATAGAGCAGAACTGCCCCATAGGGTTTCCAAGGAGCGTGTGGTGGATTTGAACTGCTGACCTTTTGGTTAGCAGCTGTAGCTCTTAACCACTGCGCCACCATGGTTAGATGGATAGAAATAGATATAGATATAGCCATATGTTACCAAAAAAAACCAAAAAAAACCAAACCAGTTGCTGTTGAGTCAGTTCCGACTCATGGTGACCCCATGTGTGTCAGAGTAGAACTGTGCTCCATAGGGTTTCCAATCGCTGATTTTTTGGAAGTAGATCACTGGGTCTTTCTTCTGAGACACCTCTGGGTGGATTCAAACCACTAACCTTTCAGTTAGTAGCCCAGCGCTTAACCGTTTGTGTTACCTGGGGACTCCTTATCCATCTCTATATGGCTGTCTCTTTCTCTGCTCCGTCTCTATCTCTATCTCTGTATATTTCTCTTTCTTTATCCCTACCTACCTACCTACCTACCTACCTATCTATCTGCCCATCTATTTACTTATTTATCTATCTGTCTGTCTGTCTCAACAAACCTTAGAGTGTAAGATCACCAAAGACAAAAAACAAACAAACAAACAAACTCCTAATATCACTCCTCAGAGATGATCAGACAATCACTGTTGATTTTTGGCTAAAGCCCACACTGCAGCAGGTATTATACACCCTTAAAAACAATCTTTTTGTGCCTCATATGATGGCTCTGAGGGACTTCCATCAGATATTGCTGTGTGAGAAAAGCCAGATTCAGAGATGGTTCCTGGAGAGACTGTTTCTGTAAGGCAGTGACAAAGACCTCCCTGTAGTCGTGCATTTGCATAAGGACAGTCTGCCCGGGTAGGTGTGCACAGGCTCCTGTGAGCAGACCCAGGGATAGGTGGGAGTGTGCAGACACCCGAGTGTCCACAGAGCTCACGGGGGCTGAGGGGGGGCTGGAGAGGAGGTGATTGCAGTGCTGAACGCAGCATGCAGGTAAGGGATCATGGAAGTAAAATTATGAGTGTGGGCATTTTCACAAGGTGATGCATTATTTCTTTATTTGCTGAAAAAAAAATATACACTCATTATAAATTTAACATGGGCTATAATTATAGTTTTATAATCTAACTTTTTTTTTAACACAATATTAGGAACATCTTTCCATGTCATTGAAGTTTCTGCCACAGTATCCAAGATTCAGTTCCATTTCTGCTCTTGGTGTGGCTGTGTTTGGAACCCTGTAAGGTGACATAAGAAGTCTACACCTTTCTCCTCCAGCTCAGCCCCTCAGGGGTCCAGGATGTAGGGTGGGGGTCTTTTCTCAACACTCACAAGGAAGAGTTGGCCCTGTGCTTCCCCCTGCTATCTGCTCTCCTCACCGTTAGCCACCACAGGGCACCCACAAATGTGCCGGGCACTCCCAGCCCTCCAGCAGATGCTGGGGACACCATGCATGCCAAGGGGCCCAGAGGGGTGCCTGGCACGTGGACACCAGAGAGGCCTGCCTGGGGCCCAGGGGCCCAGAGGGGTGCCCAGCACGTGGGTCCCAGAGAGGCCTGCCTGGGGCTCAGGGTCCAGAGCCTGCCCAGATCTGTTGCAGGTCTGGCCCTTGGGGGGGCTGTGAGGGAATTTGCAGGCACCTGTGCAGACAGACCCCGGCTCAGTGACACTCCAGGAGTTGGGGACTCTCCTCTTCCCCAAGGAACCCCTGAGACCAGAGGGAAGTTTCCCGTCCCAAAGAAGCATCTCCAAATGTGCTCAAGAGTTTGAGTTTTCCCTTTTGTTGCTGTTCTAGAAGTTTCCTCTGCTGAGGTTCATGTATCCTTAAAAGTGTAAAGTGTCTGTCGTAACTCAAGCTACATGACCTTCCTCATGGCCCTTCCAGCCAGTCTTTGTGGCTCACCCATGGTGACTGAGTGGGACTGTGGAACCCTAATGAAGGGATTGGTCAGTTTGCCTTCCTGCTAGGCTTACAATGAGCCATCCCAGAGGCGGGAGGAGAGGCTCACCCCCACCAAGGAAGAAGAGCAAGGAGCAGAGCGTGTCCTTTGGATCCGGGATCCCTGTGCTGAGAAGCTCCTGAAACCAGGAGACTGAGAGAGAGAGAGAGAGAGCTGTAACCCTGAAGACAGTGAGAAGTGGTAGCAGAGAAGCGGCTGCAGCCGAGGCAGGTGACTGGAGGAGATCACAGGTGATGGTGCAGTGGGCCAGGAGCCCACGGGGCGAACAAGCGAGTGCCATTGGGCAGGAGGCTTGCTGGCAGAGCGGGGTCCCTGGGGCACTTAGCAAAGCTAAAAGAGCTTTGTAACACTTGCCGAGCTCGGCAGAGGTCTGGCCGAGGGGTGGAAGGCCACAGAGAGGTGTGCCTGCAGGCACGGCTGGTGTCAGAATTGGAAAAAGGCTTAGCGAGAGGAGGTATGTCTGACCGCCGCCGCACAGGAATCAGCCTTGGGTGGTTGATGCTGTTGATCTTGCCCCCACCACCCTTGTTAAGTTAGAGGAGGTCAGACAGGGCCTCCGTCACACCCGTTTTTACAAAGCCTCACATGGTTCACTCATTAATGCGAGCACGGCTTTGTATAAAACACCGGCTCGGGATCTGAGGCTCGCCTTGGCTGCATGCACTTCTGACGCAATAACACACACTTCTGGTCTTTACAACACAAAGTGCTGCGAATGACTTAGGATAACCTAACTCCATTAAAGGCACATGGTACCTTTACTCCGGGAGACCTGGTTTACGTAGTTGCTGCCGAGTTGGCCCTGACTCGTGGTGGCCCCAGGGACAAAGAAACAGAATGCTGCTGTGTCCTGCATCCTGCCCCATCCCCAAGGCCAGGTGGGGATCAGAACATTGTGGTCCAGAGCGCTTTCACTGGCTGATGTTTGGAAGTAGATCACCAGGCCTTTCTTCCTAGTCAGTCTTAGTCTAGAAGCTCCACTGAAACCTGTTCAGCATCACAGCAACACACAGGCCTCCACTGACAGACGGGTGGTGGCTGCACATGAGGTGTACGGGCTGGGAATCAAACCTGGGCCTCCAGCACAGAAGGTGAGAATTCTACCTCTGAACCACCAAATAACCCTATTCAGTAATTTGGAAGGTGGCTGTGAATAGAAAAGGAAGTGGGCTTGAGAATTTAGGTTAGACACAAGGAAGGACTTCCCGGCAATCCAGAAGGTGGTTAAGGATGGATACAACCTCCGCGGGTTCAGATGGACACAACACTTGAGGCCGTCTGGTGCTGGAAGGTTCTGGAAGGATGGTTCAATGGCAAGAAGCTGGGCTGGTGCACCAGCCATGCTGCCCAGATGCTGTAGGAGCTGCTCCTGTTCTGAGGGCTGTGTTGCCCTGTAGATGTGATTGCCTTTCCTGACATCTGATGGGTTAAAGCAGAGTCTAGGAGGTGATCTTTCCAGATGCTGGGGTTAGATGCTTTAAGAATACAAGGGCAGCACTGGGTGGCAATGACTCTGTCAGGCGAATGGGAGCTAGTGTACACAGCCTTTAAAGGGTTGGGTTTAAAAGTTAATGAAGTATTAAAGCCGGTAGAATGAAGATAGGAGGTGGTGGTGGGGCTTCGGGATTTGACTGAGACAGGGGATAGGCCCCCTCACACAGGGCTGGGGGAGGAGAGGACAGAGATGTCTCAAACCTCAAACGTTTGCAATCTGTCAACTCCAGGAACACTGTTAAAGAGCAAGGACTCGCCCTCCCCCGACCCATGAGTTTCTGTCCTCCCAGCTGTTTCCATTCCAAGAGGGTTCTTGGTTTTACTGCAGCTTGTAAAATGTGAGCCCTTTGCTCCATCAGTTTCCAGATAAAACTCACTCCCTTTCGCTGAAGGATTTTTTTATAAGTAGGAATCTTTCGCTTGACCACGCGGCATTAGGAAGAAAAGCAGAAGTGAATTGCCTTTCAAAGTGTTCTTAAGTCACTGATGAGATAGACTCGTGTTTGGAAACTCATAACTTCCATTCTCCTGTTAGGTGCTCATTGGTCATGGGAAGACAGGGCCCCTGGGAGCTGTGGGTCCAGGGCTCAAAAATGATGCATGGCTTGGCTCCGAGGGGTGCTGCCTTGACTTGCTCTGAGGCTCTGTGTTCAGAGAAATCTCAGGGAGGCCAGGACTCATCTTGAGAGTGGGACTTCTCCTTGCTTCCCCCCACCAGGTGCCCATCAGGTGAAATCAGCTAGAAAAAGCATCAGCTTTTGAAAGGGAAGAAGAAGAGTGGGTGGCATCCATACGCTGGAAAACCAAAAAGTAAACCCTTTGCCATCAAGCTGATTCTGATTCAAGGTGACTCCGCGTGCTGCAGTGTAGAACTGCGCCGTAGGGTTTTCCTGGCTGTAATCTCTGTAGAAAGGGGTCCTGGTGGTGCAATGAGTAAGCACTCAGCTGCTAACGGAAAGGTTGGTGGTTCGAACCCGTCAGGGGCTCCGAAGGGGAAGGACCTAATCACTTTCGAGATATGAAAAGGGCAGATTAGGCATAGATGTGAGCGCAAATGGGGAAGATAGTTGCTACAGAGATGGCCAAGAAGTCGAGGAACGCCAGGTCTACAGAAACTGAGAAAGACCTTCCCCAGAGGGGACAGAGAGAGCCTTCCCCTAGAGCGCGTGCCCTGAACGGGGACTTCTAGCTTCCTGAGGCGTTTGAATTATGGTCTTGGCGAAGAATATTGAACAGACCATGGACGGCCAGAAAACCGAACAAATTGGAGGATGGTGAGATTTTGCCTCATGTACTTTGGACATGTTATCAGGACGGACCAGTCCCTGCAGAAGGACATCATGCTAGGTAAAGTAGAGGGTCAGCGAAAAAGAGGAAGAGCCTCAACGAGATGGATTGACACAGCGGCTGCAACAATGGGCTGAAGCAGAGCAACAAGCGTGAGGATTGTGCAGGACAAGGCAGTGTTTTGTCCTGTTGTACGTGGGGTCCCTATGAGTCAGAACCGACTTGATGGCACCTGACAACAACGACACCTTCCTACACTTGGAGAAAATAAACGTGTGTTCTCTAAAACCGCCCACTTTGATATTTCTGTTGTAGGTGCCCTAGAACACTAAGATGGGACTATCTGACCAAGGGGGTTCCTGGGATCCTTTGGGGGACACAGGACTGCCCTGGGCAGTTCAGCCTGCAGGAAATCCTGGATCGTGATCTGTTCTGTCTTTATAGGCTCACCTCCCAACTTCTCCAGCATTTCTGTTTTCATTGTTTCCCTGAGGAAATCCCCCAACAAAGGCTTGGAGTCTCCTAGTCTTGACCTCAGCCTCTTCAAATTTTAACATTTTTTCAAAAATATCCTTACACATTTTGGCTGCATATAGAAATGGATTCTAAATTGAAAGGAAACATTTGTAAACATCAAAGAACTTTTTGCATTAAAGATATTAAATGACTAAATACTCAGCATTATACATGTTTGTTGAAGGCTTCCACCAACAAAATCCAAATATTCCATTATATTACTTTTCTCCAAGAATGATAAGGATTTACTCTAAAAAAAAAACAGGTTACAAGATTTCTGGGTTTTGTGCTGTATTCCTGTATAAAACCTAACTACTTTATTTGGAGACAATGAAGAATGAATCTGAAAGGCCAGTAGCATCCTGGCTGTGAATAACAGCCCTGCGCATCACAGAACACCCGACAACGTGAAATGCAATTTGGATAAAATATTAATACAACGAAGTGAAAACATATTGCTTGTTGCCTCGAGCGTCGTCTTGGGGTAATCTCCTACTCTATGTCCTTGTGGGACATGGAGACATAGCTTTAATGAAATGCTCTAAATTTATCTCAGGGGCACCAACGTGAGAACTTGCTATAGCATTAGGTAGCAGATCGTCTGCTCTTGTATTAGGTCTTCCATTATTTTCACCTCCGTGTGTCTTGCTGCTCGTGTTCCTGCCACAGTAGTTGAAGGATTTCTTCCAGCTCCCCATGTTGTTTGGCATCATCAAAGGGAGGGCGTGTTCCTGCGTTTGGAACTATCTTCCACACGGAGGAGGGAGCTGGAAAACAAAGGTGTGGGTGTGACACTCCCACTCCTGTGGGGACGCAGCAGCGTAAACACTGGGCTGGAACCTGCTATTTTATCTGAGAGACCACTGGTGACTTCCGTGGTGCATGTTCACACTTGGCCAGCATGCATTTATACCTACTTTGTGCCACAGTTGTACTTGGCACTTAAAAATATGTCACTTTAATTAAATTATTTCATTTAATCCCATCTCAATCCAGGGCCATTATTATTATCTGAGATTCAGAAAAGAACAGTTAACTTGTCTTTTGCAATACACGAAGCGAGTGTCTTACTCAAAGCACAGCTTCACCGGGGCTCACCATGGGCACTTTGTTTATTTTTTATTTAAATAACATTTATGCTATCTTCTTTATTAGAAAAGCAGCATATGCCTATTACAGGGAAATTTTAATGGTATAAAGCATAAAATAAAGTCGCATGTGTTTCTGCCACCCAGGGACAGCAAAGTTAACTTGTCTCTAGATCGACTTCTGGGGTTTTTCTAGACATGTAAGTATCGTGTGTGTTTGTGTGTGTGTGTGTGTGTGTGTGTGTGTGTGATTTTAACATAATGAGGGTCACACTGTAAACACATTTCATATCTTGCTTTCTGTCACTTGCTATTGCATTGCATTGTATTGCACAGTATTATGTTGTATTGCATTGCTCCTTAGAAGTGAGGATGGTGAGATCTCGGCTCACTTTGGATGCGTCATCAGGAAAGACCGATGGCTAGAAGAGAACATCATGTTTAGTAAAGTGGAGGGTCAGTGAAAACAAGGAAAACCCTCCAAGAGATGGGTTGACACAACAGCCACAACAATGGGCTCAAAAGTATTGTCATAGATTGAATTATGTCCCCCTAAAAATGTGTGTATCAATTTGGCCAGGCCATGATTCCCGGTATTGTGTGGTTTTCCTATATGTTGTAAATTCTGCCTCTATGATGTTAATGAGGGAGGATGGGTGGCAGTTGTGTTAGAGAGGCAGGACTCAATCTACAAGATTGAATTGTGTCCTGAGGCAATCTCTTGAGATATAAAAGAGGGAAGCAAGCAGAGAGTTGGGGACCTCATACCATCAAGAAAGCAGTGCCGGGAGCAGAGCACGTCCTTTGGACCAGGGTCCCTGCACTGAGAAGCTCCTAGTCCAGAGGAACATTGATAAGAAGGCCGACAGAGAGAGAAAGCCTTCTCCTGGAGGTGACACCCTGAATTTGGACTTTTCGCCTACTTTGACTGTGAGGAAATAAACTTCTCTTTGTTAAAACCATCTACTTGTGGTATTTCTGTTATAGCAGCACTAGATGACTAAGACACATACCAACAATCACGAAGGCAGCGCAGGACTGTGCAACGTTTTATTCTGTTATAAACAAGGTTGCCATGAGTCGGAGCCAACTCAACACCTGCTAACAACAACAGGTCCCCATGTTGTTAAGC
The DNA here is from genome assembly GCA_030035585.1 of Dugong dugon. Lineage (NCBI taxonomy): Eukaryota > Metazoa > Chordata > Mammalia > Sirenia > Dugongidae > Dugong > Dugong dugon. Next base: position 1,680,821 of record CM057460.1, read on the forward strand.
TTTCTCCAAAATATAGTTCTTAATATACAAGTAATCTTATGACTTTATCATCATTTACTTAGCTATTCCCTTCCCTGTTGGCTGTTCAGGTGGTTGCTGGTTTCTTAATCTGATTTTCAAAAAGGTGCCATAAACCACTTTGTGCATAAATCTTGGTTGAAATCTGGATTTTTCTTTAAGCATGGTTTCTAGAACTTGGTTACCAGATCCTGTGCTATGTGCTTTATTTTATTTTATTATCCTATGTTGATAAAAAAAAGAATCATTCATTAAAAAAAAATAATCAAGACTTCCGGCAACATGGCACTCTAGGCAGAAGCACCACACTGTCCCTCCACAGCAAAGATCTGAAAAACTAAGCCAAACAGAGAAAACAGCAATCCTGAAACCCTTAACATCAAACAAAGAGATAAAGAACTCAGCCAGGCACCAAATGGAATAAGAAACTGACAGAGAACAGACAGTGAAGAGACATACATGGAGAGGTCCCCTATCAGCTAATGCAGCACGGATCCGCCATCATGGACTCCTATCAGAGACCAGCAAGTAGGTGGTATGAGAAAGCAGCTTCACGGAGCTTCCAGGAGGAGACAGAACAACCAGTAACTGGCAATATACACTTTCCCACCCCCCCACCATTCTTCACCCCCACTTAGCCTCCTCTGCTTCCCTCAGTCACAGTCTCTTGGCCGAGAAGCACCGGCTGCTTGGATTCCACCCGGCTGCACTGGCCGGCTCCCTGAGTGCCATTTGTTGGCTACTGGAGTTGCCTTTTTCCACTTCTTTTGATTTCTTCCTTACCTCTCATTACCTCCCCCTCCTTTTGCTCAAATACCTGGCTCCGTGCACCACCCTTGCTTCTTCCTGAGGGGCTGTGGAGCTCTGTTTGAGTGTGGAACACCGGAGGATCCCAGGGGTTTTGTTTGTTTGTTTTCAATTTTTTTTTTTTTCTTTTTCTTTTCTGGAGTTGAGAGCCCGTTCTGGCCAGGCGGTACTGCACGGCTTGGGATCCCTGAGCGCATTTCTTTTTGTGTGGGTTTTTTTTTTTTTTTCTGTTTCTTTGGGGAGTTTTTCTGTTTTTTTTTTTTTTTTAATTTGTTTTGTTTTGTTTTCCCTCTTTTTCCCTTTTTGTCTTTCTTCATTACTCAGTTTCTCCTCTCTCTATACCTTCATTCTCTTCCTGTCCCCTGGATACCTGGCATTGAATACCTCTACGCTTCCTAGCCAGGCTGTACTTCAACATCTGGGAAAACTTCCCCTGACCTCATAGCCACACCACTGGGATCCCTGGGAGCTTTGCTGTTCTTTTTTCTTTCAATTTTTATTTATTCATTCTTTTCTTTTCTTCTTCTTCCCCTTTTTGTTTTTCTCCATTTCATAGTCTCTCATCTCTCCACTCCAATGGCAAGCTCCCCTAGCACTGTTTTTTTGTTTGTTTGCATGTTTTTGGCTCCTGTTCCTCTCTCCTCTCTCCCACACCCATCTTAGCTCCACACATCACAGTCTCCCTCTTCCATCCTGCCTACCTGCACCGTGCACTTAACAACACACCACCAAGCAGCACAGGCACAGCCTACCGGAACCTGCCATGCACGGATTACCTACCTGCCCTGGTGGCTGTAGTAAGTGCCACAAACAACTCATCCCTGCAACTCCTCTTCAGATAGACCCGCCATGCTGTACCATATCTGAGTGACTGACCCTGCCAATTGGAGAAGGAGGAGAAAAGTATCTTGCCCACAGATGAGCAAACAACAAAGAACACAAAGCTCGCCTGCTCAGACATAGTCAAATTAAAAACAAAAAAGTAAAAAACAAATTTATAATCAATTAATGAGAAAAATAACTACTGTATACCCCAAAGACAGCAGACAATATCAAAACATTTACAAAAACAGGACAGGATGGTTCCAGTAAGTGTCCAAAATAAAATACCAGATGACTTTCCAGTAGAAGAAAAGGCACTAGAACTACCTGATAGGGAATTCAAATCTCTAATACTCAGAATTATCCAAGAATTGAAGCAAAAAGCAGACAAAAATGAGGAAAAAATAGACAAATTCATGGAAAAGGCAGACAAATTCATGGAAAATACAGACAAAAAAAAAAATGGAAGAATTCAGGAAAATAATGCAGGAACAAAATGCCAAAATAAATTCACAACTAGAGAGTATACAAAATCAACAATTAGAAATCTAAAAGATAAACAACAAGATTTCAGAAATGGTCAATGTCATAGAAGGGCTGAGAAGCAGATTTGAAATGGTGAAGACGAACATTTGGATACAACTCTGTTTGAGGAAAAATCAGAAAAAAAAAAAAAAACAAAGAAAAATGAAGAGACCCTAAGAATTATGTGGGATACAATCAAAAGCAAAAATATTCAAGTAATCGGAGTCCCAGAACAGGGGGGAAAAAACAGAAGACACAGAGAGGATCATTGAAGAATTGCTGACAGAAAACTCCCCCAATATCATGAAAGATGAAAAGCCGACCATCCAAGAAGCTCAACGAACCCCATATAGGATAGACCCCAAAAGAAAATCACCAAGCATATCATAATCACACTCACTACAACCAAAGACAAACAAAGAATCCTGAGAGCAGCTCAACAAAAACAAAAAGTCATACACAGAGAAGAAACATTAAGACTAAGCTCCGATTACTCAGCAGAAACCATGTAGGCAAGAAGGCAGTGGGATGACATATATAAAACCTTGAAAGAAAACAATTGCCAGCCAAGAATAATATATCCTGCAAAACTCTCATTCAAATATGATGGTGAAATTAGGTCATTTCCGGATAAACAGAAATTAAGGGACTATGTAAAAACCAAATCAAACTTACGAGACTTATTAAAGGGAGTCCTTTGATCTGAGAACAAACACTATCAGACCACAGGCTGAATATAGGACACAGGATTGTACTAGCCAGATACCAACCTAGGAAATGAACTCTTAAGAACTATGCAAAACCAAAAGTATTACAAAAGGGAACCAGAGAGGTTAATCTGTAAATGACAACAGCATCAGAAAAATAAAAGAGGGAATAAACGGTGTAGGTATTGAACCTTCTAATGGAGAGGAAGTCAAGCGATACCGAGTAATAATAGACAGGTTCAAATCTAGGAAGATAAGGGTAAATTTCAAGGTAACCACAAAGAAAGTTAACAAAGCTACTCATCAAAATAAAGAAGAAAAACATAAAGTCTCAGTAAAAACAAAACTGACAAAAACAAAAGAAAAGAAAAAAAAAAACCCACAAACAAAAGGAACTCAGCACAGGAGAGTAAGAGGAACAAAACTGGAGGACATAATGCTGAGTGAAATAAGTCAATCACAAAAGGACAAGTATTGTATGAGACCTCTACTGTATAACTCATGTAAAAGTTTACACATAAAAAGAAACAATCTTTGTTGGTTACAAAGGATGGGAGGAGTCGGGGGGGGGGAAATAAATAGATAAGTGGTAACTTTGGTGAAGGGTAAGACAGTACACAATACTGGGGAAGCCAACACAACTTGTACAAGGAAAGGTCATGGAAGCTCCACAGACACTTCCAAACTCCCTGATGGATTGAATTGCTGGGTGGAGGGCTGTGGGGACCATCGTCCCGAGAACATGTAGCTAAATTGGCATAACACAGTTTATAAAGACAATGTTCTACATTCTACCTTGGTGAGTAGCATCTGGGGTCTTACAAGCCTGTGAGCAGCCATCTAAGATACTCCACTTGTCTCACCCCTTTGGGAGCAAAGGAATATGAAGAGAACAAGATACAAGGAAAAGATTAGTCCAAAGGACTAATGGACCACAACTACCACGACCTCCACCAGACTGTGTTCAGTACAGCTAGATAGTGCCCGGCTACCACCACTGACTGCTCTGACCAAGATCACAATACAGGGTCCTGGACAGAGCTGGAAAAGGATGTAGAACAGAATTCTAACTCACAAAAAAAGACCAGATTTACTGGCCTGACAGACTGGAGAAACCCCGAGACTATGGCCCCTGGACACCCTTTTAGCTCAGTGGTGAAGCCCCTCCCAAAGTTCACCATTCAGCTGGGGATTGGACAGCCTCATAAAACAAAACAGGATTAATGGGGCACAGCAGTCCAGGAGCAAGGACGAGAAGGCAGGAGGGGACAGGAAAACTGATAGGGAACCCAAGGTTGAGAAGGGACAGTGTTGACATGTCATGGGGCTGTTAACCAATGTCATAAAACAATATGTGTACTGACTGTTTAATGAGAAACTATTTGTTCTGTAAACATTCATCTAAAGTACAATAAAAAAAATTAAAAAAAAAAAAAAAAACGACTCTCATTACTCCCTCCACCCCCAAGCCCTGCTCTTCTTTTGCCTCTGTGGATTTGCTTGCTCTAGCTGTTTTGTAAAAGTGGGACCATCCAGTGTTTGTCCTTTAGTGTTGGACAAACTTCACTGAGCAGAAGGTTTTCAAGGTTCATCCATGTTGTAGCGTGTACCAGCGCTTTGGTTCTCTTTCCGGCTGAGTAGTTTTCCATGGTATGGATGGGTCTCGTTTGTTTATCTGTCATCTGTTGATGGACACCTGGGTTGTTACCACCTCGGTTGTTGTGAATAGTGCTGCAGTGAACATGGCGTACAGTGAACATCAGTGTCCATTAGAGTCACTGCTGCCAATTGTGCTGTGCACTTTTGTTCCTCTCTCGGTACATCTGGAGAAATTGTTCTCCACATAAACGGCTTCTCTGAGATAGGACGTAGAGACTGAGGATGACATGGCATTTTCCCGACTTCTTTGTAGGTCACGAGGTTTGCGTGTATGTTTTATGTGTAGGGGACGTACATGTTCGTGAATACATTCTAATCCTGCTCAGATCGGCAGCAGTTCCTTCCAGATTCAAACCATAAGCTGATGGTGAGTCTTAGTTTGGTTGCAAGCGTGAGATTTGTCTTTGCAGATCGTCTGCAGATGTTTCAATAGGATGTTGGGAGCCGCTCAGATGTGCTACCAAAAAAAAAAAAAACCCTTTGCTGCAGAGTTGATTCTGACTCATAGCAACCCTGTAAGACAGAGTAGAACTGCCCCATAAGGTTTCTGAAGAGCAGCTGGTGGATTTGAACTGCTGACCTTTTGATGAGCAGCCTGAGCTTTTAACCATTATGCCACCAGGGCTTCTCAAATGTGCTAGCCAGAAATTATTTTCGTCCTGAAAATCCCAGTCCTCCTGGGGTGCTTTAGTCTTAAAGATACTAACTTTCAAAGGTGCTCTTTGAAATTTCTGTAGAACTAAGTGTTTTCCTAAAAAGAATGGAAAAGTCATGTGCAAGATAGTGCAAGTATCTCGGGTAGGATGACAGAAAACTGATCTCCATATTTCACACTTTAATGAAAGTTTCAAGGAGCCCTAGTGGCGCAACAGTCAAGTGCTCGGCTGCTAACTGAAAGGTCAGCTGTTCACACCCATCCAGCAGCTTTGAGGGAGAAAAGACCTGGCAGTCTGCTCCCATAGAGATTACAGCCTAGGAAAAAACACTTTGGGCAGTTCTACTCTGTCATGTGGGGTCGCTGTGAGTCAGAATCGACTCTGTGGCACACAACACCATGAAAGTTTCAGATGCTTAAATCACATCATCCTTTCCAGAATTAGGGAAAAATAAACATGGATTTGCATTTAATCTGACAGAACATAGCTTTGTCTCCGGTACATTTTAAATCACCCCTCTGCTCCAAGCCCCCTTGTCATCTTTCTGCAGCCTGACTGCGAAACCCACAGCCTTTCCTTCATTTCTGAAGAGCGTCCCAGTGGAAATCTCGGGGAGCCAGGCCGAGGAGAGCATTTCCGTTTTCCCTTTAGTCTTTTGCATCTTCTCTTTTATGCTCCCTAAATTGAGAAGTAATTAGATTCTTGCATTATTTTTCCTTTCTGAACTTCTATAAACATTAACTTTTATTTTCCATATCGTTTTTCTGGCAGAGCAACACTGGTCTAGATCGGTCAGGCGTGCACATGTGGCTTGGAAACAGTCTGTTTTACGTTTATTCCTCACTTCTCCCTTCCTGGCAGAGCAGCGTGCCCGTTGTTGCTATGGTTGTGATGTCTTCCGTCCTCTGCCACGTGCAGGTTCGCAGTACTTTGTTCTTCCACCTCCTCTCCTCCCTGCTCTCTCTCCTCTCCCTGCTGCGCCCCTCGGCAGCGTGGGCTTTCACACTGTGCGCACATCTGGCGCGTTTATAGAGTATAGCTTCTGCTGCTCCCCTCCTGGGCTGGCTTCCGATTCACGGAGTCAGACAAGGGTGATCGCCTTGCTGTTTTCTCTCATCATGATATTGCTAACACCCTTGGTGTGTATGCGACTTTCTCAGCTCTACTTCTTCTGTTTAAAACCTATACAACCGATTCTCCAAAGATTAAGCTGAAACAAGGGTGAGCTTTGAATTCCCTACAGACGTTACTCTGGGAAGAGCACAGGTAAATGTGGACTTGCGCTGGAGTGATTACCTGCTGTTTCTACAAACGTGTATTCGTTCTCCGGACTGACCACGTATTGAGGAAGCTTCAGAATATGCTTGACATCTTGATGCGTGTTTGTAGAAGAGAATTCCATTGAGAAATGGCAACGCGATGTGTAGTTTTCTTTCTTTTTGATAGGAATTTCCCAAAGAGAATTCTCTCTGTTTTCAATTTAGGCAAAGCTCATCCCAGAGGAAATACTTCCTCAGTAAGTTAGCGAGGAGGAACTCTTACAGATTACAAATCATCCTCAGTTGCCAGAAGGCCATTTTTGAGAGAGATCCCTTCGCCCCATGGGAAGAATTTTGTTGCTGGGCCTCTTTGGAATTCTAACAAGTAGGTGTCAAGTCTAGACTGTTCTCAGCCTTTGCGCTATCTTTAAAAAGTGGGGAGTGAAAGGGAGAGGTTCAGATCGTCGCAAACCTTATGCAACATTGCACATAAAACCAATGTGGAAAAATGAAAATTCCCAGAACCACTTACCAGGTCTGCATTGTAACGCGCTTACACACAGAGCCACATAATAACATGAATGGCATCTTTGTTGTAGTGGAAGAGGATGCACAGGCCCAGCTCACTATTATTTACTCCCCATTGCTAACTGCCACATTGTCTCATGATCTTGTCTTTCCCTCTGGTTCCAATGTCTACAAAAGGTTTAAGATTAACCAGTGTTCCTCCTTGGAGGGTAGAAAACAAAAGATAATGATCTGAGGATGAAAAACTGGACAAAGCACCCATCTTGTGACAAGAAAACCAGGATGTCGCCAGATAACCCCCAAGAATACCAGTAAAAGATTAACTTGTCTGAGACTTGACCACCTCAAGGGGGAACTAACACGAACTTCTAAGACCCATAATCCTGTCCCTATAAAAGCCTTCAGCCGATCTCCAGTTGGGGAGATGGGTTTTTTAGAGGAATCTATTCCCCTCTGTCTCCTGTATATCGATATATAATAAACCTCTTGCTGCTCACCTCATCGCTGTCTCAGAATTGGCTATTGCGGCAGGTAGCTCCAATCCACATTACTGCAGTAACAGTAGTTGGGAAAAGATGCCTTCCCAGCAATATTTTTGAAATTATGAGAAATGTAATACTTTTTTTCTGTGAAGCTAGTGATATAAACCAGGTTTTAGTAATTTTAATATTCCAAGAGTGAGATCCTGTGTTTCTCTTGAAAGATATAAAGGTATGATATCCTGTGTTGTAGCTTTATGGGCAGATATCGTTTAGAAAAGGTAGCTTGCTTCTCAGGGTTGTTTTAATTTTTTTGGGGCTGTCAGTTTGTCAGTCCATCACCTGTCAGTTTGTCGTCCTGTGGTGGCTTGTGTGTTGCTGTGATTCCGGAAGTTATACCACCGGTATTTCAAATACCAGCAGGGTCACCCATGGTGGACAAGTTTCAGCGGAGCTTGCAGACTAAGACAGACTAAGAAGAAAAGCTTGGTAATCTACTTCCAAAAATCAGCCATTGAGAACGTTGTGGAGCACAGCTGTACCCTGACACACGTGGGGTCACCATGAGGCAGAGACAACTGGACAGCTGTTGGTGATGGTGGTAGGGTGATGAGCTACTGCACTAGGCTGGTGATGGCTGACCAGCTTCATCATAAGCTTATTTAGCCAACTAAGCTTTAATGTATTTTGACAATTATAAAAATCAAAATTCTGTTAAATAATGGATGTTGGTCATCACTCTGGATACTACAGAGAGAATGTGACCTGCATGCTATTTCCTCAGTAGGATTAGGGGGTGGGGTCGCCACCACCTGTTTTAACATCTACAGTTCCCAAATCTAAGGTTTGAAGAGGTTCTGCTAAATTATGTGTTTGACCAATCTAGCTGTATATTCTAGGCACAGATGGTTAAATATCACATTTCTGTCATTTTGTTGTACTGTGGGGGCTTGGGTGTAACTGTGCTGGAAGCTATACAACTGGTATTTGGATACTAGCAGGGTCACCCATGGTGGACAGGTTTCAGCTGAGCTTCCAGACTAAGACAGACTAGGAAGAAGGACCCAACAGCCTACTTCTGAAAAGAATTAGCAAGTAAAAATCTTATGAATAGCAGCAGAAATACAGGGCTGGAAGATGAGCACCTCAGATTGGAAGGCACTCAAAAGACGACTGGGGAAGGGCTTCCTCCTCAAAGTAGAGTTGACCTTAATGATGTAGGTGGAGTCAAGCTTTTGGGACCTTTGTTTGCTGATGTCCCACAACTCAAAATGAGAAGAAACAGCTGCAAACATCCATTATTAATCAGAACATGGAATGTATGAAGTATGAATCTAGGAAAATTGGAAATTGTCAAAAATGAAATGGAATGCATAAACATTGATACCCTAGGCATTAGTGAGCTGAAATGGACTGGTATTGGCCATTTTGAATTGGACAATCATATGGTCTACTCTGCCAGGAATGATAACTTGAAGAGGAATGGCGTTGCATTCATCGTCAAAAAGAACATTTCAAGATCTATCCTGAAGTACAATGCCGTCAATGATAGGATAATATTCATACACCTACAAGGAAGACCAGTTAATACATATATTATTCAAATTTACCCACCAATCCCTAAGGCCATAGATGAAGAAATTGAAGATTTTTACCACATTCTGTAGTCTGAAGTTGATTGAACATGCAGTCAAGATGGTGATTGGAATTCGAAAGTTGCAAACAAAGAAGAAGGAACAGTTGTTGGAAAATATGGCCTTGGTGACAGGAACAATGCAGGAGATTGCATGACAGAATTTTGCAAGACCAACAACTTCTCTACTGCAAATACCTTTTTTCACCAACATAAACGGCAGCTGTACATGAGGACCATGTCAGATGGAATACACAGAAATCAAATCTACTACATCTGTGGAAAACGACGATAGAAAATCTCAATATCAGTCAGAACAATGCCAGGAGACGACTGTGGAACAGACCATCGATTGCTCATATGCAAGTTCAAGTTGAAACTGAGGAAAATTAGAACAAGTCCACGAGAGCGAAAGTACAACCGTGAGTATATCCCACCTGAATTTAGAGACCATCTCAAGAATAGATTTGACAAATTGAACACTAATGACTGAAGACCAGACAAGTTGTGGAATGACATCAAGAACATCATACATGAAGAAAGCAAGAGGTCATTAAAAAGACAGGAAAGAAAGAAAAGACCAAAACAGATGTCAGAAGAGACTCTGAAACTTGCTCTTGCTTTTGCTAGAGCAAAAGGAAGAAATGATGACGTAAAAGAACTGAATGGAAGATTTCAAAGGGCAGCTCGAGAAGACAAAGTAAAGTATTATTATGACATGTGCAAAGAGCTGAAGATAGAAACCCAAAAGGGCAGAACATGCTTAGCATTCCTCAAGTTGAAAGAACTGAAGAAAAAATTCAAGCCTCGAGTTGCAGTAGTGAAGGATTCTATAGGGAATATATTATACGATGCAGGAAGCATCAAAAGAAGATGGAAAGAATATACAGAGTCATTATACCTAAAAGAATTGGTCGACGTTCAGCCATTTCAGGAGGTACCATATGATCAGGAACAGATGGTACTGAAGGAAGAAGTCCAAGCTGCATTGAAGGCATTGGTGAAAAACAAAGCTCCAGGAATCGACAGAATATCAGTTGAGATGTTTCAACAAACGGATGCAGCGCTGGAAGTGCTCACTTGTCTATGTCAAGAAATTTGGAAGACAGCTACCTGGCCAATTGACTGGAAGAGATCCATATTTATGCCTATTCCCAAGAAAGGTGATCCAACGGAATGCGGAAATTATTAAACAATATCATTAATATCGCACCCAAGTAAAATTTTGCTGAAGATCTTTCAAAAGTGGCTGCAGCAGTATATTGACAGGGAACTGCCAGAAATTCAAGCCAGATTCAAAAGAGGACTTGAAACCAGGGATACCATTGCTAATGTCAGATGGATCCTGACTGAGAGCAGAGAGTACCAGAAAGATGTTTAACTGTGTTTTATTGACTATGCAAAGGCATTTGACTGTGTGGATCATAACAAATTATAAATAACATTGCAAAGAATGGGAATTCCAGAACGCTTAATTGTGCTCGTGAGGAACCTGTACATACATCAAGAGGCAGTTGTTTCAGACAGAACAAAGGGATATGGCGTGGTTTAAAGTCAGGAAAGTTGTGCATCAGGGTTGTATCCTTTCACCGTACCTATTCAATCTGTATGCTGAGCAAATAATCCAAGAAGCTGGACTATATGAAGAAGAACGAGGCATCAGGATTAGAGGAAGTCTCATTAACAACTTGCATTATGCAGATGACACAACCCTGCTTGCTGAAAGTGAAGAGGACTTGAAGCACTTACTGATGAAGATCAAAGACCGTAGCCTTCAATATGGATTACGCCTCAACATAAAGAAAACAAAAACCCTCACAACTGGACCAATAAGCAACATCATGATAAAAGGAGAAAAGATCGAAGTTGTCAAGAATTTCATTTTACTTGGATCCACAGTCAATGCCCATGGAAGCAGCAGTCGGGCAATCAAAAGAGGCATTGCATTGGGCAAATCTGCTGCAAAAGACCTCTTTAAAGTGTTGAAAAGCAAAGATATCACCTTGAAGACTAAGGTGCGCCTGACCCAAGCCATGGTATTTTCAGTCACATCGTATGCATGTGAAAGCTGGACAATGAATAAGGAAGACTGAGGAAGAACTGACGCCTTTGAATTGTGGTGTTGGTGAAGAAGAATAGTGAATATACCATGGACAGCCAAAAAAATGAACACATCTGTCTTGGAAGAAGTACAACCAGAATGCTCCTTAGAAGGAAGGATGGCAAGACTACGTCTTACATACTTTGGACATGTTGTCAGGAGGGATCAGTCCCTGGAGAAGGACATCATACTTGGTAAAGTACAGGGTCATTGAAAAAGAGGAAGACCCTCAACGAGATGGATTGACACAGTGGCTGCAACAATGGGCTGAAGCATAACAACGATTCTGAGGATGGTGCAGGACCAGGCAGTGTTTTGTTCTGTAGTACATAGGGTCGCTATGAGTCGGAAGTAACTTGCTGGCCCCTAACAACAACAACAACATCATTAACTGAGGAAAATTAAATCATCTGATATCTGTATGAGAGCCATGATTTTACCATTTGAAAACTATTCTTTACTAGATTGGATGTCCCACTGAGACGTTGGGGTCCAGCTGACAAACTATGTTGCTGGAGGGGTGAAGCACACGGGGAGCTCAACCTGGATGTGGCTTTTCTTGCCCCCAGGGTCAGCGGCTATAGAACATCGATGCTGCTCATACTTTGTTTTATGTTCTTCTTTCCACCGATTTTGTGTTCTGGTTTTGTTTCTGGGTCACGCATGGCTTCTAATTTATTTCCTGTTGGAGGCAGCAGTGATGAGGACTTGGGTTTTACGGCCTGAGCATTTGTCAATCTCTGTAGGAAGGAACTCTGGTGGCACAATGGTTAAGTGCTAGGCTGCTAACCAAAATGTTGGTGGTTCAAACCCACTCACCGGCTCTGCGGGAGAAAAGACCTGATGATCTGTTCCCATAAAGATTACAGCCAGTGGGGCAGTTCTGGTCTCTCACATGAGGTTGCTCTGAGTTCAGATGGACTCGATGACATCTAACACCAGCACAGATGGATGACAGAGACCTACACTCTGCTGGGTGAGAGAGAATGGAGGCTTTGGTTCGTTCACACTTTCTGTTCGTTTGTCTATGTGGAGCTCAAATCAATTAAACATTTCTGGGAAAGACAAAAGCTCTTTGAGATCTGGATGACAGAATTTTGGGGTTTCTGTCTTATTTTTGCCTTGGGGCTGATATTGTACAGCTGAAGCTATAAAAACCCAAAGCCACACTCCAACTCATGGCGCCCCTATGTGTTACAGAGTAGAACTGCCCCACAGGTTTTTCTTGGCTGTAATCTTTACCGAAGCAGATCGCCGGGCCTTTCTTCTGCAGCGCCACTGAGTGGATTCAAGACACCAACATTTCAGTTAGTAACTGAGTGCAAACCATTTGCACCACCCAGGCACCTTATTCTGAAGCTGTAAGTTCTCTGTGTGTCTGCCTGTCTGTGTGTAAATAACTGAGAGAGGTCATGTCTCTCACCCTGTGAGTGTGAATTTTTTCTATCTCCAGAGGGCAGTAATAAATTAGATTAAAGGAGCTCTGTTCTCATTGTTTATAGAAATAAATATTCCTAAGATTCTCCTAAAATAATGAAATTGAGTGTCTAATACTTTAGAAGAGTTACACTAAAAATATTCTTCTCGCACAAACTGTTAGATCAGAAACATTTTAAAAATCCCAGTTCATATAATTAAGGTATATCTTTGGCAAATTGCACTGGTTTAATAATTATGGTTTTCAAAATTCGTCTATGTACTTTCTCTGATTTATCAGTGTTAATTATACATAAGCATACATGTCATTTTACTTGGTTGGTTTTCTCATGAAGATAATAGTTAATCTGAAATTCCTAAATTTATAAAGGTTTCCCAATCAAATATGCTAATCATACTTCTACACATGTCAAACATTATGAAAAAGTAATTTGTGTTCAATTAAACTGAATCCGTATTCTAACAACATTTTTCTATTATGTCTAATTATGTTTTTTGTAGTACGTCAGCCTAAACATGATTTCCAAGGTTTTTTGATAACTTAAGGCCTCAGAATAATGTTAAATTGAGCTATTAATTAATAGATAATTTTTTTTATTGATAGATATATTCTAAGCAACACGGAAAACTGAAATCGTGGGTAAGTACTTTGTTGCTAACCAAAAGATCAGCAGTTTGAGCCTACCAGCTTCTCCACAGAAGAAAGATGTGGCAGTCTGCTTCCGTAAAGATTCACAGCCTCGGAAATCCTATGGAGCAGATCTGTTCTGTCCTAGGGGGTCACTATGAGTCAGAACTGACTTCATGGCAACAGGTTTTTTTAAAGCATAATTTAAACTTCATGTTTCTACATGTTATAGAGAGGCTGTATCTTTGGGTCATGTTAATGAATTGTCATTTTTGCCCCTTTAACAAGGTGTAAAGGGATGAGTGTGGCTGCAGAAAGTATGTTAAATATATTCACGAGCTTTGTTATTCTGCTAAAATACTGGAGAATGACACAGATCTCAGTCATGTTGTTGTTTGCTGCTGAGTCTATTTCTTCTCATAGCGACCCCACGTGTGCAGAGTAGACTGCTCCATCATATACTCTCTAGCTGTCACGGCCTTGGTGACAGAATTTTGCAAGACCAACGACTTCTTCATTGCAAATACCTTCTTTCAAGAACATAAATGGCAAGTATACTCGTGGACCTGGCGTATGGAATACACAGGAATCAAACTGACTACATCTATGGAAAGAGACCATGGAGATGCTCAATATCATCAATCAGAATGAGGCCAGGGACTGATTGCAGAACAGACCATCCATTGCTTATATGCAAGTTCAAGTTGAAGCTGAACAAAATTAAAACAAGTCCATGAGAGCCAAAGTGCAACACTGAATATATCCCACCTGTCATGGACTGAATTGTGTCCCCCAAAAATATCTGTCAACTTGACTGGGTCATGATTCCCAGTATTGTATGATTGTCTACCATTTTGTAATCTGATGTGATTTCCATATGTGTTGTAAACTCTGTCACTATGATATAATAGGATGGATTAGCAGCAGTTAGACTGATGAGGTCTACAAGATTAGATAGTGTCTTAAGCCAATCTCTGAGATACAAAAGAGAGAAGCAAGCAGAGACACATGGGAACCTCATACCACCAAGAAAGCAGTAGCGGGAGCAGAACGCACACGTTGGACCTGAGTTTCCTGAGCTGAGATGCTCCCAGACGAAGGGAAGACTGATGCAAGGAACTTTCTCCAGAGCTGACAGAGAGAGCCTTCCCCTGGAGCTGACGCCCTGAGTTTGCACTTGTAGCCCACTGGACTGTGAGAGAATAAATTTCTCTTTGTTAAAGCCATCCACTCGTGGTATTTCTGTTATAGCAGCACTAGATGACTAAGACACCACCTGAATTTAGAGACCATCTCAAGAATAGATCTGACACGTTGAACACTAATAACCTAAGACCAGATGAGTCGTGGAATGACATCAAAGACATTATACATGAAGAAAGCAAGAGGTCATTAAAAAGACAGGAAATAAAGAAAAGACCAAAATGGATGTCATAAGAGACTCTAAAACTTGCCCTTGAATGTCAAGTAGCTAAAGTGAACAGAAGAAATGATGTAAAAGAGCTTAACAGAAGATTTCAAAGGGCAGCTGAAGAAGACAAAGAAAAGGGTTATAATGAAATATGCAGCGACCTGGAGTTAGAAAACCAAAAGGAAAGAACATGCTCAGCATTTCTCAAGCTGAAAGAACTGAAGAATAATTTCAAGCCTTGGGTTTACAATTTTGAAGGATTCTGTGAGGAAGATATTGAACGACGAAGGAAGCATCAAGGGAAGATGGAAGGAATACACACACACACAAAAAAGAATTGGCTGATGTTCAACCATTTTAGAGGTACCATATGATCAAGAACCACTGGTACTGAAAGAAGAAGTTTAAAGTGTACTGAAGGCATTGGTGAAAAACAAGGCTTCAGGAACTGACGGAATATCAACTGAGATGTTCAATAAATGGATGCAGCACTGGAGGTGCTCAGTCATCTATGCCAAGAAATTTGGAAGATGGCTACCTGGCCAACCAACTGGGAGAGATGCACGTTTGTGCCCATTCCAGAGAAAGGTGATCCAACAGAATGTGGAAATTATAAAACAATGTCATTAATATCATATGCAGTAAAGTCTTGCTGAAGATAATTCAAAAACGATTACAGCTATACATCAACAGCGAACTGCCAGAAATTCAAGCTGGATTCAGAAGTGGATGTAGAATGAGGGATGTCATTACTGATGTCAGATGGATCTTGGCTGAAAGCAGAGAATAGCAAAAGGATGTTTAAATGTGTTTTATTGACTATGCAAATGCATTCAACTGTGTGAATCATAAAAAAGTATGGATACCACTTCTAAGTACAGGAATTCCAGAACACTTAGTTATGGTCATGGGAAACCTGTACATAGACTATGAGGCAGGCATTTAAGAAGAACAAGGGGATACTGTTGTTGTTGTTTTTAGGGCACCTGAGTCACTTCTGACTCATAGCAACCCTATGTACAACAGAATGAAACATTGCCTGGTCCTGTGCCATCCTCACAATCCTTGCTGTGCTTGAGCCCATTGTTGCAGCCACTGTGTCAATCCATCTCATTGAGGGTCTTCCTCTTTTTCACTGACCCTCTACTTTACCAATCATGATGTCCTTCTCCAGGGATTGGTCCCTTCTAATAACATGTCCAAAGTAAGTGAGATGACGTCTTGCCATCCTCACTTCCAAGGAGCATTCCAACTATACTTCTTTCAAGAAGTTGTCTCAGAAGAGGATAATGGGTGATTTAAAATCAAGAAAAGTGTGGGTCAGGGTTGTATCCTTTTACCATACTAATTCAATCTGTATGCTGAGCAAATAATCTGAGCAGCTGGACTATGTGAAGAAGAACACATCATCAGGATTGGAGGAAGACTCATTAACAACCTGTGTTATGCAGATGACACAACTTTGCTTGCTGAATGTGAAGAGAACTTGAAGTGCTTACTGATGAAGATCAACGACTACAGCCTTCAGTGTGGATTACACCTCAACATAAAAAAAAAAAAAACAAAAAACAAAAATTCTCACAACTGTACCAATAAGCAACATCGTGAAAAACAGAGAAAAGATTGAAGTTGTCAAGAATTTCATTTTACTAAGATCCACAAATCAAAGCCCATGGAAGGAGTAGTCAAGAAATCAAATGATGTATTGCATTGGGCAGATCTGCTTCAAAAGACCTCTTTAAAGTGTTGAAAGCAAAGATATCACCTTGAAGACTAAGGTGAGCCTGACCAAGCCATGGTATTTTCAATCTCCCTGTGTGCATGCAAAAGCTGGACAATAAATAAGGAAGACTGATGCCTTTGGATTATGATGTTGGTGGATAATATTGAATACCATAGACTGGCAGAAGAATGAACAATTTTGTCTTGGAAGTACAGCCAGAGTGCTCTTTGGAAGTGAGGATGGCAAGACTTTGTCTCATGTTCTTTGCACCTGCTATCAGGAGGGACAAGTCCCTGGAGAAGGACACCGTGCTTCGCAAAGTAGAGGGTCAGTGAAAAAGAGGGAGACCCTCAAGAGATGGATTGACACAGTGGCTGCAACAACGCGTTCAAACACGTCAGTGATCATGAGGATGGTGCAGGACCGGGTATTGTTTTGTTCTGTGTTGTACTTAAGGTTGCTATGAGTCAGAACCGACTTGATGGCACCTAACAACAACAGTGTTATGGACTGAATTGTGTCCCCCCAGAATGTGTGTCAATTTAGCTAGGCCATGATTGCCACTATTGTGTGGTTGTCCACCATTTTGTGATCTGTTGTGATTATCCTAAGTGTTGTAAATCTTACCTCTATGATGTTAATGAGGCAGGACTCAATCTACAGAATCAGGTTGTATCTTGAGTCAATCTCTTTTGAGATATAAAAAAGAGAATCCTGCTGAGAGGAAAAGGATCTCATACCACCAAGAAAGTAGTGCTGGGAGCGGAGTGTGTTTTTGGAACCAGGGATCCTAGACCGAGTGGAAGATCAATGACAAGGACCTTCCCCCAGAACCAGCAGAGAGAGAAAGACTTTCCTGGGAGCTGGAGCCCTGAATTCGGATGTCTGGCCTCCTAGACTATAAGGGAATAAACTTCTGTTTGTTAAAGGCATCTTCTTATAGTATTTCTGTTACAGCAGCACTAGGTAACTAAGACAAATGGTACCAGACAAAATGTGGAAAGTGAATATTATTTGCCTTGGTTAATAATAACCAAATCTAAAAACAAGCTATAAAAATAAGTAAAAATTTTGGCTAGGTTTGCTCATTTTTGATGGGTTTGTTTTCCTTGTTTTACTGATTGATGTCTTTGTGTACAAGATGAAATTAATTCTTTACTCTCTGTGTAGTCTGCCTAGGTAGCCGAGAACCTGTGCTTACCATAACAATTTTCTGTGCTTTATGTTGACTTTGTTTTGTCCTTGATTGTTAAAAAAAAAAAATCAGAAGTACAAAGTTTTCTCACTTGTGAAAGAGCTAAGGTTCTTTACAATCATATTACCTTTTATGCTTATTTCAAAACATTTTATTGTCCCTTTGATGAAATAGTTCACTGAGCATTGGTTCTCAGGCACATACAATCCCATCAAAATCAAGTGTCCAAAGTACTCCTCTGACAGCTCTTTTCATTTTTGCCTTAAGATTCGATCCTAAATTTAGAAAAATTAAATAAACATTTCAGGATGTCTTTTACACGTAAAACTACCTTTGAGATTTCCCAAAGACTAAGGGTAATCACAAAGACTTATTTTTCTTACCTTATACAAAGAGAGATGCTGGAAATAATTATACATTTCTTAAGTTAGCTGAATGCTATTGCCAAACCTGCATGGGAAGAGTTGTCAAGTTAGAAGAGACTCCTCCTTGGGCTCAGAGCTAGTTGTGGTGATGTGGCTAAACACACCGAAAAGGACCAGATTATTGGTTAACGTGGGAACCATTATCTTGCCTTCTCAACGAGATGGACCGACACAGTAGCTGCAACAATGGGCTCAAGCATAACAATGATTGTGAGGATGTCAGTGTTTCCTTCTGTTGTACACAGGGTTGCTATGAGTCGGAACCAACTTGAGGACACCTAACAACAACAATGGCGCCTTCCTCTGGAAAATGGTGAATAAAATTGAAATCAGCCAACACACCAAGTATACTTTCTCCTTCTGTGGCAAAACCAAAATGGAGAGACTTCCTGTGGGGATCTGGCACTGTGGTTCCTGGATGAACATGGGAGCCAGGGGTGCCTGGACCTACACCACCACCTCTGCAGTCACAGTAAAGTTCACCATCAGAAGACTGAAGGAATTGAAAGATCCAAAGAAGTTCACCATTTGAAACATCTCTGTTGTTGTTATTAGGTGCTGTTGAGTTTGCTCTGACTTATAGTGACTCTGTGTACCACAGAACAAAACACTGCCTGGTCCTGTGCCATTCTCACAATCATTGTTATGCTTGAACCTATTGTTGTAACCACCATGTCAATCCATCTCATTGAAGATCTTCCTCTTTTTTGCTGACTCTCTACTTTACCAAGCATGATGTCCTTCTCCAGGGATTGGCCCCTCCTGATAACATGTCCAAATTATGTGAGATGAAGTCTTGCCATCCTTGCTTCTGGCTGTACTTCCTCCAAGACATATTTGTTTGTTCTTCTGGCAGTCCATGGTATATTCACTATTCTTTGAAAACATCGTAATTCAACTTCATCAATTCTTCACTGGTCTTCCTCTGTTGTTAGGTGTTGTCAAGTCAGTTCCAATTCATAGCAACCTTATGTGCAACAGAACAAAACATTGCCCCGTCCTGCACCGTCCTCACAATCCTTATGCCTGAGCCCATTGTTGCAGCCACCGTGTCAATCTATCTCGCTGAGGGTCTTCCTCTTTTACAATGGCCCTCTACTTTACCAAGCATGATGTTGTTCTCCAGGGACTGATCCCTCCTGATAACATGTCCAAAGTACCTGAGAAGAAGACTCACCATTCTTGCTTCTAAGGAGCATTCTGTCTGTACTTCTTCCAAGACAGATTTATTCCTTCTTCTGGTAGTCCATGGTATATTCAATATAAATGGATTAATTTATGTAACAACAAAAATTAGAAGACACATTCAGCCATCTCCATGTTGAGTTTGTTGAGGTTAAGTGTTATTGATATAAAAATTTCAGGACGTACGTGTCTCATGACAAGGCCCTGGAGATTTGTCTTACTCTCAGGGAAGTATTAATCAAACCCTTATGAAATAGTTAAGTAGGATACCCCAGTAGGAGGTTCCTGGGCAATGCAAAGCATTAATATGCTCGGCTGCTAACCAAAAGGTTGGAGGCTGGAGTAGACCCAGAGGTTCCTTGGATGAAGGAAACTTCCAAAAAAAAAAAAAAAAAGAAAAAAAAATCAGCCATTGAAAACCTGATGGAGTATAGTCTTCTCTGGCACACATGGGGTCACCATGAATCAGAGAAGACTTCAGGGCAACTGGTATACCCCAATGAAGAATTTTGCCCTCCTACCGTCTGACATTATGGATAACAGTAACGAATTAACCACAGCCATTAAATCTTTATCATCAGCAGATGGTTTTTGTTTTACTTTGATGCTTGCCTGGAGGCACTGCCATAATCTATAGACTGGTATTTTTGCCTTTAGTCTTAGAACCTTGTAGAAAGCACTATTGCAAGTATCTTGAACTATTGATGCTTCAAAGGGTAGACTCTCAAGTATAGCTTCTGAGGTGCCTCGGAAGACAGGCCTGGTGATCTGCTTCCGAAAGTTCATGGCCTTGAAAACCCTGTGGGTCAGTTCTACTCTGACAAACATGAGGTTTCCATGAGTGGAAATCAACTCGATGGCAACTAGCAACAACATAAGTTTAATAAAAATCTATCCTTCTCTTCACCAAAATATCATTGAATTGTACAGCCAAATCCATGTAAGGAGTGTCATATCTGAGAATAATTGTCATTTGATCAGGAATGGCAAGCCAGCCACTTGAAAGCAAAGGAATTTGTTTTTAGGACTATGAGTTGGAATCCACTTGACAGCAATAGATTTAGCTCAGGGTCCTACAGATGATGAGGAATGTCCTCTTCTGGCAGATCAGGCAAAGCAAGCTTTGAGGACTTTGAGATGGGAAGAATTTGCCCATATTTATAGGTACTGCAGGTGAAGTTTGGTGAAGAGTTTCTTGGGCTTGATTTCCTAGCCTTGGAATAGCAAATAGCAGAGGCTTTAAAAAATAAAATCCAATCTCCTTATGAAAACTTCCAGACAGGAGTTTATCTTGTGGTCTTAGTGGTAGCTCGATAGTTCATGGTTCTTGATTTTCAAAACAAATATAGAGTTAATTAACACTCTTGCAGAACCTATGGAAATAAGCAGACCAAATTTAGTGAAATCAACATTTTTGTGATCAAGGTTACTATTGCTGTTGTTGTTAGCTGCTGTCAAATTGGTCCCTGACTCATGACAACCCCATACACAGTAGAACAAAAGTCTGCTCGGTCCTGTGCCATCCACATTATTGATTGTGGATCAGACAGTTGTAAACCATAGGGTTTTCATTTGCTGATTTTTGGAAGGAGATCACCTCGTCCATCTTAGTCTGGAAGATATGCTGAAACCTGTTCAGCATCCTAGCAACACGCAAACCTTCACTGACAGACAGGTAGTGACTGTATATGAAGTGCATTGGCTGGGAATTAAACCGAGATTTCCCACATGAAGGGGAGAATTCCACCATTGAAACTCCATTATTAGAAGATAGCATATAATCCCTAGAGTGAGATTGTTGGGAAAATTTTTGAAATACTTTGAAAGGTGCAAAATTTTACTGGTTGCCCTTCCACTAGAATGCAGGACTTTTTCTAGTGGGTTCTTCAGAATTGTCTAATTCTAGAGGGATCTCCACCTTTGATCGCCTTTGACTAAGCTACATTACAACTCTGTAACTTGTAGAGAAGTGATAGAAATGCAAATGCTTCTTGTTCATAGAAATGCAAATGGTTTTGTCTGGTAGAGATACAAATTGATTCCACCCTGTAGAAAAGATATTTTCAAACATCATTGCAAAGATCACATTGAGGCCCAGTTTAGCATCTGTTGGAATTCATATCCGTATTCCTGATGGTCCTTGTATATCTGTTCTTCAGATTCATCCTTGAACCAGTTAAATATGTTCATTTTATATTTGTATGATAGTTGTGATTTTACAATTTTGAAAATGACTTTTTTGAAAAATTATCCTTAAATGGTTTATGAGTAAACTAGGGTGTCATGGATTGAATTCCGTCCCTCAAAATTATGTGTCAACATGGCCAGGTCATGATTTCCAGTATTGTGTGCTTGTTCTACATTTTGTGATCTGATTATCCTCCATTTTGTGATGTGTTGTAAGTCCTAGCTTCTATGCCCTGGTGGCACAGTGGTCAAGTGTTCGGCTGCTAACCAAAATGTCGGCAGTTCAAATCCACCAGCGGCTCCTTGGAAACCCTATAAGACAGTTCTACTCTGTCCCATAGAGTGGCTATGAGTCAGAATCGACTCAACAGCAATGGGTTTGGTTTTTGTTTTTGGTATGCCTGGGGTGATGGTCTCATTTGGGAGTGAGCCATCTGTTATGGTAGTAAAGCAAGATTAGGTTATGTTAATGAGGATTAGGGTGGGATGCAACCCCCTTACTCAGGTCCCAGCCCTGAGCTGATGTGAGAGGAGTTTCCCTGGGGTGTGGCCTCCATCATCTTTTATCTTACATGAGATAAAAGGAAAGAGAAGCAAGCAGAGAGAGAGGAACCTGACTACCACCAAGAAAGAAGAGCTGGGAGCAGAGCATGTCCTTTGGACCCAGGGTCCTTGTACTGGCAACCTCCTAGACCCAGGGGAAGATTGATGCCAAGACACATGGAGATCTCCCAGGAATGCCGGGCCCACAGATGTTGAAAGGAGACAAGGACCTTCCCCCAGAGCCAACAGAGAAAGACTTCCCCTAGAGCTGGCACCCTGAATTCAGACTTCTAGCCTCTAAAACGTGAGAGAATAAATTTTTGTTAAAACCACCCACTTGTATTTCTGTTATAGCAGCAGTAGATAACTAACAATGGGCTCAAGCATAACAACAATTGTGGGGATGGCACAGGACGGGGCAGTTTTTTGTTCTGATGTGCATAGGGTCACCGTGAGTCGACACCTAACAACATCAACAAAAGATAACTAAGACATAGGGTCTAGAGGTGAAGGGCTGAGTTGTACAGAGAATCAGATGCTAGGTCAGAAAATCTGGTGTGCAAAGTCATAATCTGATCATTTTGTCTGGCTCATGTCGCCCAGCCAACACAAAGCAGCTTCTTGAATTTGCCTGTTTCTGAGCCCAAGCTTAGGGCATGCTTTCCGTAACTCTGCTCTGTGGATGCAGAAACAGTGTAACGCACCATAAAGTTTGGAATGATCCCAAGGGTCCAATCCTATGTCTATTCAGGAAAAATTTCACAACCTAAAGTGGAAATGATAGTGAAATGGTAGTGAAACAAGGCTAGACACGATTTCACAGATGACTTCTTATCTGAGAGTGTCCAAGTAGGGGTTCTTTGTTCAGGCACAAAGAGAGTGAGTGTCAGGCGAGAAGTGGCCTGAGATGGCACACCTGACAACACCAACATTCCAGTGATGCATGGGGCAAGGAGGAGGGAGAGGAGAAGCAGGCGTGGAGGTGCTGGGAAGGCGGGCAGGGGAAGGAGGAGGGAGTGGTCATAGAGCCCCGTGTCCTCTGGAGCCTGGGGTCCCTCGTGCGTATTCTCTGTTATTGCCAAAAGCTAACAGTGGCCAACAGAACTGAGTAAAGAACACGACATCGCCTGTTCTTGGGAGGATCCCCACATTCGACCCCACCGTCAAGACTGAAGATGACCTTAGCCTTACCCCAAATACACCCTGAAAATGCCAGAACGGAGGTGACCCTCATTTAACATGGTGCTTCTTTAAAGATTTCCCATCTCTGATGTCATGCCTAGGGATACTGCTTTGGAGTCCTTAAAAACCTTTTCCTCCTTCCTCTGTCTCCATGGGAAGTGGCCTTTGCAGCCTGGTTTCCACATATGGATTGAAACGAGGAGAAGGGAAGACTTTGTAGGATTATCTGCAGTGGACTGCCAAGTATATAGTGCACAATTAGTCAAGGACCCAATTAGAAAGCAAGTGTAACGGAACATGTGGTTAATTACAGCAAGGGACAACGAAACTGAGAGCTGGCGGCTTAGGTACCTGAGGACATGAAGTTAGAAACCGTGCCTTATTAGGAGTTGCTCATAACCATTTTAAAGTTCGTTCTTTGGACCAGAGTCTGTGCCAAACAATTAGCAGTTACTTAAACAGGTATTTTAGGGGCCTGGTTCAGAGTTAGCAGTTTAACTAAAACGTGTCCTCTAACTTCATTTTGCAGGAAATTATTCAACCTCGTGTTTGACATAGACTCACTGAATGTAAAACGGAAATGTAGAATGTAAAGCAAGTGATCTGCTTGCTCTTCACGGAGATCATGGAAGGTGACGCAGAAAAGATCAGCTATAACAGATGTTTCCGTGATCGCCTAAAAATGACGTGCTCAAAAACTGGGAAAAATAAGATTCAGATTCATACATCTTTAGTGAGCACCAACTGTATGCAAAGTCTCACTATTAAGACAGTTCCTTTGCATAGTTTTATGAGACTAATATTGTAAATTCTCATCTCACCAATATATTGACCAGAACTGACCAGAGGATCATCAAATGTTGGATCTGGAGGAATTATTTGACACCGTCTAGCCCAGGGGTTCTAACCTTTTTTGGGAGAAAAAGCATCTTTTTGCTGTCTTGTGAAACCCATGAATCATTTCCCTGAAAAAAAAAAAAAATCATGCGTGCAGATATATCCCAAGATTTGCTCATTTTCAGCAGACCTCATGAGATAGATCCATGAATCACAGGCTACAAACCCTTGATCAAGTTGCCTCATTGTACACATAGGACCCAGACTGGAGCATGGAGCCACGGCAGCCAGCCAGTTACTGGGAGGGCATGGGCTGGGACCCCATGCTCCAGTTCTGCTTTACCATCTGCATGCCCTCAGCATTTCTGCACTGCTGGGTGTTGTGCCTACGTCTTCTTTGAGTTGGTTCTTTTAGTTCATCAGCAGACACGGATTTAAAGATGGCTTTGCATTTCTGCCCCTTCTGTGACGGTTGCATAAGAGCTCTTTGAAAGCTACTCTGCGGCATTTGTATGTGAGGTCACATCCAATCAGTACTGCTGAAGGCCTGCCACTTGCCCTGCTTATTCTTCTAAAGAGCTAATGGTTCGTCCATCTTTTCTAACCGAGAGGAAACAGCAATCTCAGTCTGATTGCCAATTTAGGCGTTAACTTGGTAATTTCAGGAGTGATCACTGCTTTTGGAAGTGTTCCAGCTGTTGGCAGTCACACCAAACAGGAATCGCAATGAATTAAGTGCTGTTTCTGATGATGGAAGTGGCCAAGTGACCTGTTTCTTTACAATTATCACGTAAGTCCTGCAATGTCTATTACTGGTGCTAGGTGACAGAGACTTCTTGTGTTAACAAGTATCTGGCTCTTCTTTTTCAGGGAGCAGTTGGGAGGACTGAATGTCCTAGCCAATTGCAGTTAAGCAGGTAAGCAACTTGTGTGGTCAATGAGTTCAGGAGGAAGTGGTATGGTCCCTTCTAGACCAGAGCATATGAACTGGGTAACTGAAAAGAGTTTTCTAAAGGTGTGGGCTGGGTTCATGTTTGCAAAAACAAACAAAAAACAAAAAAAACCCAAACCTGTTGCCATTGAGTTGATTCGGACTCATGGTGACCCCGTATGTTACAGAGTAGAACATAGGGTTTTCTTGGCTGTAATCTTTATGGAAGGAGATCCCCAGGCCTTTCTTCTGTAGTGCTGCTGGGTAGGTTTGAACCACCAACCTTTCGGTTAGCAGACGTGCACAAATATCGTGTCACCCAGAGACCTTTAAGTTTGCAAAGGTGTTTGCAAACGTGTGGGCTGGGTTTTAAGAAAGCAACAAGAAATGGTGGTGTACTCTGTGGTTATTAACAGTGGGCAAGCATTGCCTGATCTAGCTTTGAAAAGAGAAGGGAAGGGAGAAACTATAAGAAGAGAGACAAATAGAGAGAGCATGTGAGTGTGTGTGATAGCTCTGGTCTTCAGTGGAAGGATGCTGCCAGGCCACCGTGACCCCATAGGGAGGGAGTAGAAGACTCACACCCCAGCCACACTCTGCTTCTGCCCTCCCATTTCCTGGTAGTGCACCACTGGTCAAATCCACTGTCAAGCTGGAGGATGAGAGTGCTCATTGGTGCGGGCCACTAGCTCAGCCTCCTGTGGACCAGAGCAGGCTTAGAATGGTGGCGAGAGCCCTGGGGGCAAAGGGAAGCGTCTAGCACAGGAACCCTCCAGCACCTTCCTCTCCTACACGGCCATCAGGGACACCTGTGTTGAGTCGGAGGTGCCATAGGTTCAGAGCACCTGGAAGTCTGAGCCACCGCTTGAAAGACAGCCATTCTGAAGGGTCACTGGATCCACAGATAAATTTTCACGAGCAAGAAATAATTCTGTTGCGTTGAACCAGTGCGCTTCTGGTGTTATTTGTATAGCACTTACGTCTACACTCAACGG
Organism: Dugong dugon; assembly: GCA_030035585.1. NCBI lineage: Eukaryota > Metazoa > Chordata > Mammalia > Sirenia > Dugongidae > Dugong > Dugong dugon. The sequence goes on from CM057460.1 coordinate 1,706,694, forward strand.
TGATGGCCAGCTGGGCTGTTCTCCAATGTTGATGTGACAACTTCTTTGATCCAGTACTTTGTTGGGGAGGCATTTTGATGTTCCTCTTGTTTGTGCGCAAAGATAACACACCCTTCAGCACTAGATGGAGAAGTGAAAGGCATTTCCTGGTTTCCCTGTGGATTCACTAAGCTTTATTATCCTGTAAGGGAAGTCTCCTTACTCACTTGACCTAACCTCTAGTCTCCAGTGAGTAAAATGGCCAACATCCTGCTCACGCTTTTTGGGCTCTTTCAGTATCTGGAGAGTGCATGCCTAGAATGTGCATATGTTACACCTGATCAATAATTCAAATTTTGTCCGGCATCAACCATAGCACTGTGCTGTGCCCAATTTCTCAGAGCTATTGATCACCTTTTTATCCACTTAACCCCTGTCCTTTTCTGGAGGCAACCCTCAGCACTTACGTCTACTCTCAATGGTGATGGCCAGCCGGGCTATTCTCCAACATTGATACCACATTCTGCAAGGGTGGCTTGTGTCTTACTGATGAGATGGCAGTGCCACAACTCGTTAATGTGTGAGTTCTCTTGAACGTTTCTATCCCAGTCTTCCAAGAAGAGTTCTGTATCTGCCAGATCTGTTTCTGGGTCTTTAGTTACGCAAACCTCTGAATTTGGAGAATGGATAGAAAGAAAGAAAAACAAATAAACAGGAAAAAATGGGAGGAAGAGGAGAAGATTAGCTAAAGAGTCTCAGGTTATCTTCCTAACGCAGAGTTGGAGAGCAGGGTATGGGAAGAGGGTAGGAAAGGCACAGGCTGGGGGTGGGGGAGCATTTTTGGTGTGTTGTGTTTGTGAGACTCTGGAGAAACTATGGGGGTGGGAGATTTGTGGAGAAACAGAATAGGGTGTTGAGAGTTTTTTCCGTGTACTGTGAATTAGCTCTTCCATAATGTTGAGCATCAAGCAAGATTGCCATCCTTTTTAAAATTACTTTAACCCCCTGGATTATGGTTTTCTTAAAAATTCAACTCTATGTTGAGACCTGTGGAGCCCTAGTGGCACAGCAGCTAAGAGCTCAGTTGCTTAACAAAAGGTTAGCAGTTTGAATCCACCAGCCACTCCTTGGAAACCCTATGGGGCAGTTCTAGTCTGTCCTACAGGGTTGCTATGAGTCAGAATCGACTTGATGACAACGGTCTTTTATGCTGAGACAGGGCCACATGAGAACCTAGAGTTTGTGTTAAGAATTAAATTTAACTGCTAGAACTCCTCTCTTTTCAAAATTAAGCATTTAGACAGAAGAATAAACTCCATCAGATGGCAACTTCTTCAAACTTGCTTCCATCAAACCTAATGGCTCAGCTGCAACCGCCCACACCTGTCCTCCCCTTCCTTCCTCCTTCCCATTAGAGTGGAAGGTGCGTCTCTTACCACCATCCATGGAGCATCCCTCCACCTCGGCTCTGGATCCATCCCAGCTCCTCAAAGACCTTATGACACTAGGTATCCCCTTCCTGTCTTGTATCACCAACCTCCTCCCCTTCTCATGAGCATTTCTCTCTCATCAAAAACAGAAACAAACAGCAGCAACCATAGTAACAAAAACTCACGGTTCCCTACCACCTCATTTCTCACTTTTCATTTTTGCTAAGATTTCATTTTACTTGGATCCACAATCAACGCCCATAGAAGCAGCAGTCAAGAAATAAAACTATGCATTGCATTGGGTAAATCTGCTGCAAGAGACATCTTTGAGGTATTAAAAAGCAAAGATGTCACTTTAAGGACTAAGGTGCACCAGACCCAAGCCATGGTGTTTTCAATCACCACATATGCATGTGAAAGTTGGACAATGAATAAGGAAGACCAAAGAAGAATTGACACGTTAGAATTATGGTGTTGGCAAAGAATACTGAATATATCATGGACTGCCAGGAGAACAAACAAATCTTTTTTGGAAGAAGTACAGCCAGAATGCTCCTTAGAAGCAAGGATGGCAAGACTTTCTAATTCCAATCACCAGTAATTATCAATGAATCCTGATTGCATGTTCAATCAATTTCAGATTGCAGAAGTAGGTAAAAATCTTCAGTTTCTTCATCTTTGGCCTTAGTGGTTGGTGCATAACTTTGAATAATAGTCATACTAACTGGTCTTCCTTGTAGGTGTATGAATATTATCCTATCACTGACAGCATTGTACTTCAGGATAGATCTTGAAATGCTCTTTTTGATGTTGAATGCAACACCATTCCTCTTCAACTTATTATTCCTGGCATAGTAAACCATATGATTGTCTGATTAAAAATGGCCATTACCAGTCCATTTCATCTCACTAATGCCTAGGATATCAATGTTTATGTGTTCCATTTCATTTTCGACGATTTCCAATCTTCCTAGATTCATGCTTTGTACATTCCACGTTCCGATTATTAATTGATGTTTGCACCTATTTCTTTTCATTCTGAGTGGTGCCACATCAGCAAATGAAGGCCCTGAAAACTTGACTCCATCCACATCATTAAGGTTGACTCTACTTTGAGGAGGCAGCTCTTCCCCAGTCGTCTTTTGAGTGCCTTCCAACCTGAAGGGCTCATCTTCCAGTGCTGTATCAGACAATGTTCCTCTGCTATTGGTAAGGTTTTCACTAGCTAATTCTTTTCAGAATTTCCTAGGTCCTCAGTGTACATGCTGTTCCTAGGTATTACTAAACACAGTGGCTTCCATCTGCATTCATATACTAATGTTGTCCAAATCCATATTTCTAACAAAATCTCTGTTTTGGGTGGCAGACTGATATATCCAATTGCTTATTGTCACCTTTTTCTGGGTGGATATCTCACAGCCATCATAAACACCGCACATCCAAACCAGGACTCATCATACTATACCCAACCAGTTCTTTCTCACATGCTCGCACTTCACTGAGTCATAACACCATTTGCCCTCTTGTCCAAACCTAAAACTGGTAACCCCATTGATCTTTTCTCTCTCTCCTTCAGTCATAACTCCTGTCAATACTGCCTTCTAATCTTCTCTACAAGGAGGCAACGGTAGCTCAGTGGTAGAATTCTCACCTTCCATGCAGGAGACTGGGTTCAATTCCTTGACAATGCACCTGAAGCGCAGCCACCACCCATCTATGGGTGGAGGCTTGCGTGTTGCTATGATGCAGAACAAGCTTCAGCAGAGCTTCCAGACTGAGAAAAACTAGAAAGAAAGGCCTGGATATCTACTTTCCCAAAATCAGCCATTGAAAACCCTATGGATCACAAGAGACTGATCTGCAACCAATCACGGGGATGGAGTAGGACTGGGCAGTGTTTCGTTCTGTGGTGCATGGCGTCACCATAAGCTGGGGTCCAACTCGACAGCAGCTAACAATAGCAGCAAGCTCCTGCAATCCATCCATTTCCCTCCATCTCCACTGCCGCTATGCAAAGCTATGGCCTTGCATCACCTGGTCAGTGCAACAACATCCTACCTGGTCTGCCCACAGTGCTTCCCAACCAATTCATCCTCCACACTGTACATGGAGTGAGTGGCTATATGCATAAATTTCATCATGTCAATTACTTGTGTTACTTTAAACCCTCGGTTGCTTGTAAGATGAAGTTCAAACCTCTTATCTCTCCAGCCTCATCTCTCAAACAGAAATCTACACTTTCAACCTTGAAGGGTGGATTTATACTTTTTTCCATTGCAGTGTCAGGTGTCAGAAGTTTTCTGAAACTTCTCCACGACATGGTGCAAATATTCAAAAGGCAAAAACTGAGTCAACACTGAGGATTTAGACATGAATAAGCACTTTCTGGATCTTGAGATTGGGGAAAAAGAAGAGTGATGTGTGCTTTGTCTTTGTCTGGTTGTAGTCCAGTTTTCTGCCTCCGTTTTATTTGTAGAATTGTAAAAGGAGTCATTCCAATTTCAGGAAGCGAATTTTCTCTTCACAGCAAGAAATGTCGTCAGCAAAGCAAAAAGTACACTGTTAAGAGTCATCAAAACACAGCAGCTTCTCCACCTGTCTGTGGAGACAGATTGTGAGGACTTTAAACAGTGCAATAAAACTCCTTCCTTTTTTGCAAAATTCGCAACAATGAAAAGAAGTGTAGGTTCATGCATTCAGCAAGCATCTCATGAGCACCAACTGTCCAGGAGCTGCTCTCTTGGGAGGTAGGAACGCCATGATGAAAAACCAATTTCTGCCTTTCAGATGATTTCAACATACTGTATGAAAATACTTCAGAAATCCAAGAGAATCTATGACTTAGCCATAGACTATATGATGTATAAAGTATAGTGAAAGACATTGGAGGAAAAAGTTTGAAAATGCATGTCTGATGACCAGCATAGCTATGCTCCCAAGCCTCCTAAGACTTAAGTCTCTTTATTTGTTTTTGGTGTTTCCCTAAACTTTAATTTACATAACTTGGTGCTACTGGTAAAGTAGAGGGTCGGGGAAAACAAGGGAAACCCTCAATGAGATGGACTGACTTGGTGGCTGCGACAATGGACTCAACCATACCCGTGATCGTGAGGATGACGCAGGACCAGGCAGTGGTTTGTTCTGTTGTAAATTGAGTCAGAGACACTTGTCTGAAACTAACAACAACAACTTGGTGCTTGTAATAAAATTCCTAAGTTTTTTATAAACCTTGAAATGACTTGAATAAGGTTAAAACACACACTGTTCTTTCAAAGCTACAAGCAGGTTCCTGTCTTCAAAGAGACAGTGAGTTGAATATTCTTCTGGGGCAGGCTGTTTCTTGATTCCCAGAAACCTCTAGAATAGGTCCTTGAGCCTCATAACAAGCCAATAGCCAACACTGGGCACTAGAGGCCACAGCTTCCACTCCACCTGGTGGGTGGCAGGAGTCGTCAGTCTTTAATCTTCTTCAGCTCTGCTGTCTTTGTTGTTGTGTGCCATCGAGTTGATCCTGACTCATAGCTGCCTGATCTGTTCCTTCAGCTCCAGCATTCTCGACTTCAGCTTGGCATGGCATACCCTGCTGAATCAGCAGAATTCCCTTGATATGTAGGCAGGTGCTCGCCATACAGCCGTTACATGTTTCCTACGTGAGGGATTAGCAAAACATTAGTGACTTAAACAGCACACATATGTGACCTTAGGCTTCTGGAGGTCAGAAGTCTAAGGTGGGTCTCACTGGGTTAAAATCAAGGTGTGGCCAATGCAGGGGAAGTCAGCACCACTGGACTAAACCAAAAGCTAAGAAGTTTCCTGATCATAACCAAACACTCGGGGGACAGAGTAGAAGGCGCGGGGGGCTGGGGCCATGGTTTCAGGGGACATCTAGGTCAATTGGCATAACAAAGTCCCAACCCATGTGGAGCAAAGGAGAATGCAGAACACCAAAGGCACAAGGAAAATATTAACCCAAGAGACAAAACAAAAAACAAACCCATTGCCAATGAGTCAATTCCGACTCATAGTGACCTTATAGGACAGAGTAGAACTACCCCATAGAGTTTCCAAAGATCTCCTGGTGGATTTGAACTGCTGCCCCTTTGGTTAGCAGCCGTAGCACTTAACCAGTACACCATCAGGGTTTCCCAAGAGGCAAAGGAGGCCACGTAAACCTGAGACTTCATCAGCCTAAGACCAGAAGAACTAGATGGTACCTGGCTACCACCAATGACCGCCCTGACAGGGAACACAACAGACAGTCCCTGATGGAGCAGGAGAAAGGTGGGGTGCAGAACTCAAATTCTAGTAAAAAGACCAGACTTAATGGTCTGACTGAGACTGGAGGAACCCCAGACGACATGGGCCCTGAACTCCCTGTTAACCCAGAACTAAAACCATTCCTGAGGCCAGTTCTTCAGACAAAGAATAGACTGGACTATAAGGCATAAAATGATACTCATGAAGACTATGCTTCTTAATTCAAGTAAATACTTGAGACTAAATGTGCAGCTTCTGTCTGGAGGCAAGATGAGAAGGCAGAAGGGGATAGGAGCTGGTTGAATGGACATGGGAAATCCCAGATAGAAACGAGGAGTGTGCAGTCACATTACAGGGATAGCAGCTAGGGTCACACAACAATATGTGTATACATTTTTGTATGAGAAACTAAGCTAAAGCACAAAAAAAAAAAAAAAAAAAAAAAAGAAAAGAAAGAAAAAAAAATCATGGTGCCGCAGGGCTGCATTCCTGTCTAGGGGCTCAAGGAGAGTCTTTCTGCTTCCTTTTCCAGCTCCCTGAGGCTGACATGTTCCTTGGCTGGTGGTCCCTTCCTCCATCTTAAAAGCCAGCAACGGCATGATCAGTTCTTCTCACACTGCATCACTCTACCACTCTTCTGTGGTCACAGCTCCCTCTGACTTCTTCCTCTGCCTCCTGCCTCACTTTCAGAGGGACCCTCGTGACTCCATTGGTTCACTCATATAACCCAGGAAAATCTTCGACTTTAAGGTCAGCTGGTCAGCAGCTATGAGCCTCCTGGGGATGCCTTAAAATGCACCACAATCTGAGTGGCTTAAAACAGACATTTATTCTCTCACAGTTTTGAAGAACAGATGTCCAAAATCAGGATGTTGGCAGCGTTGGCTCCTTCTCAGGGCTCAGAGGAAGAATCCGTTCCTTGCTGCTGTCTCAGCTTCCAGTGCTGCCAGCCATACTTAGCGTCCCTGGCTTGTAGATGAGTCACTGCAATCTCTGCCTCGAGTACCCGCATAGCGTTCTCCCTGTGTGTCTGTGTCTCCGTGCACAAATCTCCCTGTTCCATAGGGCCCACTCTAATCCAGGATGACCTCATCTTAACTAATTATGTCTACAAAGACCATACTTCCAGACCAGGTCACATTCTGAGGTTCCAGGTGGATGGGAATTTTTTTGGTAACACTATTCAACCCTGTACAGCAACCTTAACCCCCCTTTGCCATGTAACCTACCATACTCGTGCACATCTTTGGGGGCCACAATTCTGCCTACCACAGGTATGAACAAATCAGCTAGTACCACATGAGACTCAGCTGCTCCTTAATATGCGTCCAAGCATGGAATGAGTAATCTCCTCTATTAGAAAGGTGTTTTCTGACCCCCTACGGGCAAATTTTAATGCACAGGCTGTCCATTTTACTGGGTGGGGATGTTTCAGATTTCCAAGGGCATGATTTCACCCTGCTGAGAAAAATCCTAGGGCTTTATCCAATATTTTCCCACTTCCGTCTTATTTTCTCTGGGAACTAAAGAGCATTGCATTTAATTTAATAATTTTCCTTACATATTTAAGGAATGCCTGTGACTTCTTGGAGCCCTGGTGGCACAGTGGTTAAGAGCTCAACTGCTAACCAAAAGGTCAGTGGTTTAAATCCACCAGCTTCTCCCTGGAAACCCTATGGGGCAGTCCTACTTTGTCCTATAGGGTTGCTGTGAGTCAGAATTGACTCAATGGCAACAGGTTTTGTGACTTCTTAGGAGTCCCTGGGCGGTGCAAACAGTTAATACGCTTGACTGCTAACTGGAGTGTTGAAAGTTTGAGTTCGTCCAGAGGCACTTTGGAAGAAAGACCTGGCAATTAAATTTTAAAAAATGAGTCATCAAAACCCTATGGAGTACAGTTCTACTCTCACCCACATGAGTTTGCCATGAGTTGGAACTGACTAGAGAGCAACTGATTTTTTTGTGTATTTGTTTTAGTGACTTCTCAGGAGTCCCTGGGTCATGCAAATGGTTAAAATACTCAGTTGCTAACTGAAAGGTTGGAAGTTTGTGTCCACCTAGAAGCTGAAGGAACTGAAGAAACAATTCAAGCCTGGAGTTGCAATAGCGAAGGATGCTACAGGTAAAATACTGAATGACGCAGGAAGCATTGAAAGAAGATGGAAGGAATACACAGAGTTACTGTACCAAAAAGAATTGGTCGGTGTTCAGTCATTTCAGGAGATAGCATGTGATCAAGAACCAATGGTATTGAAGTAAGAAGTCTAAGCTTCACTGAAGGCATTGGCAAAAAATAAGGCTCCAGGAATTGATGAAATACCAAACTGATATGTTTCAACAAACAGATGCAGCAGTAAAAGTTGTCACTTGTCTTTGCCAAGAAAATTGGAAGACAGCTACCAGGCCAGCCAATTGGAAGAGATCCATATTTATGCTTATTCCAAAGAAAGGTGATCCAGCTGAATGCTGAAATTATCAAACAATATCAGTAATATCACACACAAACAAAATTTTGCTGAAGATCGTTCAAAAGTGGTTGCAGCAATGTATTGACAGCGAACTGCCAGAAATTCAAGCTGCATTCAGAAGAGGACTTGGAACCAGGGTTATCACTGTTGATGCCAGATGAAACCTGGCTGAACACAGAATACCAGAAAGATGTTTACCTATGTTTTATTAACTATGCAAAGGCATTTGACTGTGTGGATCATAACAAATTATGGATAATGTAGTGAAAAATGGGAACTCCAGAACACTTAATTGTGCTCATGAGGAACCTGTACATAGATCAAAAGGCAGTCATTTGAGCAGAACAAGGGGATACTGCATGGTTTAAAGTCAGGAAAGGTGTGCATCATGGTTGTGTCCTTTCACCATACTTACTCAATCTGTATACTGAGCAAATAATCCAAGAAGCTGGACCATATAATGAAGAATGGGGTATCAGGCTTGGAGGAAGACTCATTAACAACCTGCATTATGCAGATAACACAACCTTGCTTGCTGAAAGTGAAGAGGACTTGAAGTACTTACTGATGAAGATCAAAGACTACAGCCTTCAGTATGAATTACACCTCAACATAAAGAAAACAAAAATCTTCACAACTTGACCAACAAGCAACATCACGATAAATGAATAAAAGATTGAAGTTGTCAAGAATTCCATTTTACATCCCCTTGAGAGGCGGGGCCAAGATGGCAGAGTAGTCAGACGCTTCCTGTGGTCCCTCTTACAACCAAGACCAGAAAAAACAAGTGAATTGATTATATTTGACAGTCTAGGAGCCCTGAATATCAAAGGTAAAGTTGAGGAATCGGACAGAGTGGCATGGGGAGGGAGAGACAATTTGGAAGCAGCAAGGAGTTACCAGACCTGACCCAGCAGAAGCCAGCACCCTTCAGGCTGGATTGGGTTGCATGCGTGGTGAGGCAAGCAGTGGCACTCGGGAGGCATTTTCCACATCAGAAGAGACCAAGCAGCAGAGAGCTTACTCAGGCCTCCAGAACCAGTGAAAAGTGGTGCTCATTTGGCAAAAGATAAGTACATGCATCTGACTTACCACATGGATCAAAAAAACACCCCCTTTGGGAAAATCTCTCTCCCATTCACCTGCCCCATCCTCACTCTGCACAGGGTCCTGTGCTGGCTTCAGTAAATAATGAGTCCCCACGGTTAGAAGTAGGACCTGTCATGCACGCTGAGCCATTCTCCCAGCCTTGGGGAGGGAACAAATTAACAAACAGGCAAAAATAATCTGCCAGCTCCCCTAAGCTGGGAACTAAGGGTAGGCAGAGCTCCTTTGCCAAGGCACAGGCATAAGGGGTCCATGGACTTTGAACGACTTAAACCCCTGCAAAGACTTGTGTGGGCCATTTCAATGCATAGGCCCTCATTACCACAGTACAAAAGGGTATATACATGAAGACTAACTTCAACTATCAGGTATATGGTGAAGTGGCAGGTTCGTGATATTTGACACTGCTCGGCCCATTAAGCAGGGTCCTCACCTACACACAGCAGGGGTCTGAGGCCTGGTGGCTCCACCCATGCTGCCTAGTCACCTGCCACACAGGTCCAAGAACAAGTGGTGTCTTCCAGTCCTTACAGCCAACAGCACTGGATGCTCATAGTCAGGCTGCAAAGCCCACCCACCTACGTGCTGCAGGGAATGAGGACACACTTTCCTCCCAGACACTCAGGGGTGGCCCCTTGCTCAGCATGTGACCCCCTACTGCAGCCAGATACCTGTGCCTGCACCAATCACTCCTGCCCATCTATGACTGTAGGTGAGAGCCTGCACCACACACTTGGCGACCAATTACCTGGACACCTGAGCTGAATCCATATAAGAAAAGTAAATGGACTCCTGGGCTCACATACCTAGTAACAGATCTAACTACATGGTGACAGGACATTAAAGCTTTAAAGGTGCCAATAATCAACCTAGCTCAAGCAGACTATTTGGGCATATCAAAACAAAACAAAACTGACTTCCGGGCAACATAGCACTATATACAGAAGTACCATGCTGTCTCTCCACAGCAAAGATCCAAAAAACTAACTCAAACAGAGACAGATGTCAATCCTGAAACCCTAAGCATCAAGTGAAGCAATAAAGAACTCAGCAAAGCACCAAACTGAATAAGAAACTGAACGAGAACAGAGAGTGAGGAGAGATATATGCAGAGGTCCCCTATCAGCTAATGCAGCACAGATCTGCCATGTTGGACTCCTGTTGGAGATCGGCGAACAGGGAGTATGGGAAAGCAGCTTCACAGAGCTTCCAACAGGAGACAGAACAACCGATAACCAGTGATATATGCTTTCCCACCCCCCACACTTCTTCACCCCCACTCAGCCTCCTCTGCTTCCTATGGCCACAGTCTTTTGGCCAAGAAACACTGTCCTCACCCTGGTGCTGCTTGGATCCCACCCGCCTGCACTGGTCGGAAATCTGAGTGCCATTTGTCAGCTGCTGGTGTTGCTTTTTTTGACTTCCTTTAATTTCTTCCATAACTCTCACCACCTCCCATCCTTTCTCTCAAATACTTGGCTCATGTGCCATCTTTGCTTCCTCCTGAAAGGCTGTGAAATGCCGTTCAACTGAGGAACTGCTTCTTGGCCCGTGCTGCCAGGCTGGTGGGATCCCCAGGACTTTTGTTTGTTTGTTTGTTTTTTGATTTGTTGCTTTTTTTCTCTTTTCTCAGCTTGGAAGCCCCTTCTAGCTGGGCAATACTGCACGGCTTGGGAGCTAATCCCTTAGTCTGTGCAGACACACAGTGGGATCCCTTCAAGCATTTCTTTTTCATTTTTTTTCCTTTTTTTGTTTTTGTTTGTTTTCTTTTATCTTTTTTTTCCCGTTTTGACTTTTTCATTTTTCAGTTTCTCATCTCTCTATACTTACCTTCTCTTCATGTCTCCTGAATACCTGGAGCTGTGAGACACCTCTACCTTTCAAGCCAGGCTGTATTTCATGGTCTGGGAGCAACTTACCCAGTCCTTGCAGCTGCATTGGTCAGATCCCTGGGGGCTTTCCCTTTTTTTCCCTTATTGTTATTTATTCATTTTTTTTCCTTTCTTTTCCTTTTATTTGTCTCCATTTCTCAGTCTTTCATCTCTCCACTCCAATGGGAAGCTCCCTTAGCACTGTTTTTTGTTTATTTGTATATTTTTGGCTCCTATTTCTCTCTCCTGTCTCTCCTCTTTCCCATACACATCTTAGCTCCACACATCACAATCTCCCCCCTCCTTCCTGCCTAACTGCATGATGGACTGAACATCACACCCTCAAAGAGGACAGGCACAGCCTACTGGAAACTGCCCTGCACTGATTCCCAGCCCACCCTGTCGGCCCTAGTATGTGCCACAAACAACACATCCCAGCAACAACCCTTCAGATGGACCTGCCCTGCTGTACCATACCTGAGCAACTGACCCTTCCCATTGGATAAAGAGGAGAAAAGTATCCTGCCTACCGATGAGCAAACAAAAAAGAACACACAGCTAGCCTGCTCAGACATAACAAATACAAAAAAAAAAAAAAAAAAAGCAGGACAAAACAAACAACTCTACAATCAATAAATGAGGAAAATAACTATTGAATGTCCTGAAAACAGCAGACAATATCAAAACATATACAAAAACAGGGCAGGATGGTTCCAGTAGGCATGCAATATAAAACACCTAATGACTTCCAGGTAGAAGAAAAAGCACTAGAACTACCTGACAGGGAATTCAAATCTCTAATATTCAGAGCTATCCAAGAGTTGAAGCAAAAGTCAGACAAAAATGAGGGAAAAATAGACAAACTCATGGAAAAGGCAGACACATTCATGGAAAATACAGACAAAAAATGGAAGAATGAGGAAAGTAATGCAGGAACAAAACGCCAAAGTAAATTCACAACTAGAAATCATACAAAAACAACAATTAGAAATCCAAAAGATAAACAACAAGATTTCAGAAATGGACAATGTCACAGAAGGGCTGAGGTGCAGGTTTGAAATGATGAAGACAGGATCAGTGATATGGAAGACAAACACTTGGGTACAACTCTGAGGAAAAATCAGAAAAAAGAACAAAGAAAAAGGAAGAAACTCTAAGAATTATGTGGGATACAATCAAAAGCAAAAATTTTTGAGTGATCGGAGTTCCAGAAAGGGGAGAAAACAGAAAACACAGAGAGGATCATTGAAGAATTGTTGACAGAAAACTTCCCCAATATCATGAAAGATGAAAAGCTGCCCATCCAAGCAGTTCAATGAACCCCATATAGGATAGACCCCAAAAGAAAATCACCAAAGCATATCATAATCACAATCACTAAAACCAAAGACAAACAAAGAATACTGAGAGCAGCTCAACAAAAACAAAAAGTCACATATAGAGGAGAAATAATAGGACTAAGTTCGGATTATTCGGCAGAAACTATGGAAGCAAGAAGGTAATGGGATGACATATATAAAACCTTGAAAGAAAAAAAAATTGCCAGCCAAGAATAATATATCTTGCAAAACTCTCATTCAAATATAATGGTGAAATTAGGTCATTTCCAGATAAATAGAAATTAAGGGAATATGTAAAAACCAAACCAAATTTACAAGAGTTACTAAAGGGAGTCCTTTGATCTGAGAACAAACAATATCAGACCACAGGCTGAATCTAGGATGCAGGATCATACCACCCAGATACCAATCTAGGAAATGAACTCTCAAGGACTGTGCAAAACCAAAAGATATACAACAGGGATCCAGAGAGGTTAATCTGTAAATGACAACAACGTCGGAACAATAAAAGAGGAAATAAACAGTGTAGGTATTGAACCTTCTAATGGAGAGGAAGGCAAGGTAATACCAAGTAATAATAGACTGGTACAAACCTAGGAAGATAAGGGTAAATTTCAAGGTAACCACAAAGAAAATGAATAAACCTACTCAACAAAATAAAGCAGAAAAATATAAAGTATCAGTAAAAACAAAACCTATAAAAATAAAGCAAGTGAAAGAAAATCCACAAACAAAAGGAATTCGGCACAGGACAGTAAGAAGAACAAAGAAAACATCAGCACCACAAAAAAAAAAAAAAAAGGCACTACAAAACGACAGCAATAAACTCACACCTATCAATAATTACACTGAATGTAAATGGCCTAAATGCACCCATAAAGAGACGGAGAGTGACAGAATGAATAAAAGAACAAGATCCATCAACATGCTGTCTACCAGAGACACACCTTAGAAACAAAGACGTAAATTTATTAAAAATCAAAGGATGGAAAAAAATATATTAAGCAAACAGCTACCAAAAAAGAGCAGGAGTAGCAATACTAATCTCAGATAAAATAGATTTAAAAAAAATCCACCATAAAAGACAAAGAAGGACACTATATAATGATTAAAGGGATTATCCATCATGAAGACATAACCATAATAAACATCTACATATCCAATGACAGGGCTCCCAAATACATAAAACAAACTCTAACAGCACTGAAAAGAAAAACTGACAGTTCCACAGTAATAGTAAGAGACTTCAACACACCACTCTCAGTAAAGGACAGAACATCTAGAAAGAAACTCAACAAAGATACAGAAGACCTAAAGGGAACAATCAGGCAACTTGACCTCATAGATATATATAGAACACTCTACTCTACAGCTGTAAAGTACACATTCTTTTCCAATGCACATAGAATGTTCTCCCACATAGATCACATCTTAGGCCTCAAAACAATCCTTAATAAGATCCAAAAGGTTGAGATAATACAAAGTATCTTCTCTGACCACAATACCATCAAGGTAGCAATTAACAATAGGAAGACCAGGGGAAAAAAATCAATTACATGCAAAGTGAATAACACCCTGTTTACAAACCACTGGGTAATAGAAGATATCAGAGATGGAATCAAAAAATTCCTAGAATCAAATGAGAATGAAAACACATCATACCACAACCTTTGGGACATAGCAAAGGCAGTCCTCAGAGGACAATTTATAGCAATAGATGCACATGTCAAAAAAGAAGAAAGGGACAAAATCAAAACATTAACTACACAACTCAAACAAATAGAAAGAGAACAGCAAGAAAAGCCCACAGCCACCAGAAGAAACGAAATAATAAAGATCAAAGCAGAAATAAATAAAATAGAGAACAGAAAAACAATAGAAAGAATCAACAAACCAAAAGTTGGTTCTTTGAAAGAATCAAACAAATCGACAAACCACTGGCCAGCCTGACAAAAGAAAAACAGGACAGGATGCAAATAACACAAATAAGAAATGAAATGGGGGACATTACAACAGACCCAACTGAAATAAAAAGGATCATAACAGAGTATTATGAAAAACTATACTCCAACAAATTTGAAAACCTAGAGGAAATGGACAAATTTCTAGAAACACACTCCTACTCAAACTAACACAAAGTGATGTTGAAAATCTGAACAGATCCATAACAAGGAAAGAGATTGAAAAGGTAATAAAAAAACTCCCAACCAAAAAAAAAAAAAAAAAAAGCACTGGCCCAGAAGGCTTCACTGGATAATTCTACCAAACATTCAGAGAAGAGCTTATACCTGTACTACTCAAATTATTTCAGAACACAGAAAAGGAAGCAAAACTTCAGAATTCATTCTATGAAGCTGGCATAACCCTGATACCAAAACCAGGCAAAGACGTCACAAAAAAAAAAAGAAAATTACAGACCAATATCTCTCATGAATATAGATGCAAAAATTCTCAACAAAATTCTAGCCAATAGAATTCAGCATCATATCAAAAAAATAATACACCACGACCAAGGAGGATTCATACCAGGTGTGCAAGGATGGTTCAGTGTTAGAAAATCAAACAACATAATCCACCACATAAAGGAAAGAAAATAATCACATGATCATCTCAGTTGATGCAGAAAAGGCATTTGACAAAGTCTAAAACACATTCCTGATAAAAACTCTCAATAAAATAGGTATAGAAGGGAAATTTCTCAACATACTAAAGGGCATCTATGCAAAACCAATGGCCAACATCACTCTTAATGGAGAGAGGATGAAAACATCCCCCCTGAGAACAGGAAGAAGACAAGGATGCCCTTTATCACCACTCCTATTTAACATTGTGCTGGAAGTCCTAGCTAGAGCAATAAGGCAAGACAAAGAAATAAAGGGAATCCACACTGTTTACAAAGAAGTTAAATTACCCATATTTGATGATGAGATGATACTATACATAGAAAACCCTAAAGACTCTACTAGAAAACTACTGGAACTAGTAGAAAGATTCAGCAGAGTAGCAGGATACAAGATAAACATTAAAAAAACTGTTGGATTCCTATACAGCAATAAAGAGAACAAAGAAAAGGAAATCAGGAAAACAATACCATTTATAATAGTCCCTAAAAATGTAAAATACTTAGGAATAAGTCTAACCAGGGATATAAAAGACCTATACAAAGAAAACTACAAAACACTACTGCAAGAAACCCAAAGGGATCTACATAAATGAAAAAACATACCATGCTCATGGATAGATAGACTCAACATTGTGAAAATGACAATTCTACCCAAAGCAGTTTACAAACACAATGCAGTCCTGATCCAAATACCAGCAACATTCTTTAAAGAGATGGAAAAACTAATCATTAACTTTATATGGAAAGGGAAGAGGCCCTAGATAAGTAAAGCACTACTGAAGAAGAATAAAGTAGGAGGACTCACACTACCTGACCTTGGAACCTACTATACAGCTACAGTAGTCAAAACAGCCTGGTACTGGTACAGCAACAGAAACATTGACAAATGGAACAGAATTGAGAAGCCAGATGTAAATCCATCCACCTACAGTCACCTGATCTTCAACAAGGGCCCAAACTCCATCAAATGGGAACAGTCTTTTTAACAAATTGTGCTGCCAAAACTGGATGTCCCTCTGCAAAAAAATTAAACAGGACTCATAACTCACACCATATACAAAAACTAATTCAAAATGGATCAAAGACCTAAATATAAAGCTAAAAACTATAAAGTTAATAGAAGAAAAAATAGGATCAACTCTAGGGGCCCTAAGAGATGGCATTAACAGGATACAAACCATAACCAAAAACATACAAACTCCAGAAGATAAGCTAGATTCCTGGGATCTTCTAAAAAATTAAACAATTATGCTCATGAAAAGACTTCATCAAAAGAGTAAAAAGAGAACATACAGACTGGGAAAAAATTTTTGGACATTACTCTTTAGACAAAGTTCTAATCTCTAAAATATACAAGAAGATCCAATGCCTCTACAACAAAAAGAAAAATAATCCAATCAAAAAAACGGGCAAAGGAAATGAACAGACACTTCACCAAAGAAGACATTCAAGCGGCCAACAGACACATGAGAAAATGCTTGCTATCACTAGCCATTAGAGAAATGCAAATCAAAACCACAAAGAGATACCATCTCACCCTGGCATTACTGGCATGAATCAAAAAACTGGAACTAACAAATGTTGGTTAGGCTGCAGGGAGATCAGAACTCTTATGCATGGCTAGTGGCAATGCAAAATGATACAACCACTTTGGAAAATGATATTACGTTTCCTTAGAAAGGTAGAAATAGAAATATCATACGATCCAGCAATCCCACTTCTAGAAATATATCCTAGAGAAATAAGAGCCATCAGATGAATAGACATTTGCACACCCAGGTTCATTGCAGCATTGTTCACAGTAGCAAAAAGATGGAAACAACATAGATGCCCATCTACAGGTGAATTGATAAACTATGGTACATACACACGATGGAGTATTATGCAACGATAAAGAACAATGATGAATCTGTGTAGCATCTCTTAACATGGATGAAACTGGAGGACATTATACTCAGTGAAATAAGTCAGTCACAAAAGGACAAATATTCTATGAGACCTCTACTGTAAAAACTCATGAAACAGTTTACGCACAAAAAGAAACAATCTTTGTTGGTTACAACAGATGGGAGGGGTAGAGGGGAAATACTAAATAGACAGTAGATAAGTGGTAACTTTGGTGAAGCGTAAGACAGTACACAGTATTGGGGAAGCCAGCACAACTTGCACAAGGAAAGGTCATGGAAGCTCCATAGACACATCTAAACTCTCCGAGGGACTGAATTGCTAGGCGGAGGGCTGTGGAGAACATGGTCTCCGGGAACATCTAGCTCAATTGTCATAACACAGTTTATAAAGACAATGTTCTACATTCTACCTTGGTGAGTAGCGTCTGGGGTCTTAAAAGCCTGTGAGTGGCCATCTACGATACTCCACTGGTCTCACCCCTTCCCGAAGAAGGGAGATTGAAGAGAACAAGATACAAGGAAAAGATTAGTCCAAAGGACTAATGTACCACAACTACCACTACCTCCACCAGACCGAGTCCAGTACATGTAGATGGTGCCCGGCTACCACCATTGACTGCTGTGACCGGGATCACAACAGAGGGTTCTGGACAGAGCTGGAGAAAAATGTAGAACAAAATTCTAAGTCTGAAAAAAAGACCAGGCTTACTGGCCTGGCAGAGACTGGAGAAACCCCAAGAGTATGGCCCCTGGACACCCTTTTAGCACAGTAATGAAGTCACTCCCAAGGTTCACCGTTCAGCCAAAGATTAGACAGCCCCATAAAACAAAATGAGACTAAGGGGGCACAACAGCCCAGGGACAAGGACTAGAAGGCAAGAGGGGACGGCAAAGCTGGTAATAGGGAATCCAAGTTTGAGAAGGGACAGTGTCAACAAGTTGTGGGGTTGTTAACCATTGTCATAAAACAATATGTGTATTGTTTAATGAGAATCTATTTGTTCTGTAAACCTTCATCTAAAGTACAATAAAAAAAGAAAAAAATATTTTTCATCATCATATTCCACTTCATTCATCCATATATTCATTCTTCAAACCACCTATTGAGTGTCTGTTTCTAGGAACTTTTCTAGGTGTTGTGATAATAAAGCTGAACTTAACAAATATCTGCCAAAAAACAAAACAAAACAAGAAGCTAGGACACAGTAAGTAAGCATAAAATAAATAAATATAATAACTTACTGATGGCTTGGAGACAAAATATCAAATCACATAAAGGGGCATACCATGATGGCTTCAGCAAACTCCCAAAACAAAGAATCAAGAAATTTTCCAGAGGAAGAGAATTTCTTGGAATTACCAGAGGGAGAATACAAAAGATTAGTATACAGAACTCTTGAAGAAACCAGGAAGGAGATCACGCAAAATGCAGAGCAAGCCAAAGCACATACAGACAAAGCAATAGAGGAACTTAAGAAGATTAGAGAAGAGCATAATGATAAATTTAACAGGCTGCAAGAATCCATAGACAGACAGCAATCAGCAATCCAGAAGATTAATAATAAACTGTCATAATTAGACAACTCGATAGAAAGAAATAGGAGCAGAATTGAGGAAATGGAAGTCAGAATTAGTAAGATTGAAGATAAAACACTTGACACCAACTTATTTGAGGAAAAATCAGATAAAAATACTAAAAAAATGAAGAAAACCTAAGAATAATGTGGGATTCTATCAAGAGGAATAACCTAAGAGTGACTGGAGTACCAGAACAGGGGGGGATAACAGAAAATACAGAGAGAATTGCTGAAGATTTGTTGGCAGAAAACTTCCCTGATATCATGAAAGATGAGAAGATATCTATCCAAGATGCTCATCGAACCCCACATAAGGTAGATCTCAAAAGAAAGTCACCAAGACATATTATAATCAAACTTGCCAAAACCAAAGATAAAGAGAGAATTTTAAGGGCGGCTAGGGATAAACGAAAAGTCATCTACAAAGGAGAGTCAATAAGAATAAGCTTGGACTACTCAGCAGAAACCATGCAGGCAAGAAGGCAATGGGCTGACATATATGAAGCCTTGAAGGAAAACAACTCCCAGCCAAGAATTATATATCCAGCAAAACTCTCTCTCAAATATGATGGCAAAATTAGGACATTTACAGATAAACAGAAGTTTAGGGAATAGTCAAAAACCAAAGCAAAATTACAAGAAATACTAAAGGGAGTCCTCCGGTTAGAAAATCAGTAATGTCAGACAACAACCCAAGACTAGAACACAGGACAGAGCAACCATATTTCAACCCAGATAGGGAAGTCACAAAAATAAACCGAAGCTAAAACACTGAAAATAGGGAAACAGATGTCAGTACGTAAAATATGACAACATTAAAACAAAAAAGACAGACTTAAAAAATGTAGACATAGATTTTTCATATGGAGAGCAAGTCAAGGCAATATAAAGAAATAAAAGATGGGTATAAACTTGGGAAAAATATTAACATAACCATAAAGGAAACTAACAATCCTACAAGTCAAGATAGAAAACTGGAAAAATATAAAGACTGAGCAAACACAAAATCAATAGCAATGAAAAATATGAAAAGAAACTACATAAAGAAAAATGACTCTGCACAGAAAATTAAATGGAACAAAGAAACTGTGAACAATACACAAAAAAGGCATCAAAATGACAGCACTGAACTCATACCTATCAATAATTACACTGAATGTAAATGGACTAAAGGCATCAATAAAGAGACAGAGAGTGGCAGATTGGATAAAAAAAAAACATGATCCATCTATATGTTGCCTACAAGAGACACACCTTAGACTTAAAGACACAAACAAACTAAAACTTAAAGGATGGAAAAGAAATATATCAAGGAAACAACACTCAAAAAAGAGCAGGAGTGAAAATACTAATCTCTGACAAAATAGACTTTAAAGTAAAATCCACCACAAAAGATAAGGAAGGACACTATATAATGATTAAAGGGTCAATACACCAGGAGGACATAACTATACTAAATATTTACACACCCAAAGACAGGGCTCCAAAATCCATAAAACACATGCTAACAACATTGAAAAGAGAGATAGACAGCTCCCCAATAGTAGTAGGAGACTTCAACACACCACTTTTAGTGAAGGACAGAACATCCAGAAAGAAGCTCAACAAAGACACAGAAGAGCTAGATGCTACAATCAACTGACTGGATCTCATAAACATATACTGAACACTGCACCCAACAGCAGCCAAGTATACTTTCTTTTCCAATGCACATGGAACATTCTCCAGAATAGACCCCATATTAGGCCATAAAGTAAGCCTTAACAAAATCCAAAGCATTGAAATATTACAAAGCTTCCTTTCTGACCATAAAGCCATAAAAGTGGAAATCAATAACAGAAAAAGCAAGGAAAAAAAATCAAACACATGGAAACTGAACAACACCTTGCTCAAAAAGTACTGGGTTATAGAAGAAATTAAGGATAGAATAAAGAAATTCATAGAATTAGATGAGAATGAAAACACATCCTACCAGAACTTTTGGGACACAGTAAAAGTAGTACTCAGAGGTCAGTTTATAGCAATAAATGCACACATCCAAAAATAAGAAAGGGTTATACACAAAAAATTAACCCTATAGCTGGAACAAGTAGAAAGAGAGCAGTAAAGAAGCCCTCAGGTGCCAGAAGAAAGGAAATAATAAGAATTAGAGTAGAAGTAAATGAAATAGAGAACAGAAAAACAAATGAAAGACTTAACAAGACCAAAAGCTGGTTCTTTGAAAAGAGCAACAAAATTGATAAACCGTTGGCCAAACCGACAAAAGAAAAACAGTAGAGGAAGCAAATAACCTATATAAGACATGAGATGGGTGATATCACAACAGACCCAACTGAAATTAAAACAATCATAACAGAATATTATGAAAAATTGTACTCTAACAAATTTGAAAACCTAGAGGAAATGGAAAAATTTCTGGAAACTCACTATCTACCTAAACTAACACAAACAGACGTAGAACAACTAAATAAACCCTTAACAAAAGAAGAGATTGAAAAGGTAATTAAAAAATGCCCAACAAACAAACAAACAAACAAAAAAAGCCCTAGCCCGGATGGCTTCACTGGAGAATTCTACCAAACTTTCACAGAAGAGTTAACACCACTACTACTAAAGGTATTTCAGAGCATACAAAGGATGGAATACTCCCAAATTCATTCTATGAAGCCAGCATAATCCTGATACCAAAACCAGGTAAAGATATCACAAAAAAAGAAAATTACAGACCAATATCCCTCCTGAACATTGACGCAAAAATCCTCAACAAAATTCTAGACCATAGAATTGAGCAACATATCAAAAAAAATAATTCACCATGATAAGTGGGATTTAGACCAGGTATGCAGGGGTGGTTCAACATTAGAAAAACAATCAATGTAATCCATCACATTAATACAACAAAAGACAAGAACCACATGATCTTATCAATCGATGCAGAAAAGGCATTCAACAAAGTCCAACACCCATTCATGATAAAAACTCTCAACAAAATAGGAATAGAAGGGAAATTCCTCAATATAATTAAGGGCATTTTTACAAAGCCAACAGCCAGCATCATCTTAAATGGAGAGACTTTGAAAGCATTCCCCTTGAGAACAGAAACCAGACAAGGATGCCCTTTATCACCACTATTATTTAACATTGTGCTGGAGGTCCTAGCCAGAGCAATTAGGTTAGAAAAAGAAATAAAGAGCACCCAGATTGGTAGGGAAGAAGTCGAAGTATCTCTATTTGCAGATGATATGATCTTATACACAGAAAGCCCCAAAGAATCCACAAGAAAACTACTGGAACTAATAGAAGATTTCAGCAAAGTTTCAGGATACAAGATAAACATACAAAAATCAGTTGGATTCCTTTACACCAACAAAGAGAACCTCAAGGAGGAAATGACCAAATCAATACCATTTATAATAGCCACCAACAACAGAAAATACTTAGGAATAAATCTAACCAGAGACGTAAAAGACCTGTATAATGAAAGCTACAAGACACTACTTCGAGAAACCAAAAGAGACCTGCATAAGTGGAAAAACATACCTTGCTCATGGATACATAGACTCAACATTGTGAAAATGTCAATTCTACCCAAAGCAATCTACAGATACAATGCAATCCCAATCCAAATTCCACCAGCATTTTTTAATGAGATGGAGAACAAATCACCAACTTCATATGGAAAGGGAAGAGGCCCTGAATAAGTAAAGCATTACTCAAGAAGAAGAACAAGGTGGGAGGCCTCATACTACATGATTTTAGAACCTATTATACCTCCACTGTCATCAAAACAGCCTGGTTCTGGTACAACAACAAACACACAGACCAATGGAACAGAATTGAGAATCCAGACATAAATTCATCCATCTATGAGCAGCTGATATTTGACAAAGCCCGAAGTCCATTAATTGGGGAAAGGACAGTCTCTTTAACAAATGGTGCTGGCATAACTGGATATCCATCTACAAAAAACTGAAACAAGACCCATACCTCACACCAGGCACAAAAACTAACTCAAAATGGATCAAAGACTTAAATATAAAATAAAAAAAAATAAAGATCATGGAAGAAAAAGTACAGATAATGCTAGAAGCCCTAATACATGGCATAAACACAATAGGAACCCTAAGTAACAATGCACAAGCACCAGAAGATAGACTAGATAAATGGGAGCTTCTAAAAATGAAACACTTATGCTCATCCAAAAACTTCACCAAAAGAGTAAAAAGACATCCTACAGACTGGGAAAAAAATTTTGGGTATGAAAAATCCGATCAGCATCTAATCTCTAAAACCTATAAGATACTGAAAAACCTCAACAACAAAAAGACAAATAACCCAATTCAAAAATGGGCAAAGGATATGAACAGGCACTTCACCAAAGAAGATATTCAGGCAGCTAGCAGACACATGAAGAAATGCTCACGATCATTAGCCATTAGAGTAATGCATATCAAAACTACAATGAGATATCATCTCACCCCAACAAGGCTAGCGTTATTCCGAAAAACACAAAATAATAAATGCTGTAGAGGTTGTGGAGGGACTGGAAAACTTATACACTATTGGTGGGAATGTAAAATGGTACAACCATTTTGGAAATCGATTTGGTGCTTCCTTAAGAAGCTTGAAATAGAAGCGCCATACGATCCAGCTATCCCGCTCCTTGGAATATGTCATAGAGAAATAAGAGCCGTCACACGAATAGATATATACACACCCATGTTCATTGCAGCACTGTTCACAATAGCAAAAAGATGGAAACAACCTAGGTGCCCATCAACAGATGAATGGATAAACAAATTATGGTATATCCACACAATGGACTGCTATGCAACTATAAAGAACAAGGATGAACATGTGAACCATCTCACAACATGGAGGAATCTGGAAGGCTTTATGCTGAGTGAATTTAGTCAGTCGCAAAAGGACAAATACTGTGTAAGACTGCTAGTATAAGAACTCAGGAAAATGTTTAAACACAGAAGAAAACATTCTTTGATAGTTATGAAGGCGGGGAGGGAGGGAAAGGGGTATTCACTAACTAGATAGCAGATAAGAATTATCTTAGGTGAAGGGAAGGACAACACACACTACAGGGGAAGTCAGCACAATTGGACTAAACCAAAAGCTAAAAAGTTTCCTGACTACAACCAAACACTTCGTGGGACAGAGTAGCAGGGGTGGGGGTCTGGGGACCATGGATTCAGGGGACGTCTTGGTCAATTAGCATAACAAAGTTTATTAAAATGTTCTGCATCCCACTTTGTTGAGTGGCGTCTGGGGTCCTAACAGCTAGCGAGTGGCCATGTAAGATGCATCAATTGGTCCCAACCCACCTGGAGCAAAGGAGAATGAAGAACACCAAAGACACAAGGAAAATACAGCCCAAGAGACAGAAAGGGCCACATAAAGTAGGGACTTCATCAGCCTGAGACCAGAAGAACTAGATGGTACCTGGCTACCACCAATGACTGCCCTGACAAGGAATACAACAGAAGTCCCTGATGGAGCAGGAGAAAAGTGGGAAGCAGAACTCAAATTCTACTAAAAAGACCAGATTTAATGGTTTGACTGAGACTGGAAGGACCCCGGAAGACATGGTTCCTGGACTCTCTGTTAGCCCAAAACTAAAACCATTCCCGAGGCCAACTCTTCAGACAAAGATTAGGCTAGACCATAAGACATAAAAATGATATTTGTGAAGAGTGTGCTTCTTAGCTCAAGTAGATATATGAGACTAAATGGACGGCTTCTGTCTGGAGGCAAGAGGAGAAGGTAGAGAGGGTCAGGAGCTGGTTGAATGGACATGGGAAATCCGAGGTGTAAAGGAGGAGTGTGCTATCACAGTACAGGGAGAGCAACTAGGGTCACATAACAATATGTGTATAAATTTTTGTATGAGAGACTAGCTTGAATTGCAAACTTTCACTTAAAGCACAATTTAAAAAAAAGAGAGAAATTCATTTTACTTGGATCCATAATCAACACCTATGGAAGCAGCAGTCAAGAAATCAAACAACACATTGCACTGGGCAAATCTGCTGCAAAAGACCTCCTTAAAGTGTTAAAAAGCAAAGATGTCACTTTAACGACTAAAGTGCGCCTGACCCAAGCCATGGTGTTTTCAATCTCCTCATATGCATGTGAAAGCTGGGCAATGAATAACGAAGATGCAGAAGAATCAACATACATTTGAATTATGGTGTTGGCATAGAATATTGAATATATGATGGACTGCCAAAAGAAGGAACAAATCTGTCTTGGAAGAAGTACAGCCAGAATGCTCCTTAGAAGCAAGGATGGTGAGACTTCATCTCACATACTTTGGACATGTTATCAAGAAGGATCAGTCCCTGGAGAAGGACATCATGCTTGTTAAAGTAGAGGGTCAGTAAAAGGAGGAAGACCTTCAAAGAGATGAATTGACACAGTGGCTGCCACAATGGGCTCAAGCATAACAACAATCATGAGGATGGTACAGGACTGGGCAGTGTTTTGTTCTGTTGTACATCGGGTCACTATGAGTTGGAACCAACTCGAGGGCACCTAACAACCATAACCACAACAATAGAAGCACCTGGGAAGAAAGGCCTGGTGATCTACTTCTGAAAAATCAGCCACTGAAAACCCTATGGAGCACAGATTTCTCTGCACACATGGTGTTGCCGTGAGTTGGGACTAACTTCACAGCAATTGGTAGCTGGTATCTCGCAGAGCCTGGGAAGTGTCAGAATCCCAGCTACAGAAGTTCAGAGACAGGAGGGAGCAGTGTGACTTGTGCTGGTCTCAGGAGAGGGGAGAGGGAGTCACCCAAGCCTGGGAATGCCGGAACCTTGGGTACAGAGGGGTCTAGTCTCACAGCTTGCCAACATATTCAACCGCGAAGAGTCCAGGAAAGTGGGAGATACAAAATCTGATTCATTTGACTCTGAATGCCATTATTTTAGAAAATATTTTTCTTTTGAAATTATGTTCCATTTAGGAAAACAGGAAAATAAAACTTCGTGTCCTAAACATAGAAATATGCTGACAATTTATGTATTTTAAAGTCAGCTCCAAACACAATATTTTCCCTGCCTCTCCTCATTGCTCACATCAGTATCATCCACCCAGAAACATCTTCCTAAAAATGCACCATAAAACAGTTTGCTTAGTCTGGGTGAGAGAGAAGATCTTTGGATCTGCTGGAAACCAGTGCCAAGTTCATGTCAGGTACAATTTGTGGCTCTGATTACATGCCATAAAATATTCATATTTATGCAATTTTGTGTTGTGTAATCCACAGGCATTTATATTTCCATGGCTTACTGGAAATGATACTAATTATGCAGTTGGCAGAGGCGTGAAGTGACAGTTAGGATGATTTTGTCAACAGTGGGGTGTTTGATTGTAAACTGTTTCCATCAAGAAATCCTCCAAGTTAATTTATTTCTTCCTTATTGCCAGTGGAAAAGAATAGCATTGCTCAGCTGAGACTGTGAAGCTTAGAACCCTGCTTCATTAGCATCCAGAGGGGGATCCAGGCAGAGAGGAGAGAAAGGAAGGAGTTGCTCCTGGCACTAATTAACAGTTAAGACAAATGTAGTTGGTACAGTTAATCTGGAACTTTTGGGACGTACAGTCTCTTTTTGGGTTGTCTGGTTGGAGAAAATGGAAAAGAAATGAGCTCAGGTGTTCTGCATTTTCATTGTTGTTAGGTGCCTCAGGTTAGCTCGGATTCATAGCGAACCTACGTACAGCAGAACGAAACGTTGCCCTGTCCTGCGCCATCCTCACAATCATTGTTATGCTTGAGCCCACTGCTGCAGCCACTGTGTCAATCCATCGCGTTGAGGGTCTTCCCCTTCTTCGCTGACCATCTACTTTACCAAGCATGATGTCCTTCTCCAGGGACTGGTCCCTCCTGATAACATGTCCAAAGTAGGTGAGACATAGTCTCCCCATCTTTACTTCTAAGGAGCACTCTGGCTGTACTTCTTCCAAGACAGACCTGTTCGTTCTTCTGACAGTCCATGGTATAGTCAATATTCTTTGCCAACACCATAATTCAAAGGTGTCTATTTTAATTTGGTCTTCCTTATTCATTGTCCAGCTTTCACATGCATATGAGGTGATTGAAAACACCATGGCTTGGGGCAGGTGCACCTTAGTCCTTAAAGTGAACCTTTGGTTTTTATCGCTTTAAAGAGGTCTTTGCAGTAGACTTGCGCATCATGTCAGTCTACTGGGCCTGTTGACGGGCTCCTCACAGGTTTGTTTTCGGTGATAATGTTGCCCTGTCATCCCACAGCTCTCTGCACCTCTCTCTGTCTCTGACTCTCCACCCCGTCGATGTCTCCTCCTGGGAACTGTCAGTCTCCTTTCAGCTTCCTGCTCCCCTGCTCTGCCGACGCCGGCAGATAAAGGCTCCAGCGTGAAGGACCTGGATTAGAGTCAGCCGAGCCTCAGGGATGAAACTTCCCTCTGCAAGTCTTCAAGGCCTCTGCGCTTATCAGCGTGGCAGATGGAGATATCTGGTATCTGAGTACCGTAAAGCCCATCTGTGGAGAAACAAGGAGCTCTGGTGGCACAGTGGTTAAGGTGTTTGGATGTGATGTGAACCAAAAGGTGGGCCACCAGCTGCTCTTTGGAAACCCTGTGGGGCAATTCTACTCTGTCCTAGAAGGTCCCTATGAGTCAGAATTGACTCCATGGCAACGGGTTTGGTATTTAGTTTGAATGAAGAAAAAAAAGCAGATATTTTCTTCTGTTAAGAAAATCAGCACTAAGGCTTGCATTGTTTTTCACAGATCTTAGACGTAGAAGTGAGAAGACTAGAAATTTTGGGTCATGCTGAAATATACTTGTCTTTCTGAAATATTTATCCCCTCAGAATGGTGTTTGTCTGTATTTGCCTGTGGTGGTCAGGCAGTAAGTATTGTGTCCTGGAGACTGGGATGAATGTGCACAAATATTTCAGGGGGCGCACAACTATGTTTTTAGTCCCTGCGTGGCACAAAGGTCCCTGGGTGGTGCAAACAGTTCGCGCTTGGCTACTAGTTGAAAGGTTGGCTGTTCAAACCCACCCAGCTGTACTGTGGAAGAAAGGCCTGGTGATCTGCTTCTGTAAAAATTACAGCCAAGGAAACCCTATGGAACGGTTCTACTCTGTCACATGGGGTCACCATGAGTTGGAATCGATTTGACCACAACATTTTTTTTTTTTTAATGATTATTCTGCTAAGGACTCAGAGCGCCTGTCTTGTGTGATGCTTCAGGAGCTGGGATGCCAGTACAAGCTTGTCCCTATGGCACCTGTCCAGAGTTTTCAGGAGGCTGAATCTCAGCTGGTGAGTGAAACGGGTGAGGGCACTCCTCCCTTTCTTCTGTGAGAGATCACATGTTAGAAAGCATTGCAAGATGAGCAGGGAATCTGATTTAAAGTCTCTCCTGTGCTGCTGTATGAGGAGAAGAAAGCACCTTAGTGGTGCCATGTCTGCTCTGGAGAATTCCCACCTGGCCAGGGAGAAGGGTCCCGAGAGAAGCAGAGCGCCTGGGGCAGGCGGAGCTCTCCTGGGTGATGGG
The DNA here is from genome assembly GCA_030035585.1 of Dugong dugon. NCBI lineage: Eukaryota > Metazoa > Chordata > Mammalia > Sirenia > Dugongidae > Dugong > Dugong dugon. The sequence continues at coordinate 1,734,817 of CM057460.1, forward strand.
CTCCCTCTCCGCTGCGGTCAGTAAGGTGCTGATCGGGCTCCTGGGCAGCCGTGGGGACTGAGGTCTGGGAAGTCAGGGCCGCTGGGCTGCCTGGAGCTGCTGGGGACACGAGGACCCAGGTCCCCTGACTGTCACAGATTCCGATCACCTGACACTTCAATTTTCCAGCATACACGAAATAAAATCACCTTTTCTTCGTGTATTTTTTTTTCATTTGGTTATTTTCTAAGATCCCACGAATTCTCTCATTTTAGTGCGTTTTATGTCAACATTTGACCCCAGAAACGTTTGTTATTCTAGAAGAAGAGCGGGTGTTTGTCACAGAGCAGTGACTCAGAGCTTCGGCAAACCATTGCCAACTACCAGGCGGTGGTTTCAACCCGGCACTCTAACGGGGAGTGTGTGTGTGTGTCCGTGTGCGTGTGTGTGTGCGCGTGCGCGGGGCGGGAAGGGGGTGCCCTGGAGCAAGAGGTGGGAGACATGGTCCCCTAACAAAACCATTTTGATTCTCCTGGATTCCAGATTTATGGGTTCGTGGAGTTGGGGTGACCTGTGCGGACCATTTGCCCTTAGGTGTCCTTTTGGACCTCCAACCCTTAAGGAACCGATTCCCTGAAGTCACCTTCAGTCAAATAGCCCAGTAAGCACTTAGCGGAGACCATGTTGCCTTACGCTTTGGGCTCTTTAGAGAATTGTCTATGCACAGCCTGCTTGGGGGAGCAGGAACCCCAGCGTTTGGCTGGGAAATGCGCGGCACGGCCTTAGTTCTCCAACCTGCCGACCCTGAAACCCTCCGCGCTGCTTGGCACCACCTCCTGAGAAATTAACACAACGATAACCCAGATAACCCACTCTCACTGTCGTCTCCTCCAGCGCCTTCCAGATACCTTCAGGTTGACGCTGCCCGATTCCAATCGCATCTAAAAAAAACTCCAGCGCCGCCCAGTCGATTCTGACTCACCGCGGCTCTGTAGGACAGAGTAGAACTGCCCCATAGGGTTTCCAGAGGGGCTGGTGGATTCGAACTGCTGACCTTCTGGTTAGCAGCAGAGCTTTTAACTGCTGAACCACCAGGGTATCTACTGACAACAGTTATATCCTGTTACACTAATCTTTGGTGTTTCTCTGAGCATTTAGGTTTTTGACACCCCCGCCCAGCTGTGGATCTTTGGGCCAGTCTTATAATCTACTTGGATCTCTGTTTTGTTTTTACAGATTTAATTGTGTCCCCTAAAATGATATGTAGAAGTCCTAATCCCTGTACCTGTGAACGTGACCTTGCTGGGAAATAGGATTTTCCTTCTGAGGTCTACTAAGCTAAGGTTGTACTGGAGTAGTTGTTGTTGCTGGGCTCCATCAAGTCGATTCTGACTCATAACGACCTCATGTGACAGAGTAGAACTGCTCAATAGGGTTTCTAAGGCTGTAATCTTTACAGGAGCAGACTGCCAGGTCTTTCCCGAGCTTCCAGCTGAATTGTTCTGATCTGAACCCCTCCTTAGAATTTGCATTTCTGACAGATTCCCAGGCGGTGTTAATGCTGCTGGTTAGGGACCAGTTCTGAGAACTACTAGCAGAGCAGAGGGTCTCAAAATTTATTATACATAAGAATCACCTGGGGATTTTGGTTAAACCGTAGATTCTGATTCAGTATATCTGGCGTGGAAATGCAAAGTCTCGGCAGGGGTTCAAACTCCAATGAACCGATTGGAAGCCCTGGTCTTTTCTCCCATGGAGCAGCTAGCTGATGGGTTTGAGTTGCCAACCTTTCAGTTAGCAGCTGAGCACTTAACCACTGTGCCACCAAGCTTCCTTCTGAGTGGTGTCTTATCAAAGAAGAGAAGAGACATGGAGATAGACACACAGGGAAAGCACACACGTCACATGAGGACAGAGGCAGATGCATCTACAGGCAGCAAAGGGACACCGAGGACTGCCAAGGGCCACCAGGAGCTGGGCGAGAGGCCTGGAGTGCCTTCCCAAAGCCCCAGGAGATTCAACACAACCAGTGCCCTGATGTGGACTCCTAGCCCCCAGAACTGTGAGAAAATAAGTCTCGGTTGTTTAAAGCCATTCACGCTGTGACATTTTGTTAGGACAGCCCCAGGACACCAGCATAGTCATGATCAGACAAAGGCAGGAATTAAGGCTGGTGATGTCTAAGATCTCCCTCTGGTTCCCAAGTTCTGAGTCTCTGGATCTATGGAAGAGTGCATGGATTTTCTCCGGCCACCCTCTGGGACTTCACATTAGCAGTGATTTGTGGTGTGTTGGTGGTGTAGAAGATATAATGATCCTCCCAAGTGGCAGAGCTGCTTGATGAAGAATGGCATGGGGAGAGAGAAATACCTAATTCCTGCTCCAGACTTAATGAGAGGTTGCTCTGGGCCCAGCGCTGTTTATAATCAGCCCCACCTGGGACTGATCGTGTTGTTAATCACCATCTTTGCTCTCCTCTGTTGCCACCAGGATGCATCAAAAGAACTAATTACCCAGATTTTTGTTTAATGGTGCTTATATAAATAACTTAGGAGCTTTTGAGTGAAAACAATAAAAATGCAAATGAGGATGACACAGTGCAGTGAAGTAAGGATATTTCTGTAACTGGAAGTGAAAGCATAGGGAGTCCTGAGCAGTGGACCTGCAGGTGGGTGTATCTGCTTCAGGTATCCTTTTTAGACTCACAGCTCTGCTTACCTGTGTTACTGGGGAGGGGGGAGTCTCTGACTGCCTGTTGACTCTGCCCCCTCACCTGCTCTGGAATGGCTGGGTGCTCCACCAGCTGCTCTTGGGTCCAAGGAAGACGACTGGGTGACAAATTCTAATGGACATCATGGGCATTAGAACCTCCTGTAACTACGGGGTTGTTAGAGTCCCTGGGTGACACAACGGTTAAGCGCTCAATAACTGGCCAAAAGGTTGGTGGTTTGAACCCACCCAGAGATGCCTCGGAAGACAGGCCTGGCAATTGGCTTTTGAAAGGTCACAGCCCTGAAAACCCTATGGAATAGTTCTACTTCGCACACGTGGAGTCACCATGAGTTGGAGTCGATTCCAGCAGCTGGTAGTAAAAGGGGAACTGGAAGGAGAATTGGAAGCTGCAGACAGGATTCCTGGCTCCACTACTTATTGGCTGGGTCTGTGGAATAGTTCAGCATCTTACCCGTCTTGAACGGATTAGACAACTAAGGCCTGATGAGATGGTGCGTTGCCCAGGATGGCAGAGGGATGTTCAGCAGGTTTTTGTTTTTTGTTTTTGTTTTTACCCTATGGGGGAATGAAATCCAATAACAAAGCAGTTTTGAACAGTAGCCTACAAATCCGTCCTAGAAAAATGTTTAGAGGTCAACCCAGTGAGGGAAACCCTGAACACTGCAACACCCTTTTGGCAAATCTCCACTTTACATGGTGCGCTAAAGGCTTGAGAAAGCTTTGTTTGGCACAATGCTCCCTAAACTTACTGGATCTTGGAATCCTTTTTGGTAAAATTGTATCACCAAGGAATACACCTGGGGGTACAGGGCTAGGTGACCTCTATGTACCGTCCTCCTCAGTGCCATGAGTAGTTGCCAGGGTGCAATTTCTGTAAGATTTAAGAAAAGCTACCGAGATGGGTACGGATTACACCTCAACACAAAGAAAACAAAAATTCTCACAACTGGACCAATAAGCAACGTCATGATAAATGGAGAAAAGATTGAAGTTGTCAAGGATTCCATTTTACTTGGATCCACAATCATCACCCATGGAAGCAGCAGTCAAGATTTGCATTGGGCAAGTCTGCTGCGAAAGACCTCTTTAAAGTGTTGAAAAGCAGCGAAGATGTCACCTTGAAGACTAAGGTGCGCCTGACCCAAGCCATGGTGTTTTCAGTTGCCTCATACGTATGCGAAAGCTGGATGATGAATAAGGAAGACTGAAGAAGAACTGACGCCTTTGAATTGTGGTGTTGGCGAAGAATATTGAATATAGCGTGGACCGCCAAAAGCACAAAAAATCTGTCTTGGAAGAACTACAGCCAGAATGCTCCTTGGAAGCAAGGATGGTGAAACTACGTCTCACATACTTTGGACATGTTATCAGGAAAGACCAGTCCCTGGAGAAGGACATCATGCTTGGTAAAGTAGAGGGTCAGCGAAGAAGAGAAAGACCCTCAGTGAGATGGATTGACACAGTGGCTGCAACAATGGGCTCAAGCACAACAATGATTGTGAGGATGGCGCAGGACCAAGCAGTGTTTCGTTCTGTTATATGTAGGTCGCTATGAGTCGGAATCGACTTGATGGCACCTAACAACAACTGAGATGGAATGAAATCCAATAACAAAGTTCACCTCCTTTAAAAAAGTCCTTGGATTCTGGAAGGATAATTTAGTTGCTGTATTCCATCCAATCTACAATGCCACTGATTATAAAACACACTATTACTTTATGTGCTTCCAAGAAAACAGAAACTGCTGCCCGTTAAAGTCTGACACAGCTTCGATTGTAAGCTCATCCCGATTCAGAGATGCATTAGATGCAGCTCGTCCACTTTGTCTTCGTGCGTCCGGAGTTAGGGATGGTTTTGCCACCAAGCCTCGCAAAAAAAGAGAATGGCATCAGGAAGAAAGAGATCTGAAGCATTTAAAGATCTTTATGCTTAAATCTCTTAGCAAACATAATTTTTGCATAACTAACTTTTACCAGGACTCCAAGGAATAGTTCAGCATCTTACTCATCTTTGACAGATAAGGCAACTAAGACATAAGACGGTCACGCATTACCCGGGATGGCAGAGTGGATTTCAGCAGTCTTTGTTATTGTTGTTGTTTATTTTTGTTTTTACCCTATGGGGCGGTTCTACGCTGTCACATGGGGTCGCTATGGGTTGGAACCAACTTGACAGCACCTAGCAACAACACCAACAATGTGGGTTTGCATATGAGTCCTGGGTGGTGCAGGTGGCTAATGCCCTCAGTTGCTAACCAAAAGGTTGGAGGTTTGAGTTCACCCAGAGGTATCTCAGTAGATGGGTCTAGTGATCTACTTCTGAAAAATCATCCATTGAAACCCCTGTGGAGCACAGTTGTACTCTGACATATGGGGGTCACCATGAGTCACAGTCAACTTGACAGCAACTGGTTTATGGGTTTGCATGGAGCCCTGGTGTGGCAGTGGTTAAGAGCTAAGGCTGTTAACCAAAAGATCGGCATTTGCCAATCCTCTAGCAGATCCTTGGAAACCCTATGGACCAGTTCTGCTCTGTCCTATAGGGTCACTTGACTCAGAATTGACTCGATGGCAGTGGGTTTGGTTTTTCTTATGGCATGTTGCAATTGTAACTACTTTGAAGATATGACCATTCATCAATCCTTAATTTTATTAATTCCATTCTCAAGTGAGTGACTCTAGCGTCTAGTTTGGGTGTCCCATTGCCCATGAATAGCCCCTCATAGGGCAGAATAGGCAATATCCCCCCAGAGGCTGCTGTTCTCCCACCTCCAGAGGACAGACAGGGCTGGTGAAGGTGACCACGGGGCCGATGACCTAGCGAGCTCTTGGCACCATCTCACAGTTCACTGTGAGAAATTACAACTTCACCAGGAAAGGTGCCAATGAGGGAAGACAATGGGGTTTGAGCTTGCAGGGGCAAGGGGACAGGTGCTGTATAAAGACGGGAGTACTGGCTGGGTTTCTTCAGAAAGAAGATTCTGAAAGCCATGTGTCCATGTTCTCTTACTGATCTGGCTAAAGGCGGTCTTCTGTGTGTGTAATTCCAGTTAGCTTTTTCTGGAAATAGGCAGGCAGTAGAGAGAAATTGTTTTGTTTTCAAACTGAGTTAAAATATCGAAGAAAATGTTAGATTGACTTCCCAGCAGCTTGACATGGGAATTACTGGGGGAGCTTATCTACATAGTTTAAGAAAAAATAAAATATGTTATTTCATCTATTCCTCATTATGACCTTATGACATCGTTATTCCTAGTTGTTGAGCTGGTGCTGGCTTGTGGCGACCTCAAACACAAAAGAAGGAAACGTTCCTGGTCCTGAGCCATTTTTGTGATCACGTTGCTCCAGTCCATTTTTGTGGTTATTGTGTCAATCCACCTCATTGAGGATCTTGCTCATTTTTGCTGACCCTCTACTTTACCAAACATTATGTCTTTTTCCAGTGACTGGTCTTCCTGCTGATGTGTCCAAAGTAAGTGAATCGAAGCCTCACTATCCTCACTTCTAAGGAGCATTCTTGTTGTATTTCTTCTAAAACTGATTTGTCGTTCTTCTGGAAGTCCATAGTATATTAAATATTCTTTGCCAACACCACAATTCGAATGCGTCAATTCGTATTCTGATTTCCTTTTTCACTGTCCAGCTTTCACATACATACGAAGCAATAGAAAAGACCGTGGCTTGGGTCAGACACATCTTAGTCATCAAAGTGCTATCTTCGCTTATGACATGGTTACCACTATTATTTCCAATTTCCAGATAAGAACACTGAGGCTGGGAGAAGTTAAGTAACTTTCCCAAAGCCGCTCAGCTAATAAGGGGCGGAGCCAATCAGCCAGATTCCAGAGCCCCTCCCAGTGATGTGAACACCGTTTGTTAGTGGGGAAAGGAGAGTCTGGATACTGGCAGGAGCTGGACTTCAGGTCCTCAGATTAGGGGGCAGAACGAAGACCAGGGATGCTGCTCAGGGAGGTTCCACACTTTCCTAATCTGTGGTGATGGGTGCCCCTCCCACTCCACATTTGCCCATTGGCATGACCCCAATGAAGACTGTTTCATTGTTTAGTTGCTGTCCAGTCGGCTCCAACTCATGGCGATCCCATGCGCAACAGAACGAAACGTTGCCCAATCCTGCGCCATCTTTAAGTTCACTGGTGTGCTCAAGTCAGTTGTGGCAGCCACTAAGCATTTTTAGTGCCTTCCAACCTAGGGGACTTATCTTCCAGCACTATGTTAGACAATGGTCTGTTGTTATCCGCAGGGTTTTCATGGGCTGAATTTCAGAATTGGATCAGCTGGCCTTTCTTTTTAGTCTGTCTTAGTCTGGAAGTTCTGCTGAAACCTGGCCACCAGGAGTGTCTCTGCTGGTGTTTGAAATACTGGTGGCACGGCTTCCAGCATCACAGCAACACACAAGCTACCAAGTGTGACAAACTGACAAACAGGTGGTGGAATGAAGACTCTAGCACAGTGAAAAAGGGTAGAAAGAAATGTAGAGTTGCTGACATCAACCTAGGTCTCCTTCAAAACGTCTGAATGGGAAGAATTAAATAAAAGATCAGATGTGGACAGAGTTCAGGGGAAACTGAATGAGAGGAAGCCAGGGTGAGGGGAGGGGTATTCCTGCCACCCCGCGTCTGTGCCCCGGCATGGGATATAGCAGAGATGCGGCATGGCAGAGAGGGGAAGGGCAGACAGGACATAGCAGATGGGACAGGGCAGATGGGACATGGCAGACAGGACAGGGCAGATAGGACTTGACAGATGGGACAGGGCAGACGGGACATGGCAGAGAGTGTTCTGGAGTGTGGCTCCCCTCCAGGGTGACAGAGATAGATTTTTCTGCTCTGCCCTCGTGGGCGTTCACAGGCTTGTTGGAAGAAATATGCTTACAGTGAAGGGTGAGGGACTAGTTAGGGTCGCTGACTTAGTGTAGATTCCCCGGAAGATCCTGAGGCAGAGGTCCACATGGAAGTACTTTATTTGGGAGGCGACCTCAGGACACTCTGGTTAGGAAGTGGAGAATTAAGACAAAAAAGGTGAAGGGTTGGCCTAAGGCACAAAACAAAAAGAATTATCTATATGAGATCCAGTTGACAACAGCAACTCAAAAGGTTTGATGGGAAGCCTGGGGAACAGTGAGCTGAAGACAATGGTGATGGACTAATTGGAAAAGAATAGTGAGAATAGCAGCACAACTGGAAGAATGTGATCGATGTCACTGAATTGTCATGTAGAAACTTTTGAAAGGGTGTAACTTTGGCTATGTATATTTTCACCAAAGAAAAATGTCCTCCAAGGTTGAGAAGGGAGAGTGTTGACATTTCACGGGGTTGTTAACCAATGTCATAAAGCAATACGTGTACTGACTATTTAATGAGAAACTATTTGTTCTGTAAACCTTCATCTAAAGTACAACACAAAAAAATTAAAAAAAAAAAAAAAGATGAAGGGCATCACCAGCAAGTTATCACCGGGGCCAGCCACCTGGAGCTCAGTCTTGTTGGGGAATTCGGGAGACGGTATGGAGCTTGCACCTCAAAGTTACCCCTTGAGACGGGCGAGAGGGTTGGGGTGCTGACCCCCATTCTCATCCTGGACATTGATTCCATGACACGTCCATCTGCTTCCCAAGATAGTGGAGGGGCTTACAGGTGGATATGAGGCTAAGTGGGTGGGCATGAGGGGTGCTGAACAGATCCAGCAGGCAGCTGTGCTGCTCTAGGGCCCCTCAGCCTGGGAAGCTGAAAGGGATGTCCTTCAAGAAGGTGGCAGGGCTCAGGTTTCAAAAGTACCTGGATAAAGCAACAGGCGAAGCAATGGAATCTATAACGATGTTTAATATAAAGCTGCGCGTTAAGCGAAATCCCAGAAGAAGCTGGAGCTAACCAAAGTGCAAACAGCATTGAAAGAAGCTTTTAGGAGTAACGCTCAGTGTAAGAAAGAAGCAGCTGTAGGCCTGCTAATGGGCCTGGACCCAGGGCCTTGTTAGAGGGCACGGGGGAGCTGGGTGCTCTAGTCCTAACTGTCTGCTCCATCACCCACTGGAGAAAGTGGAGCAAATAACAGAAGGACAACATTGTCAGCATGCCCCCCATGCAGAGCGTGACAATGGGCATATTTCCTTCTATGAGGTGACACTGCACATTCTCAGATAAAACCTTATGCCTTAGAAGTTCTTTATGTTCTTAAATAAAACAACGCTGCTCGAGGTGGTCAAGAGGAATACAATTGCATAACTTACTTGGAGAAGCAGTTTCCTGAGTAGCAACCCTCCTTGAAATTAGGGATGTAGCTCCATTCAGATGTCGAGGGCGTAGGCTGTGGGGTCGGGGGGGTCTGGCTTTGAGGGCAGTTGCCTTGGTTTCTCATCTATAAACCTGTGATAAAAATGTTTGTGCCTCACTGGATTGCAATGGGGATTGCACTTTGTATGCTAAACACTTGACATTAAAAATAAAAATAAAAAGAACAGTTGCCATTGAGTTGACTCACCTCATGGGGACCCCACATGTGTCAGAAGAGTAGAAGTGTGATACATAGGGTTTTCAATGGCTGATTTTTTGGAATTAAATCACCAGGCCTTTCTTCCAAGGTACCTCTGGGTGGATTTGAACCTCCAACCGTTCTGTTAGCAGTCTAGTGCGTTAACTGTTTGCACCTCCCAGTGCACAGTAAGTGGTAGATAAAGTATTTGACAGATTTTATTTGACAAAGGATTGCTTTTCTGTTGTTGTTGACTTTTGCAAAAATTGATTTTATTTGACCTGCTCTCGATGTTTTCAGGTATTTTCTCTTGCCTTGGTAATAAAGCAAAACGCAGAACTTTCAATTGATATGAAAGTAGGGTCTCACGCAAACAGTATTTTAGCTCAGATGCAGGTTAATGAATCGAGATGTTAGAGTCGGCTTGTTTCAACACACTTATTCCCAGAAAAAGAGAAGGGAGCATACTACCAATAGGACAAATATGTCAAGATACCAAGCGGTAGACAAAACTTAGAAATAATTACGTGCGGAAACTACTTCACTGAAGTTTAAAACTTCATAATATGATCTTCTGGGGAAAAAAAACACAAAACCCTGCAACATTCCCAAGCTTATTTGTTTCCCTTTTTGGAGGTGATGATAAGCTGCTTAAAAATCGCAGAAAACCAAGCCCGTTGGCACTTGGAAAATTAAGCAGGTTGACTGTGTTCTGCCTTCTCAGTTCCGTCTTCTTGCCCGTACAAACCGCCACCTTCTCTGTGTGAGATCCATCAAGAGGTCAGTTTTAATCCCGGCCGCTCCAACCTTCCATTTCTGAGGAGTGAGGTGATGGTTCTCGGATGCCAGAGTGTAAGCTGCTTCGAAGCCAAATGTGAATGTTTGGGGTTTCTTTTCCTCAACGAAGCACCTGGTCACATTTGATTATTCTCTTAAGAGCTTCGCCAGACCTGCCCTGGGCTCATGCTCATTAACTATTTGAATCATGAATCTTTTCTGTTGAGTCCCAGCAGCTGCCTTGCTTGAGTAACTCCCCCGAAAAGAAGTTCTTGCAGAGACTGGCAAAGGTTTTCTGTGGGGGCCAGATAGTAAATGCTCAAGGATCTGTGGACCATTCAGTCTCTGTCACAACGATTTAACCCTGCACTTGCCACACAAGAGCAGCCATAAACGGGTCATCAAGGAATGGGCGTGGATGTGTGCTGATAACACTTTCTTCACAAAAACAGGCGGGGGCGGGATTTGACCTGCTGACTGTAGTTGCTGGGCCTTGAGCTGCACACTGGTGAACTCCACTGGATCCACCTGAGCAATATTTGGGAACCGGTGTGCCTAATGGACATTTCTTATCCTGGAGGCTCATTTTGCTTTACTCCATTATTTTTCCGTGCATAATTTGTTTGTTGAAGCAGCTGTGGTTCAGAGGTAAAATCTTTGCCTTCCATGTGGAAGACCCAGGTTCGCTATCCGGCCAATGCACTTCATGCACTGCCACCCCCGTCTGTCAGGGGAGGCTTGCGTGTTGCTATGATGCTCAGCAGGTTTCAGTGGAGCTACCAGACTAAGATGGACTGGGGAGAAAAGCCTGGTGATCTACATCCAAAAATTACCTATTGCCATTGAGTCCATATCGACTCATAGCGACCCTATAGGACAGAGTAGAACTGCTCCCTAGGGTTTCCAAAAAGCGGCTGGTGGATTTGAACTGCCCACCTTTTGGTTAGCAGCCATAGCTCTTAACCACTGTGTCACCAGGGCTCCCTTCTGAAAATTAGCCAGTGAAGACCCTATGGATCATAATGGTCAGAATCATAGCTGATCATGGGAATGGTGCAAGGCAGGGCAGTGATTCTTTGTTTTGTGTATGGGGTCACCATAAGTTGGGGACTGACTCGATGGCAGCTCATAACAACAAGAACAACAGCATTTGTTTGTTTGTTTGCTTATTCGTTCACCCATTTACCCATTCTTTCTACCGCGTTCCCATCTCAGTAAATGGCACCACGTCCTACCCAGGTGTTAAAGCCAGAATCCGTGAAGACGTCCCAGACCCCTCTCTGCCTCTGAGACACACTTCCTCCCCACCCTTGCCCTGTCTCCAGGGCCCGCTCAGTCCAGGCCCCTCTCAGTAGCTGCCTGACTGGCTTCTCTGCTTCCACACCAATCCACTCCAGAAACCCACTGGGAGAACTTTAGAAATGGAAAGCAGACGTTGTTCTTCTGCCTAAAAAAGCTTCCCATTTCACTCAAAGGCTTCCCATTCCACTCAGAGTAAGTAAGATCCAAACTTCCTTTCCACCCACACTGCTGACCTTTCCAACTGTATCCACCACTTCCGTTTGTTATGGGTTGATCGGTGTCCCCCAAAAGACGTGCTGAAGTTCTAATCCCGGTACCTGTGAACACAACCTTGTTTGGAAACAGGGTCTTTGAAGATGTTATCATTCAACAAGAGGGTCTACTGCTGTAGGGTGGGTCCCAATCCGTCTGAGTGGCGTTCTTGTAAACGGAGAAGAGACAGAAACACATGGAGGGTCATGTGACAATGTGACGATGGAGGCGGGGACTGGAGTGATGCTGCCATAAGTCAAGGAACACCTGGGCACAGCAGAAACTGGGAGAAACCAGGAGGGATCTTCCCCGAGAGCTTCAGAGAGAGCACAGCCCCGCTGATGCCCTAAACTTAGACTTTCAGCCTCCAGAACTGTGAGAGAAGAAATCGGTATTGTTCCTAAGCCATCCCGTGTTATGGCAGCAACCTTCAATGGGTTCCAGGCGCACTGGTTGAACACACCACCCCAGGCCTCCCTCTGCTGCCACGGGTCCTTGCTTTGCTGTTTCCAGTGTGTGGAACAGTTCTCTCTGGTTTGGGCACTCCTGGCCTTTTCTCGTCTATCTGACCTGTATCTTCATATACCTGCTCTGGGCGATCTTTGCTAACCACCCCATAGGTGCTCCATTCTCCTCCATCACAGCAGCCCTCATGGTTAAGCACTCTAATCTCTAAGTGTTGTGTTTATTTATTATCTTTTCTTGAACTAAAATGTCAACTCTATGAGGACGAGGATCTTGCCTGTCTAGTCTGCAGAGTTTGGCACCATGTTAGCAACAACTTGTTGAATGAAAAAAAGAGTGCTGACTACACATCAATAACTAAACTGAGTACCAGGTCACCATGTACTACGGATTGAACTATGTCCCCCAAAATATGCATCGAAGTCCTGGCCCTTGTACCTGTGGATGAGATCCTGTTTGGAAATAGGGTTTTTTTTTGTTATGTTAATGAGGGCATACCTGAGCAGGGTGAGTCCTAGTCTTAACCCCTCCTGAGTTATAAAAAGACTAGAATAGACATAGATACACACACCATGGGGCAGGAGGGAGACAGGCTACATGTGAGCATTGTCTATAAACCAAGGACCTCCAAGGAACCAAGGGCATACCGGGGCCTACCGACAAGGAAGAAATCTATACGGCTGAGACCCTGATTCAGACCCCTAACCTCCTAAATTGTGAGAAAATAAATCTCTGTTGGTTAAAGACACACCCTTGTGGTGTGTGTGCTGCAGCAGCACTAGGAGACTAAGACACCATGACTGAAAAAGCAGATGGGCCCTGACCACTAGAAGCTTCTAGTCTAGTGGGGAAGGACAGTCAAAAATGACACCGCTAAGCTAGAAAGGGCGTAGGTTAGAGGCTACCAGAGCTGAGGTGAGGGGGAGGGGAGTTGTTGCTGAAGGGCACTGAGTTTCTGTTTGGGGTGATGAAAACATTTTGGAAATAGATGATGGTGATGGTTCACAACATTGTTAATGTAATTAATGCCGCTGAAAGGCACACTTAAAAATGGTTAAAATGGCAAATTTTATGTTCCATGCATTTTACCACAATAAGAATCATGGTAAGTGCTGCAAAGAGACATTCATGGTGCCTGAGAGTGTCTAGGGGTCCAGGGAAGCTTTCCCGAAGAAGTGTGACTTGACCAGATTTGAAAGATGAGTAGCAGCATCATTAAGTAAAGAGTATTGAAAGAACATTCCAGAAAGAGGAATCTGCAGGTGCCTGCTGGCAGAGGAGGTGTGGACTGTTGGAGGCACGGAAGGGTGGCTGCCATGGCTGAAGTGCAGAGAGAGGGTGATGATGAAGCTGGGTGGGTGGTACAACAGACTCGGGGGCCTGGAGGGCCACATTGGGGAGTTAGTTTTCACCATCAAACCCACAGAAGCTGTGAGGAGGAAGGGTGTTCCACAAGATTAGTCTGGCACAGTGTGGGGAACAGATGGGATGCGAGGGAGCAGAAGTGAAGCAGGAACATAGGTGAGGAGGAGATCCACGTGGGAAGTGGGCAGCTTTGAGTGGAAGGATGGGAGAAGGAGAGGAATTGTCAGGCTAATTGATAAAGACGTGGAAGGTCCACTGGACCTGGCAGTTGAGTGGCTATGAGCTGGGGGGGAGGGAACAGGGCTCCCGGATGTCTCGGCTGGGCGGTGACATAACTCACTGAGGGACACACCTGGGGGCAGCAGGTTCAGGTGAGTCTGTGCACCATCGGACACACCACGCGTCTCACCTGGGAGGTGTGAGCTGCCCTAGCTGTCCTCTTGGAGTGTCTCAGAAGCCAAGAGGACCCTATATGTCTCTGAGTTCTGGAAGGCCCAGCCTCTTCCTCCAGTCTGCTCCCTCTCCACTCAGAGCATGGCTGTGCCCAGAAGCTCTGAGCAACAGGGACACCTGCACAGATGCAGTACACTTGCCTTTATTTGCTGCTTTGTAGCTACATGAGACTTTGTCTCCCTTACTTTGGATGTGTCATCAGAGGAACTAATTGCTGGAGAAAGACATCATGCTGGGTAAAGTAGAGGGTGACTGAAAAAGAAGAAGACCCTCATGAGATGGATTGACACAGTGGCTACAACAATGAGCTCAAACACAGCAACGATTGTGAGGATGGCACAGGACAAAGCACTATTTCATTCTGTTGTATATAAGGTCTCTATGAGTTCTAGTGCTTGCTGAAAGTGAAGAGGACTTGAAGCACTTACTGGTGAAGATCAAAGACCACAGCCTTCAGTATGGATTACACAACATAAAGAAAACAAAAATCCTCACAACTGGACCAATAAGCAACATCATGATAAACGAGAAAAGACTGAAGTTGTCAGATTTCATTTTACTTGGATCCACGATCAACACCCATGGAAGCAGCAGTCAGGAAATCAAAAGATGTATTGCATTGGGCAAATGTGCTGCAAAAGACCTTGTTAAAGTGTTGAAAAGCAAAGGTGTCACCTTCAGGACTAAGGTAGGCCTGACCCAAGCCCTGGTATTTTCAATTGCATCATATGCATGCAAAAGCTGGACAATGAATAAGGAAGACCGAAGAAGAATTGATGCTTTTGAATCATGGTGTTGGCAAAGAATATTGAATAGACTACGAACTGCCAAAAGAACAAACAAATCTGTCTTGAAAGAAGTACAACCAGAATACTCTTTAGAAGGAAGGATGATGAGACTACATCTCACATACTTTGGACATGTTGCCAGGAGGGATCAGTCCCTGGAGAAGGATGTCATGCTTGGTAAAGTGGATGTCAGCGAAAAAGAGGAAGACCCTCAATGAGATGGATTGACACAATGGCTGCAATAATGGTGTCAAGCATAACAAGGATTGTGAGCATGGCGCAGGACCAGGCAGTGTTTCGTTCTGTGGTGCACAGGGTCGCTATTAGTCGGAATTGACTTGACGGCACCTAATAACAACAACATGAGTCGGAGCTGACATGATGGCACCTAACAACAATAAACTCAGCTTTTTACTTTGTTTCCAAAGGTCATCCTGTGAAGGTGAGACTTTGGTCTCCATTTTTGTTTATTCAAAGCCAAGATAGAAATGTCTTCCCTGGTCTACTTGCCAAACTCACTGATGTGAGACATCAGCTGGGGAAAAACCAGAGACTGGAAGAAGAAGCTAAGGGGTGATTTCCCTCTTGGTTCTGTTTGAGCTTCCTCTTCATATCCCCGGTGATGTTTGGCATAAACACGCATCAAAACCATCTTTATATATTTTGCAAATCTAATACCTAAAGATGTATGCAGACCAATGGCAGCCATTACCGCTGTATCCTATGATTTTATATTGGCGTATTATACAAAGAGCTTTTTCAGAAAATGAAAATAAGGAGTTGGTATTGATATTTTTATAAACGCTACATTTCCTCCCCTAGAATTTCTTCTACTGAATCCCTGCCTCCTTATCTACCTGCCCTCCACTGGAACGTTCACCACAGTCATATTCCACAAAATTACAGGAAAATGTCTGGTGGTCACAGTGAAATGTGAGATAAAGGAAAAGAAAAAGCTGAATGCTTCTCAATAACCTTTAACTCAAAACACAACGTGCTTTGTGCTTTTCAGCAGAGGGGTGGCTGAGCAGGCCACGTACTGGCAGATAGTCCTGCTCTTTCTGTCAAGAATGTCCTTGAAGATTAATGTGTCAGTGTAGTTCTGAAATAACAAACCACTTGTAATTATTAACTAACCTGGGAAAGAATGCCAGTCAAAGAGAGACTTCAAAACAACATTTGGGGACATGTGTGTTGCTAAACCCTGTCTCTGGTTTTACTTGTGCTTACTCTAACCTAGTTGTCTGCACTCAAGTTAAGGAAGGGCATTTTGCTGCCTTTTGGTTTTGGAAGCTCATTCACAGCTTCCCAGGCACTATTCTCAGTCAGAAAGGAAATGCCCAGGAATCAGCAGGGGTCTTAGGTTAGAGGGAGTACCTGGGTGGTGCCTGGCTAGCGCCTCAGCTGCTAATGGAAAGGTTGGAGGTTTGAGTTCACCCTGAGATGCCTCAGAAGAAAGACCCTGTTATGGGTTGAATTGTGTCCTCCCAAAATGTATGTCAACTTGGCTAGGCCAAGATTCCCAGTATTGTGTGATTGTCCACCATTTTGTCACCTGATGTGATTTTCCTATGTGTTATAAATCATGCCTCTATGATGATGTTAATGAGGCAGGATGAGACGCAGTTATGTTAATGAGGCAGGATTCAATCCACAAGATTAGGTTGTAAATTGAGTCAATCTCTTTTGAGATATAAAAGAGAGAAGTGAGCAGAGAGGAGGGGGACCTCCTACCACCAAGAAAGCAGAGCCAGGAGCAAAGCACATCCTTTGGACCCAGGGTCCCTGCGCTGAGAAGCTCCTAGACCAGGAAATATTGGTCACAAGGACCTTCTCCCAGAGCCGACAGAGAGAGAAAGCCTTCCCCTGGAGCTGGCACCCTGAATTTGAACTTCTAGCCCCCTAAACTGTGAGGGAATAAATTTCCCTTTGTTAGAGCCATCCACAGTGGTATTTCTGTTATAGCAGCACTAGATAACTAAAACAGGCCTGGTGATCTACTGCTGGAAAATCAACCCTTGAAAACCCCGTGGAGCACAGTTCTGCTCTGGATTTCAGTCTTGTTGGCTCATCTGGGAATGGGCATCTATTCCTGTCTCCCGTACTTCCCCAAATCCCCCATTACTCAGTAACTGTTTACATCCACACAGAATGGTAGGCCAAGCTTCCGTTAATGGGACAAAATGGGTTTGTTTCTAAACTTGGCTTCCACCACATTTCTTGAAAAGTCCCATTTTTTTTAACCCTTACATATCTGAAAACACAAGACACATGCTAACATTCTTCAACAGTGAAGTATGTGGAAAGTTAGACCATTTTGTCTAAAAGTACTTGGATTTCAGAACGTTTGTTTGTCTCCTTGTTTCTGAAACATCTCAGTTAGGAAAGGACGGGAAGCTGTGCTAAAATCAGACTTGGAGCACCTCCACCGGTACTCTGCACACAGCACTGTGAGCACTGAGACACTGCACACAGCACCGTCAGCACTGGTACACCGCACACGGCACCATCAGCACAGGGACACCGTAGGCGGCACCGTCAGCACTGGGACACTGCACACAGCACGGTGCTGTCAGCACGTGGATGGATTTCAGTTTGCACGGTCTCCATGCGCAAGAAATGAAATTTCCTTCTTTCTCTACAATTCAACTTTCAGACCCCATTCCACTGGGGTGGTAAAAATGTAGCCTGCCAGTTTAGGGCTTTGCCATTTCTGGGGCTGTATTTAAGTTCTCAGGGGCAGTGATGGGTTAGTGGTAGAATTCTCACCTTCCATGCCTGAGACCCAGGTTTGATTCCCCGCCAATGCACCTCACATGGCAGCCACTGCCCGGCTGTCACTGGAGGCGTGCGTGTTGCTATGATGCTGAACAGATTTTAGTGGAGCTTAAGACAGACTAGGAAGAAAGGCCTGGCAATTGGCATCCAAAAATCAGCCAGTGAAAACCCTATGGATCACAGCGGTGCAATCCACAACCAATCATGGGGATGGCACAGGGCGGGGCAGCATTTAGTCCCATTGTGCACTGGGTCACCATGAGTCGGAAGCTGACTCCATGGCGGCTAACAAAAACAACCACGTTTAAGATCTAGGGGGAGAGGCAATCTTGTACTGAGTTGTCCGTCCAGAATACTCTGAGTCCCTGTCATCCCTCTGTCCTTGCTGCCCAGGGCTTTTTCAACTCTGCATCACCACCCAGTTCTGCTGGAGTCATCAGTTCTACAGATCCGGTGACTGCTTGACAACTGTCCCTTCGTGGGCTTCCAGGAATCATTCTGCCTCTTCCTGCCTCCACGCTGGGCCAGGGCAGCCTCAGAGGGAACCACCATGCCCCTGATGCTCGGAAGCTTAGCTGCTTCTGCACACAGTGGGGCCCGGGGACCCTGCAAGGTGCCGACAGGCCTCGCCAAGATGGCCCGCATGAGCGTGCTACTCGGGGCGGGGGGGGGAGGGTCTCACAGCTTCCTTAGACACTCCCTGTGGCCAGGTGCCTTCCCTTCTCAAACCCCCAGCCGTCCTGGTACAGCTGTAGAACTCAGAGGATTGGTCTGGGGCTGGCACCAGGCAGCCCTCGGCTCAGCCCACCCAGCACCTGCTCCCGCACTGTCTTTTCCTGGGCTCTTCCTCTCCCTCCAGCCTGGGGAAGCGCCTTCTTTGCCGGGTAGTGAGGTAGACAGGCTTTTACTTGGGACCCAGGCTTGTGAAACTCCAAAGAACTTTCACTGCTTTCTGCTGTAACATTACTCACCTGAGGTGATGGATTGTGCTCTGCTTTTTCCTGTTTCCCAAACAGACTAAAAGGACAGAAAGTCCAAGAACTTACAGAGTGATGACATCAGTTAATGCTGACAAGTGTTGTCTGAGACAAACAGCTTTTCTTTTCCATTTGGTCCCCTTGTTAAGTGACCACTCGCTGAATGTCTGCTTCCTGATGGAAGTGGGCTGAGGGCTAGGAAACAGAGATGCAAATAACACAGCCCCTCCCCTTTAAGGCCTCAGAAGACAATGGGACTGGAAAATGAAGAGTGTAAAGGCTGATGATAAGAAGCTTTATTGGCAGAGATGGTGTGAAGGGACACAGCGGCCCTGGGACGAAGTCAGATGCTATGCTGCACGTCTAGGCTGTGTCTCGGGCCCTGTTCCATGATCAGGAATTGTCGGGTCCAGAATTTGAAGTGACTGCTTTTCATTGACATGAGGCAGTTGGGTCATCCTTCCCAGAGAGACAGAGCAGCACAGTTTGCACGGCCCTTTACACACGAGGTTGCACCTCAGAGCCACAGGTGAACTCGAGTGAAAAGCAGCCTTCTGTGGAGAGTGCGTGGTGTTGATAAACACTTTCTTATCTAAAAAATAAACCACTGAATGAGGCCTGACTGCACAACCTCTCTGCCCAGCGGTCCCAGCTTTGAATTTGGAAAGTCCATGAGCTGTCATATCTAGTACTTTCTAGTATCCTGTCGCCTGGTTCACCCTGTTTTTTCAGGAGCCCCCCGTATATTGTTATGCACACTACGTATTTTGGGTGGCTCAGTGTCTCAGGTGGCTCATGAGGCTGCCGGCTACCAACCACGGAAGCACAGTACCAACATGTTCAACAGGGACTTCCCAGTGAAATGCCTCCCTCACTCTCAGGATTTAATTCACACAACGGTTAATGGTTTGTGTATTAACCGAAAGGTTGGAGGTTTGAATCCACCCACAGGTGCCTCAGAAGAAAGGCCTGGTGACCTACTTCCAAAAAACCAGCCACTGAAAAGCCCGTGGAGCACAACAGTCTGATCCACAGGGGATAGCACAGGACCGTGCAGTGTTTCATCCCACCGTGCATGGGGTGGCTGTGAGTCAGGGGCCGATTCAACAGCAGCTAATAATGAACTACAACAACAGCAACAACAAAACACACCCACACAGGATTCTGTAATTCTGAATTTACTGATTTTGCCATTGCCTCCAGAAAAATTGCATTACAGTCTGTGTCTCTTCCTAATTTGTGAGTTCCTTGGAAAGAAATTCCTCAAACCCAGTTTCCAACTCTTTGCCCGGCATCTAGCCCAGTGTCCCCGCCCGGTAGGCACGTAGGGTGTGGCCATTAAGCCACATCAACAGAGAACACACTCCCTCAAGGAAAGCTCATGCTTGTTGAAGAAAAAGCGTCATCCTTGGGCTCAGCCTGACTCCATGATATCGGGGACTGGTCCATTATTAGTAGTTATTATCCACCACTCCAGAAGGAAGGGCTATATCTTATTATATTGTTGTTTGCTGCCATTGAGTCAGTCCCCAGGACGGTGCTGGTGGTTGTGGTGGTTTTGCTGTGGTTAGTGATGGGAGTGATTCTGTTATTGTTGGTGGTGATGCTGGCAGTGTTGGTTTCCTGTTGTTGCTGACAGTTGTGTTATTGGAGGTGTTGCTGATGATGCTGGTGTGGCAGTTTTGGGGTTGCTTGCCGTGACTGGGCTATAGGAAACTGTAGTGGCAGAGGTTGAGGTTGGCCTTACCACTTCAATTAGATTGTCTTCTGTTCATAAAAATGTGCTCCACAATGCGAGGATAGGCAATAAGACTTTGACCTTCAGAGTCCACAATTACCAATGCACTCTCACCTTAGAAAAGACTACAGACTCATAATAAGCAGCAAAAGATGACCCAGCTTGGAGCTTAGGCTATAAGCTCAGCTGCCTCTTGAGAGAGAATGACCATAACCTTCAAGGCAACAACAGACCACCATCAACACCCTCCTGAGCGCTTCCCTGGACTAAGAAATTTTAAAATGTCAGTCCATCTGCAAGCTAGATTAGCAAGCTTGGAACCCTGGGATCCTAGATGGTGGCAAGCTCCCAAGCGCTAATGCGACCTTCGGCAGAAACGTTTCTGTGTACAATCCAATTACCATTCTGCTTTCACTCATACCCATCTGCTTCAGAGGCAGGCTGCCCACTCAAGAACGGGGCACCATCTTTGAGGAGGAGTTTGTCACACCGCACAGACAGCGTAGCAGCAAGCTGGTCAATGGAGCCATTCTTAGCCTCAGTGCCCACCTCTGTGTAAGCAGTATAGGCAAGGCAGACTGATGGCCGCTGTCCACGGCTTCATCTGGAGTGATGGTGCAGGGCTTATTCCTAGCGCTGTGTTTTCATCCTTGGCATTGGTACGGGTGGTGAATATGCTTGCTCGAGTGCTTTTGACATTCTAAATAGCAGGAGGTATTTTTTCGTAGCACGCTCAGATGGTTGTGTGAGCGATCACTAACACAGAAAGTAGCTCTGGCTACACTAAAGTTCACAGCAGTGTTATTCTCAACAGCCAAAAGGTGGAAACAACCCAGTGTCCCTCAGTAGAGGAATGGATAAACAAAATGTGTTCCATCCATACGGTGGAATATTACTCAGCCATAAAGAGACGTGAAGTCCTGATACACGCTACAACATGGATGAACCTTGAAAACATGAGTTTTCTTGGCTGTAGTGTTTACAGAAGTAGCTCTCAGGCCTTTCTTCCATGGTGCCACTGGGTGGGTTTGAACCATCAATCTTTAGGTTAGTAGTTAAATGCAAGCTGTTTGTGCCACCCAGGGACTTCTGAACAAAATACTTCGGACACAAAAGGACAACTGTTTTATGATCCCACTCATATGGAATATCTGGAACAGGCAAATGCATAGAGACCAAAGTTGACCAGTGGTGACCAGGGCTGGGGGAGGGGTAAATGGGGAGTTATTGCTTAAGGGGTACTGAGTTCCTCTTTAGGGTGATGAGGAACATTTGGAAATAGCGGTGATGGCCACCACTGTTCTGTCAGTTTGTTCTAGTGTGGTGGCTTGAGTGTTACTGCGATGCTGGAAGCTATACCACCAATATTTCAAATACTGGCAGGGTCACCAATAGTGGAAGGTTTCAGCAGAGCTTCCAGACTAAGACAGACTAAGAAAAAGGACCCAGTGGTCTACTTCTGAAAAGGTTGGCCAGTGAAAACCTTATGAATAGCAGTGGAACATTATCTGATATAGTGCCAGAAGATGAGCCCCTCAGGTTGGAAGGCACTCAAAACACAACTGGGGAAGAGCTGCCTCCTCAAGGTAGAGTCGACCTTAATGATGTGAACAGAGTCAAGCTATCGAGACCTTAGTTTACTGATGTGGCACGACTCAAAATGAGAAGAATCAGCTACAAACATCGATTAATAATTTAAATGTGGAATGTTCAAAGTATGAATCTAGGAAAACTGGAAGTCATCAAAAATGAAATGGAATGCATTTAGATCAATATCCTAGAAATTAGTGAGCTGAAATGGACTGGTATTGGCCATTCTGAAGTGGACAATAATATGATCTACTATGCACCTAATAACAAATTGAAGAGGAAAGGCATCACATTCATTGTCGAAAAGGGTATTTCAAGATCTATGTTGAAGTTCAGGGCTGTTGGAGATAGAATCATATCCACACGCCTACAAGGAGGACCAGTTAATACGACTACTATTCAAATCTATGCACCAACCTCTAAGGCCAGAGATGAAGAAACTGAAGATTTTACCAACTTCTGCAGTCTGGAATTGATCAAACATGCAATCAAGATGCATTGATAATTACTAGTGATTGGAATTTGAAAGTTAGAAAGAAGAAGGATTGCTACTTGGAAAATATGACCTTGGTGATAGAAATGACACGGGAGATCACATGATGAAATTTTGCAAGATCAATGACTTATTCATTGCAAACACCTTTTTTCAACAACTGAAATAGCAACTATACATGTGCAACTTGATGGATGGAATACACAGGAATCAAACTAACTACATCTGTGGAAAGAGACGATGGAGAAGCTCAATATCATTCAATCAGAACAAGGTCAGGGGCCAACTGTGAAACAGACCATCAATTGCTTCTATGCAATTTCAGCTGAAGATGAAGAAAATTAGAACAAGTCCACGAGAGCCAAAGTACGACCTTGAGTCTATCCCACCTGAACGTAGAGACCATCTCAAGAATAGATTTGCTGCATTGAACACTAATGATCAGCCAGACCAGATGAGTTGTGGAACGACATCAAGGACAGCATACATGAAGAAAGCAAAAGGTCACTAGAAAGACAAAAAAGAAAGAAAAGGCCAAAATGGATGTCAGGAGAGATTCTGAAA
Organism: Dugong dugon; assembly: GCA_030035585.1. NCBI lineage: Eukaryota > Metazoa > Chordata > Mammalia > Sirenia > Dugongidae > Dugong > Dugong dugon. The sequence continues at coordinate 1,757,556 of CM057460.1, forward strand.
CTTGCTTTTGGATGTAGCGTAGCTAAAGTGAATGGAAGAAATGATAAAGTAAAAAAGCTGAACAGGAGATTTCCAAGGGTGGCTCAAGAAGACAAAGTAAAGTATTCCAATGACATGTGCAAAAACCTGGAGATAGAAAACCAAAAGGGAAGAACAGGCTCAGCATTTCTGAAGCTGAAAGAACTGAAGAAAACATTTAAGCTTGGAGTCACAATATTGAAGGATTCTAAGGGCAAAATATTGAATGATACAAGAAGCATCAAAAGAAGAAGGAAGGAGCACACAGAGCCACTGTACCAAAAAGAATTGATGGACGTTCAACCATTTCAGGTGGTAGCATATGAACAGGAACTGATGGTATAGAAGGGAGAAGTGCAAGCTGCACTGAAGGCGTTGGTGAAAAACAAGGCTCCAGGAATGGACAACGTACTAACTGAGGTGTTTCAACGAACAAATGCAGCACTGGAAGGTCTCACTCCCTACCAAGAGATTTGGAAGACAGCTACCTGGCCGAACAACTGGAAGAAGTCCATATCTTGCCCATTCCAAAGAAAGGCGATTTAACAAAATGTGGAAATTATTTAACAATATCATTAATATCACACACAAGTAAAATTTTGCCGATGATGATTCAAAAATAGTTGCAGTAATACACTGACAGGGAACTGCCAGAAACTCAAGCTGGATTTAGAAGAAGATGTGGAGTCAGGGATATCATTGCTGATGTCGACAGATCCTGGCTGAAAGCAAAGAATACCAGAAAGATGTTTACCTGTGTTTTATTGACTATGCAGAGGCATCTGACGGTGTGGACCGTAAAAAATTATGGATAACATTGCAAAGAGTGGGAATTCCAGAATACTTAATTGTGCTTATGAGGAACCTGTACATAAATCAAGAGGCAATTGTTGGAACAGAACAAGGGGATGCTGCGTGGTTTAAAATTAGGAAAGGTGTGCATCAGGGTTGTATCTTTTTGGCATACTTATTCAGTCTGTATGTTGAGCAAATAATCCAAGAAGCTGGACTATACGGAGAGAAAAGACACATCAGGACTGGAGGGAGACTCGTTAACAACCTGCAATATGCAGATGGTACAACCTTGCTTGCTGAAAGTGAAGAGGACTTGAAGCACTTACTGATGAAGATCAAAGACCACAGCCTTCAGTATGGATTACACCTCAACGTAAAGAAAACAAAAATCCTCACAACTAGACCATAAGAAACATCATGGTACACAGAGAAAATATTGAAGTTGTCAAGGATTTCATTGTACTTAGATCCACAATCAACACCCAGGGAGCAGCAATCAAAGAATCAAATGATGTATTGCGTTGGGCAAATCCACTGCAAAAGATCTCTTTAAAGTGTTAAAAAGTAAAGATGTCACTTTGAGGGTTCAGATATGCCTGACCCAATCCATGACTTGGTGGCATCTAACAACAACAACATCAAGAGAGACCAGTCCCTGGAGAAGGACATCATGCTTGGTAAAGCAGAGGGTCAGCGAAAAAGAGTTGGACCCTCAACGAGATGGACTGACACAATGTCTGTAACAATGGTCTCAAACATACCAATGTTTGTGAGGATGACACAGGACCGAGCAGTGTTTTGTTCTGTTGTACCCAGGGCTGCTATGAGTCAGAACCCACTGGACAGCACCTAACAAGCAGTGATGAGCACACAATACGGTGACTAGAATTAATCTCACTGTACTGTGCACTTAAAAATGGTTCAAAAGGCATTTTTGTTATATACATATATAAGCATAGCAAAACAGAAAAAAATAGGTCAGGTGATGGAAAGAATAAAATAGAAACATACGTACTGAATACAAGCAAAAAGAATATCGAAATCTAAACTTCTGCTTTGTCAACTCAAGGCCAACCCAGGATGCTGAAGCTCAGCATCTCTGCCTCTAAGAAGAATACTCCACTATAGCTGTTGCTCCAAAGTACAAGCGTAGAGTGTTTGGGCAAGAAAAAGACCCACTGGATTTCTCCAGAAACAGCAAATCCAACCTTTTCAGCTCTTGGAGATTAAATTCAGACTTTCCAATAGTGTTTGGTATAATGTGGATGAATCTGTTATCTGTTATTGCATGAGAAGTTACCCTTCCCCCCCGAAATGACAACATTTTGTTATCTCACAGTTTCTGTGGGTCAGAAATCTGGGCAGAGTTACACTGAATGCAGTGGCTCGGGGTCTTCATGATGTGCAATCAAGGTCTCAGCTGGAGTGCAGTGATCTCAAGGCTCCAGTGGCGACAGATCCCCTTGGCAAGATTCAGTTCTTCCTGGATTATTGGACTGAGAGCCTCACGTCCTCTGTCGGCCACAGGCCACACTTAGTCGCTTGCCATGTGGGCTCCCAACATGGTGACATGCTTCATCAGAGGAGGCAAGTGAAAAGGGCTAGAAGGGGGTTGGAGGCAGGAGGAAGTTGCCATCTTTCTAACCTCACCTTGGAGTGACATGCCATCACTGTTCCCACACTCTACTCCTTAGAAGGGAGCTACTAGTCCAGCCCACCACAGGGGAGGGGTTACACAAGGAGGTGAGAATACTGGGAGCCGTTTGAGAAGCTGCCTAGCACAGAAAACCAAATCAAAAGCCAGTTGCTGTTGAGTCTGAATCATGGAAACCCCATGTCTGCTCCATAGGATTTTCGTGGCTGTGACCTTTTGGAAGCAGATCACCAGGCCTTTCTTCTGAGGCACCTCTTAGTGCATTCGAACTGCCAACCTTTCAGTTAGTAGCCCAGTGTTTAACCATTTGCACCACCCAGGGAGCTAGCCAATATTTGATGGTGACTTTTATTATTCTGTACTGGGTATTACTTTGAATGAGTTAAAGGTGGCAGAGCAGAAGAAGTAGAAATAGATTTTTCTTGAAAAATACATAATTCTTTACTGAAATGAAATTTTGGACCTATTTGATAAGCCTCAGATAATAATATCATGTTTGTTTCCCCTTCAATTTCTCAGGTACCTGGGGCAAGGGAAGTCCTTTAGTCAGAGAGTTTAAACTCTCCATTAATGTGAAATATTCACTACCGTCATCTGTGGTCATGAGGTAAAAATCTTTATCTAAAAATCTGTCAAGACTGAGTAAGGTATCTGTAGGAGGCTTGAGCTAGAGGGAGGAAAAGCAAACCCAGCAGCAATGAAAATAGGGTGACGTTTCACATTATCTTAAAGGCTCTATTTATTCAGTGTCCTCCTGTGAGTGGGTGGGATGCTGGGGGCTTCCCGGACACTCTGTCATTTCACTCTGTATGACTCTGAGAGCTCAAGGTTGGCTGCATTCTGTGCAAGAACGCGACCTTGAGAGAGAAAAGCTGGCAGAGCTGGTTAGCAGCGCCAGTGGGATAACCCAGCCTGATTCCAGAGCCTGCAACCATAGCCTGTATGCTGCACAGCCCTTCCATATTTCTCGCTTTCTTAGAACACACTTTCACATACAATGTTCTTCTGGGACATTTGAAAACACCAACAAATGCATTTTTAAAAGTATACGTAGTGTTTGTCAGACATGCTGCTCTCACTAGAAACCCCAGGGGGCTGGTCCTTGGAAAGCGCCTTGAATCTTGGCTGGTGTATACTCTGCTGCCGGCCTGTCAGGGAATTTTTGCCAAGACACTTAATTAGCTGTATGTGTCTGCAGATCACACAGGGGTAGGAAAGCCCCCCCAGACCCCGGTCCTTGGTTACCACCCTGCAGCAGGCAGAGGAGCAGGGCCATGGCCCCAGCTGGGCAGCCACATCGCGGTCCAGATTCTAGAGAGTGAAGAGGCAGCTGCATCTGCCCAGGGGGTGTCCGAGGTGGACACGGCAACCCACCATGTGCAGTGTGACACCCATAGGGACTTCCTGAGACATTGGTTGCTGTTCGTCAGCTCTGACTCACGGCGACCTTGTGTTTAACAGAACAGAACGTTGCCCAGTCCTGCACCATCTTCACAATCTTGGTTTATTTGAGTTCATTGTTGTAGCTATTATGTCAATCCATCTTGCTGAGGGTTTCCCTTGTTTTCACTGACCCTCTACTTCACCAAACGTGATGTCATTTTCTAGTGATTGATCTCTCCTGATAACTTGCCCCAAGTAAGCAAGCCACAGTCTTGCAGTTCCCTCTTCTAAAGAGCTTTCTGCTCGTATTTCTTCTCAGACTAATCCGTTCATTCTTTCCGCCGTCCACAGTACATTGAATACTCTTGGCCAACACAACAACTCGAATGCATCAATTCTTCTTCTGCCTTCCTTTTTTGTCCTCCAGCTTTCATGTGCGTATGAGGTGACTGCCTCTTGATCTATGTACAGGTTCTGCTTGAGAAGAACACCGGAGGTAGGGGGTGGGGACGGGCAGAAAGCTAAAAATCTCAGAGGTGTGGCGTGTCTGGTCTTCAGTCCAAAGGCAGAAAGTGTTGATCTGCTAGGTGTCTAGGTGGTCAATTGGACAGCAAGCCGAACTGAAAATAATAATCAGCCTTTATTCAGTTACTGCAGTAGTGCAGACAAGAGGCAAAAAAGAGGTGCTCGTCCGTCAATGTTTCATTTATCCCCACAGAACAGCACTGGGCAAGGGTCAGGTGGACACAGCACAAATGGCCAGAATCACCGCACTGCCGAGAAACCCTGAACTAAGGACTCACTTTTTTGTACTTATTTTTTACATTTAGATTCTAGATCCGCTTGGGGTTTAGTCTTACATATGGTTTGGGGAATGTATCTAATTTTATTCTATTTTTCCAAATGGCTGAGGAATTGTCCCAATACCATTTATTAAAGAGATTATCTTTGTCTCAGTGATTTGAGATACCACTTTTGCATCTTTTTTTTTTTTTTTTGACTTTTTAATCTATTTCAGTGATTGGTCTGTCTATCCATGTGTGCCAATGCCACACTGTTTTAATTACAGAAGCTTTGTACAGTGCTCTAATAGCTGGTAAATCTAGTAGCCTGCAAAATCCCCCCTCTCCTATCTTTTCAGTGCTTTCTTAGCCAATCTTGTGTTTATTTTTCTAACTTGTCTAGCTCCATAAAAAATCTCGTTGGCATTTTTATTGGGGTTCCATTACATTTATAAATTAATCCAAGAAAAACTGACATGTTGAAAACATTGAGGCATCCGAGTGAAAAAGAAGGGAAAATGGAAAACCTGTTCAGGTCTACTGTGGTTGTTCCTGTGGGGTCCTTATTTCCCCTCTTTTCTCCTTATTTGATGTCCTCCACAAATAATGCTCCTCCAAGGCGCCCCTCTTCTCCCACCCACTTCCAAGCCCCTTTCCAACAACAGGGCAATGTGTCTCTGTTCCCGGCCAGCGCTTGGTATTTGTGTGTGTATTGTTTCACTGCCTCCTTCTGGGGTGAGTTTGTCTGGGCCTGCTCTGCTCCCCCTACTCTTTCTAGATCTTTCCAGCCTCCCCTCTCTCTGCTCTCTGCCTCCACAGACTTGAAGCACCAGCGAGTGGGTGTTGGGAGCTCTGCTGGCATTTACTGCTTTTTTGCCTCTAAACCAGTTGCTGTTGCGTTGACTCCAAATCATGGCGCCCCCATGTGTGTCAGAGTGGAACTGTGCTCCCTAGTGTTTTCAGTGGCTGATTTTTTGGAAGTATAACACCAGGCCTTTCTTCTGAGGCACCTCTGGATGGACTCGAACCACCAGCCTTTCAGTGAGCAGCCAAGTGCATTAACTACTTTTTGCCTCTACTTACAGGTAATTCAAAGTTGCAGTTGTGTTCAAAACCAACCAAACCCATTGCCTTCGAGTTGATTCCTACTCATAGCGACCCTATGGGACAGAGTAGAACTGTCCCGTAGGGTTTCCAAGGAGCGCTTGGTGGATTTGAACTGCTGACCTTTTGGTTAGCGGCCATAGCACTTAACACTCACTACAACCTTAGTTCCACTTGTATATGTCACGTGACTCTGTATGTCTGTAACTTAGGCTGAAGCCTGTTATTTTAAGATAAGAAGAAGGGATTAGAGATACGGTTGTCACAGAAAATTTGGTGCAAATGTCCTTGGAAGAATGATTTCTTCAGGATGTCCCAGCGTGTTAACCAACAGAATGGCTAATGTGAAGAAAGATAGGTAAGAAAGGTTGTAGTCTGAGGACCCCTTTGTGACTTTTTGCCTCGCACCCCCTCATGCCTGCGAGCACGCCACCTTTATTTACACTGCCCGGTAAAAACCTCACTCTCTGCTGCGCGTGGGACAGTACTGTACGCTCTGTTCCTCAGTAAAACTCTGTACCTTCACGTTTAGCAGGGCGTAAATCTGGTGGTTCTCCTACAACACGGTGTTCTCTATCTTCTGGTTACACTGAAATCTTCAGTCTTCTGTGTTTTATTTGTTTTCCTTATTCATTTCTTGGCTGTTTGTGGGGTGGGTGGTGGGCAGAGGTTCAGAATCAGCCCAGCATTGTTTTCCAAGCCTGAAGGCCATTATTGTAACGAACTTGATGCATAGGCAAAAATGGAGGTGGATTTCAAATCAGAAGTTGCCTTTTTCCCCCATTAGAGAAATACTTGATTGTGTTCACAAACTACAGTGTAAAGAAAGAGAAGATACAAATTCAGCGGATGAGGAATCTGCATCCCTAGAGGAAAGGAGTTTGTTCTGGAAAATTTTAAGGACAGAAACTAGGGAATCCATTAATTCCATGTTTGGATGATTATGTGGACAAGAGTTTTAGAAGTAAGTTTGGGCAAATACCGTAAAACATAGACTAGGTGGAAATCTGGATTTGACTTAATTTGATTGTAATTTCAGGTCTGTATCCCACTATAGTATAATAATTTGGGCACTCTAGGTTATGGTGTGAAAAAATATTCTGTGGGACAGTGTGGTTCAGTGGTAGAATTCTCACCTTCCGTGTGGGAAGCCTGGGTCTGCCAAGGCACCTCATGTGCAGCCACCACCCATCTGTCAGTGGAGGCTTGCGTGTTGCTACGATACTAGCAGGTTTTCATGGAGCTTCCGGACTAAGACGGACTAGGAAGAAAGGTCTGGAGATCTGCTTTTGAAAATCAGCCAATGAAAACCCTGTGGGTCACAATGGTCTGATCTGCAGCTGATCATGGGGATGGTGCAGGACTAGGCAGTGGTTCCTTCTGCTGTGCATGGGGTCACCATGAATTGGGAGCTGACTCAAAAGCAGCTAACAACAACAACTGCAACGTCTATAATACAGATCTCTGTCGTGTAAGATATAGATTCCATACAAGTTGCATATGTCCTGTAGACACGCATCCAGCTACGGTTAATGGTGGCTACACTGACTCTTTAGTTTCAGGACATCCCAAAACGATGTGTTTAGTACTTTACTTAGGAATGGGGGGAGGGGGCTTCTCTCCCATTTTCCTCAGATTGCAGCTTCAGCCTGAATCTTGAAGCAACAAGAATGGTATCATCCATGTTGTTACAAGCACTTTCTACCATTTTTCATCATTTCTTATGTGCCAGTCCCTATCCCGAACACTTAAACTTATTGCAGCTCATTTTCATATTGATCTTCTAAGGAGACTTACACTGAGGTTTTACAGGGTGGATGTGCGGTAAAGAATTACTTCACCTCAGTAATTAGATCTTTGTCTTTGGTTTCTGAGAGATAACTCTAAACCCTTGGAATTTCCTGAGTAATTAAAGTGTCTTTGTTATCTAAAGCCTCTAGCCCACACCTGGGGATTTGTACTAATGGATGTGGCTGACCTGAAGACAAAGACCACCAAGTGGCCTAGTATCAGCTCACCTCAGGGGAACAAGGGGCCAATCCAATCATTCATGATTATGGTACGAAGCCAGTAAAGACCCTGGACACGAAAGCTCCATGGGCTTCCTGGTTGGTGAGATATCAGTGCACTTGAGAGGGAAGCATGTCCTTTGGGACACAGAAGCTCCACATTGGGAAGCCTCCCATATCTTGCTCTATGTGTCTCTTCATTTGTATCCTATTCCCACAATAAAACTGTAAGTTTAGCACCTTCTGTGAGTTCTTTGAGTCGTTCCAGGGAATTATCAGACCCAAAGGAGTAGTGGGAACCAGCAGGTCAGGAGTGAGGAAGCCCAGGGGGTGGGGGTGGATGAGCTTGCAGCTGACATCCTAAAGTGGTAGACGGAAACCCCAAATTTGTAGCTAATAAGTCAGAAGTGAGAGTGTTGTGTGGACTCCTAACCTCGTGGCTGGCGTCTGCCTATTTGGCAGTCTGGAGGACTGTGCCTTTAACCTGTGAGAGCTGACCCAGCTCCGGGCTGTTGGGGTCAGAGAGGGTCCTAAAGAGAGCTGCCAGCACTGAGATGAGAAGTAGAAAGTAGGGCTTTGTTTATCCTCATAGTGGAGGACATTAACAGTGGGATTCTGAGATTTGATACTTGAGTTGAGATTTATTCACACAGTGGGATACTGGGGTTCAGAGAGGCACAACATCTTACCCATGATCATACATCTGGAGAGGCCACTCGAGGCTATGGGTGGGGGTCCGCTGGTCGCACAGCCCTTGTTCTGTAGTTCATCACAGTGTCAGATGGTTAGATAGCATCTGATACATCTGTTAAATGAAAACAGGCTCCATTCTCCCCTAAAGTGCTGATTAAAAAGCTCAGTTGGGAAGCTGTGTTTGTTATTGTGAACACTGATGTGGATAACACCATACTCCCTGGAAGCCACAGGGATATTATCTACATCCCATTTACAGATGCAGTGCTGAACAAAGACTGCAAACGACTGCCCCACAGGGAGGAGAACCAGCCAGCCTGCAATGGGGGACCTGTTCACATTTCTGGTGTCTCGTAGAATGTTGATTTTTTTACAGGAAGCCACTTGTACATGTGAGAAAGACATTGTCAAAGACATTTGGCAATGAAAGATAGGTGCTAGGTGAGAAAAATGTTTGCGTGTGTAGGTCTCGCATTCAAAGAGGAGAACCTGCCCCCATCAATGCTTTTTCTGCATTGGCCTGAAAATATTACTTCATTGGCCTTAAGCAAAATAATTTTTAAACAAGTAATCATATCTGAAATCAAGGTACTAAAGGAATCCTGGTCCTTGAATTTGCTAATTGTTCTCTCCTTTCATGGCCATGCAACAGAGTTTGGTCTTGAGTTGAAGCAGACTTTTAGCCATAAACCACTGGCCAGAAAGATCACAAGCGATCGATTTCCCCCGTTACTCTAACTCCCCTGTCTCTCCTAACTGCACCATACACATTTCTCCTCACTGAACTTCCAACACATTCCAAGATTTCATGAGCTTTGTACTTCAGTTATTAAATTACAAAAGAAATGGAGCAAAAGAACTGAAATATATTTCTCAGAAATACAGCTGTCCGAGCAACGGGCGCTGCATGTGAAGTCTGTCTCTTATCCCACTTCTCCTCATCACATTTCAGCAAATAAATCCAGTTCTCGGTGGAGCAATTCTGGTGTTAGTGCAAAGTAATTCAAAACAGTAGGGGTGGGAGCCGCATAATTATGGCCAACAGAAGACGCGTTTGTGAAAACTGTGCATGAAATGATTTAGTGAGGAGAAAGCTTTGCCAGAAGTCCAGAAATCCTTCTGTTTTCCCCAAATTACAAAGCATTTATTCTGTTCTACACTGATTTACATGATAATTCTATAAACTGCTTTTGTCTAAAATGGTTCTTTGTCTGTTTGTCCTCCTCAGTAACAGGATGCATCCATTTATTTATTCATCCATTCAGTAGAGTAAGACACAGATCCTGCTCTGGTGTAGCACATAAAAGAGGGAGCTATATTCAATCTCCACCACCTGTCGGTCAGTCTGTCCTACTGTGGTGGCCTGTGTGTTGCTCTGATGCTAGAAGCTATGGCACCGGTATTTCAAATATCAGCAGGGTCACTCATGGTGGACAGGTTTCTGCACAGCTTTCAGGCTAAGACAGACTAGGAAGAAAGGCCTGGATATCTACTTTCAAAAACCAGCCAGTGACAACCCTATGGATCACAGCAGAAGAACCGATGCCTTTGAATTATGGTGCTGGTGAGGAATTTGAATATATATCATGGACTTGCAGAAGAAGGAACAAATCTGTCTTGGAAGAAGTAGAGCCAGAATGCTTCTTAGAAGCAAGGATCACAAGACTGTCTCACATACTTTGGACATGTTAACAAGAGGGACCTGGAGAAGGACATCATGCTTGGTAAAGTAGAGGGTCAGTGAAAAAGAGGAAGACCCTCAAGGAAATGGACTGACACAGTGGCTGCAACAATGGGCTCAAAGATAACAACAATTATAAGGATGGTGCAGGACCAGGCAGTATTTTGTTCTGTTGTACACAGGGTCGCTATGAGTTGGAACCGACTCCACAGCACCTAACAACAACAACAGCAGTGCTGGAAGATAAGCTCCTAGGTTGGAAAGCACTCACTCAGGGGCCACAACAATGGACTTAGCACACCAGTGATCATGAAGATCTGGGCCTCAGTCGGAAACTTTGTCTCCAGTATCTAATTAAAGTCAGGGAACAGAAAGGATTCAACCACAAACATTTTGTCTCTGTGGTACCAGTGCCTGGTCAGGACACACTATCTGTACTCATTTCCTGGGGGCTGCCAGAACACAGGACCACATACTGGGTGACCTAGAACAAGAGTAGTGCAGAACCTGGCAATGTTTCATTCTGTTGTACACGGGGTTACCATGACTTGGAGGCTACTCAAAGGCAATGGCAATTCCAATTACATGTGTGGATTGAGGGGAGGCTGCCCAAACAAGCATCACCAAGGAGGACCACGTACTCCAGTCTTCATGGCCAGGAAAGCTTCCTGGACAGGGCGATGGCTGGGCTGAGGTGTCCCAGGGCAGCCGTAACAAAGTACCAAAGACTGGGGGGCTTAAAACAACAGGGATTTATTGTCCCACAGTTCTGGAGGCCAGAAGTCTGAAATCAAGGGGTTAGCAGGGCCATGCTCTCTCTCTCTCTCTCCTGAGGGCTTTAGGGGAATACCCTTCCTTGCCTCCTCGGCTTCTGGTTGTTCCTGGCGATTCTTGGCATTCCTTGGCTCATAAATGCATCACTCCAGTTTCTGCCTCTGTCATTATATGGCCATCTTCCCTCTGTCTCTGTGTCTCTTCTCCTCTATTATAAGGACATCAGTCATATTGGATTAGGGCCCACCCTAATGACTCACGTTAAACTGATATCATCTTCAAAGACTATTTCCAAACAAGGTCACCTTCACACAGATAATGGGAGTTAGGACTTCAGCATAAATTTAGGGGACACAATTCAATCTGCAGCACAGACGTTGTTGAAGGTGGGGTGGGGCAGGACACCCTCGGTGGAAGAGAATTGTGTAACCCGAGACATGAGAGATGAGATGGGAAACATCAGACACGTGGGAGGGTAGGAGATGGGGAAAGCTGAGAGCATGCACTTCTATAAACCACCCGGTTTTTTGTTACAGCCGCCCAGGGACAGTAAGACAAGGCCGTTTGTCTGTGTTCTGTGATAGAGCCTCCATGTAGACAGTAGGTCCTGGTAAAGGTCTTACTCAGTGTCTATGGAAGTTAGACTGCACAGAAAGAGAGATGTCATTGAGTATAAGAATGCACTGGTTGAGGGTTATGCTAACTTTCTATTCCCCTCTTTATCTGTGTTTCTTTGTAGGGTCAGTTGCCTTTGAAGAAAATGGTATCTCCATTATTGTATAAGAAAACTCTATGGGAAAGATGAAAGTTCAGTGAACAAAACGGAGTCAGCCATGTGGCATGGCATTTCAAGGATTCTTACTTGAGATGGAAAGAAGGTGACAGTCTGTAGCCAAGCAGAGTCTCCATTGATATTGCATGGTCCCTGTCACTTACGCTGAGTGGCCTGATGCCTCACAGCATCAGCCAGTCAGTTCATTTCATTTGAAGCATAATCTATGGGCCCTTCTTCCCTCCCTCCCTGGACTTTGAAGTTATTTTAATTTTCACTACTGTACTACACCATTTGCCTTCAAATGATAGTGTTATTGGATTGCATTGTGTGCCCCAAAAAGACATGTTCAAGTCCTAACTCCAGTGTCTGTGAATGGAACCTCGCTTGGATATAAAATCTTCAAAGACGTTATCAGTTAGGTTAACGTGAGGTCCTACTGGAGTAGGATGGGTCCTAATCCTATACGACTGGTGTCCTTATAAAAGAGAAGAGACAGGGAGACAGAGGAAGGATGCCATGTGACCCTGCAGCTGTCAGCCATGGAATTCCTGGAGCCACCAGAAGCCAGGAGAGGGGTAGGAACAGATTCTCCCTTGGAGCCTCAGAAGAAATCAACATGGCCGACACCCCGATCTTGGCCTTCTAGCTTCCAGAACTGTGAGACAATAAATTACTGTCCTGACAAGCCACCCAGTTAGTGGTACTTTGTTACAGCAGCCCCAGGAGACCAATACACCACCCCAGCCTGTGACCCTGCTGGTCCACACAAGACTGTGCCCTCACAGATTCTTACTGCAGTCACACGTGGCCCTCTGCCCAGGCTGCTTCTGCTCATCAGAGCTTAATGAGCAGACACCTGGGCCTCAGTTTGAAGATTCACCACCAGTATTTAAAGAATGTGAGGCAATGGAAAGGATTCAACCACAAAGATTTTGTCTCTGTGGTGCCAGCTCCTGGTCAGGACACACCATCTGTACTCATTTCCTGGGACTGCCAGAACACAGGACCACGTACTGAGTGACCTAGAACAACAGAAATCTGTTCTCTCACAGTTAGGGAGACTAGAAATCCAAATTCAGGGTGTCAGCATATCCTTCCTTGTTTCTTACAGCTGCTGGAGGGCCCAGGTGTCCCTTGACTTGTGACCACATCGCTCCATCATCTCAGGGCTGTCTGTCTTCCCTCTGTCTTTCTGTCCTTTCTCCTCTTTATAAGAGCATAACTCATATCAGTGAGCCCTGGTGGTGCAGTGGTTAAGAGTTCAGCTGCTAACCAAAAAGGTTGGCACTTCAAATCCACCAGCCACTGTTTGGAAACTCTGTGGGGCAGTTCTACTCTGTCCTAGAGGGTCTCTATGTGTTGGAATCAACTCGACGGCAACAGTTATTTTTTTTTTAACTCATGTTGGATTAGGACTCACTCTACTCCAGTATGACCTCATGTTAACCTATAGCATCTTCAAAAACCCTGTATCCAAACAAGGTCAAGTTTACAGGTACAAATGTTAGGACTTCAACCTATCTTTTTGGGGGACACCATTCAGTCCACAGCAGGCAGGGGTCCTCACAGCTCCTGGTACAAGAGTTCACCTTGGTTATTTTGCATCCCCTCTTTTCCCCGGGTGTGCAGGGTTTCCAGAATATTGCACAGTGCAAATGCTGTGGGAAGGCTGGGAGGAGAGCAACAGAGGTGGGTGCCAAGCCATCAATTATTCCTGTCTGCCTGGTTCCTTCAGCTCAGCAATCTTGGGTCTTCTAGGACCCCCTTGGGGAGTGGGAACGTTTGTGAGGCTGTCTTGAGCCCCGATGATGAAGACTGGTCATGCCTATAATCATTTCTTCCCTGGGATCGGGCAGCTTGGCCTGGGGACTTGGGGTACCCTTGGGAGGTCTATGGGTCCAGGACCTGCAACCTCTCTGCTCCTCGGTCGCCTCCCACCTCTACCACCTTCTTTCTGGGTTTGGATATTTTGTCTCTTTGCCTTGGGGCGGCAGTTGCTTTTGAAATAAGAACCTCAAAGATCTCAGGATCCTTCTGTTTTTCACCGTGTCGCACCGTTCCTCCCAAGGCAATAGGCAAAGTAACTAATGAATATCTGCTTGCAAGGGGAGATGGGAAGACGGGTATAAAGTGAAGATGGATCCCTCCGCAGACAAGAACAACAGCAGAATTCAGTATTCCAAAGGGCTTCCTCAGTGTAGATCCTGCTTTCCAGCCCTCTCTGCTGGGGCCCCAAATCTCACCACCTGGTCCTTCAGCCAGACCCTGCCAAGTGTGAAGCCCCTCCCCACCAGCTCCCAGGTGTGGGGCCAGCTCCCAGGTATGGGGCCAGCACCCAGGTAAGGAGCCAGCACCCAAGTGTGGGCCAGCACCCAGGGGTGGAGCTGGCCCTGGAACTCTCTGCTCACCATCTGGCAGCCTGTGAGCAGCTCTGAGCACTCAGGTATCCTCTCAACTGTATCTTTCTGCCCTCCTTTTTCCCTGCTCTCCTTCTCACCGCCTCAGATCCACCTGGTTTGCACACCTGAGCACCTCTGCTCTGCTTTGGGTTCCTGATCCTGTTTCCCCTTTAAGAAGGTGGTTTCCCCAAACCCTCACCTGGTTGCTTGGAACAGGGGCATCCCACCTAGCTCTAACCAGCCTCATCCATCAGTGGTTTGGGTTCTGCTCAGGGCTTGGGGGGCTCTTTGATGTGACCAGTTGGAATGGAATTTTGTCTTTGATGTATTTCTCGGAAAGAATGTGACTTCTTTTCATTAAACACTTTAGTTGTTAAGAAAGCAATATGCAAGCTTGCAGGAAATAACTGAAACGAGACAGAAGAGTAGAGTGTAAAAATTAGAGGTCATCCCCAGTCCTTGCTCTGTCCCTAGACAGTTGTTGTTGTTGCCGTCCACTGGGCTCCAACTCACTGTGACCTCACGTGCTAACCTTGCCAGGTCCCGCACCATCTTCATGATCATTGGTACGCTTGAGTCCGTTGTTGGGGTTCTTGTGTCAATCCATCTCATGGAAGGTTTCCCTTGTTTTTTGCTGACCCTCTACTTTACCAATCATGATGTCCTTTTCTAGCCATTGGTCTTTCTGGATGACGTGTCAAGAGTAAGCGAGTTGAGGTCTCACCATCTTCACCTCTAAGGAGCATTCTGGCTGTACTTCTTCTAAGACTGATTTGTTTGTTCTTCTGGCAGTCCATGGTATATTCTTCTCCAACACCACAGTTCAAATGCATCAATTCTTCTGTCTTCCTCTTTGTTGTCCAGCTGTCACATGCACAGGAGGCAATTGAAAAGATCATGGCTTGGGTCAGGCGCACCTTAGTCGTCAGTTTCCCAGGATGGCCTCTGCCTATAGCTTCCTGGGTGTGAATGTATTGGTGTTCTATGCATATAGAAGCCAACCTGTGCACAAGTATGTATCCCTTTCCAGCAATTTCACTTTTTTTTATTTTTCAATTAACTCTATAAGTTTATTTAACTTTTTATTGTGGTGAAATATATATAATGAAATACCACTTCAACCATTTTTTTTCCATTTCCAGTGAATGCTTAGCTTGTGCTTAGTGTTATAGTCTTACAAACAATGCTGCAATGAACATACTTATAAGCACACTCAGGCGCACGTACATGTTGGGTAAATTGCTAGAAGTGAAATGACCACACCAGAGGGTATGCCCATTTTACGTTCTGACAGTTATTTCCAAAATTTCCTTCAAAAAGTTTGCACCAATTTAAGTTCCTATTAACAGTGTATGAGAATGTCTGTTTTCCAACGTTTTATCAACCCTGGGTCTAATGGAACTCCTCCATCTTTGGTCATCTGATAATGAAAAATGAGAAACTACAATTTTATTTACATTCTTTTCATTTTAACTGAGGCTGAACATCAGTTATATGTTTACTGGCCAATAGATTGTATGTGTGCGTGTGTGTGTGTGTGTGAGAGCTAATGTTTCATGTCCTCTGTCCATTTTTTATCTGGTTCTTTTTGAAATCTGCATGCTTCCGCTTCCTAAAAATGGCTAGTCTTAGGATGGTTTCATTTGGTTTCTTCATCATGAGTTGCCTTTTGTTGTTCTTTGACAGTGTTAACCATTTACATTTAAATACTTAAATCTGTCTGCAGCTCCTGGGATCTATTTCACATTTCCAAATTAGATTCGTAATATTCTGAATTCTTTTCCTCAGTGGAGCTGTTGTTGCAGAATGTAGATAAAGAACATGGGTCAATAAAAAAAGAAGCTTCTCTGGGGAGAGGTAAGTTTTTGAGGGAAGAAATAGTAATAGAGAAAACTGACATGAACAGAGCATAACACAAAAAGCTAAGGCACTCTTAAGCTCCTGGGTTCAGTACTTAGGATCTGAACTCCAATTTCATCTTAGCACATGTGAGTTACAGGGAAATCACTCCACTTGTTTTCGTTTCTTTATTTCTTCACCTGTCCATCAGAATGTCTATGAATATTTCATATTTAATCTCAGTAGAACATTAAAAAAAAGTTGCCATGGAGTTGACTCTGACTCATGGTGACCCCATGTGTGTCACAGTAGAACTGTGCTCCATAGGGTTTTCAGTGGCTGATTTTTCAGAAGTAGATCACCAGACTCTTCTTCCGAGGTGACTCTGAGTGAACTCAAACCTATAACCTTTCAGTTAGCAGCCAAGCATGTTAACCATTTGCACTACCCAAGGACTCCAAATAGAATGTAGCATAGTCAAAATTTTTTTCTAAATTAGGGCTTCAGGATAAATGAATATTCTGTGTAATTTTACTGCCAATCAACTTTATAACTCTATTTTGTGACTTGGTTTCCATTTCTGTCAGCTCTAAAACCTCTGGTCTTATGGGATATGAGATGTTCTCAGCACACAAGTTAGTCCAGTTCCCGAGAGAGTATATATATTCTTCCTCTTTGAAGAATATGAACAAAATCTCCTTCTTTCCTGATAACACGTCCAAAGTAAGTGAGCCAAAGTCTTGCCATCTTTGCTTCTAGGGAGCATTGTTGTTGTATTTCTTCTAAGACTGATGTGCTCGTTCTTCTGGCAGTCTGTGGTGTATTCAATATTCTTTCCCAACCCCACAGTTAGAACACAATTCCCTCTTCCTTTTTCGCTGTTTTCTAACAGTCACTCCTGCCCCCTCACCTACTGTAACCTAACCAAGGACAGTGATGAGCACAGATGCAATGCCAGCCTGGCTCCGAGTCTTCACCTGTCCAGTCCCAGGAATGCCAAGTTCTCGCAAAGACCTTGTTCTTTTCATGGTCCAAGGAAGGTCCCATGATTTCCTGGGTGGTCACACCTCCACAGCTGCCAGCATAGCTTGCCAAGGATGTGTCCACAACATTTCCTGAAGTCTCTGCTGAGTGGGGGACCCTTTGTATATATATGGTTGGATCCCTACTCTGGGTGCTCCCCCACATGTTACTTTCCCCAAATGTGTGCTCTTGCTGCTGCTCTACAAGGTGAGGGCTGCTGGAGTGACTGTCCTGGGGGGCACCCACTCTGACGGCCAATGCTCTCCATTGCCTGAGGCACCCATCACTGCCTGCTATCGATTGAATTGTGTTCATACTCTGTTATGATTCCATCAAGTAATTAAATCAGTTGTCCTTGGGGAGAGCAGATTATTTTCCATAATGGAATATAAAAGGCGCCCTGGTGGCGCATTGGTTAAGCACTCAGCTGCTAACTGAAAGGTCAGTGGTTCGAATCCACCAGCTACTCCATGGGAGATAGATGTGGCAGTCTGCTTCTGTGAAGGTTACAGCCTTGGAAACCCTATGGGGCAATCCGACTCTGTCCTATAGAGTCACAATGAGTTGGAATCGACTCGACAGCAACGGGTTTTAATGTAATTACCTTATACCTAATGTCATGTAAAAAGAGTTCTTAAAAAAAAAAAAAAACTAAATCCATTGCCATTGAGTCAATTCCAACTCATAGCGACCCTATAGGACAGAGTAGAACTGCCCCACAGAGTTTCCAAGGAGCGCCTGGTGGATTCGAACTACTGACCTTTTGGTTAGCAGCTGTAGCTCTTAACCATTACACCACCAGGGTTTCCAAAGGGAGTTCTTAGGTGGTGCAAATGGTTAAGTGCTTGGCTGCTAGCTGAAAGGTTGGTTGTTCAAATCCACCCAGAAGCACCTCAGAAGACAGGCCTGGCAATCTGTTTCTGAAAACCATATGGAGCACAGTTCTACTCAGTGCACAAGGGGTTACCACGAGTCAGAATCAACTCAAAGGCAACCAACAACAACAAATGTCATGTAAGGTCCCTGGGTGGTCCAAACAGTTTGCCCTCAGTTACTAACTGAAAGATTGGTGGCTCAAATCCATCCAGGAGCCCTGGAGAAGCAAGTCCCAGCAATCTACTTCCGTAAGATCACAGCCATCAAAAACTCTATGGAGCAGTTCTACTCTACAACATGTGGGGTCACCATCAGTTGAAATCAACTTGATGGCCATAGGTTTGATTTTAATGTCATGTAATATAATCGTTTTCCATAATGTAATCAAATATAATGTAACTGATCAATCAGTTGAGGTCATAGCAGGTAGGGTAGATTCTAAACCTAATCACTCTGAGTTACAAAAAAGAGCAGAATCAACATAGAGATGCACACATAGAGAGGAGACAGATGCCACGTGAGGATCGTCTACAAGCCAAGGAACCAAGGAACCCCTGGGGCTATGGACAAGGAAGACATCAACACAGCCAAGAGACCCCAATATGGACTTCTCACCTCCAGAACTGTGAGAAAATAAATTTCTGTTCTTTAAAGCCCACCCCCTTGTGATATTTCTGTTACATCAGCACTAGGAGACTCAGATATTGTTTTAGATGAGTTGATTCAGATTTTCAGCCTTCTCTTTGGAGAATGTTGGTGTACAAAGTTCTAGAGTCTTTGGCCCTACCTGACAGCATCACACCCAAAGCGCCCCTGCTGCCGAGCACCACCACCCTGGCAGAATCTTGGCACCCCTCCTCCTCCTGGGATGTTTCCAGCAAGAGCTCTGCTCCAGCTCTCGGCAGAGGGGCACCCTTCATCCTGGTGTGTGGGCACTGAGCAGGACTCCAAACCTCTGATTCCTTCCTCTCTCAGATGCCTACCTGGGGCATGTGGCTGAAAGCAGACTCCTGGGTCTAGCTTTGCTGCGTCTTAAAGATGATAGTGTGAAAGGAGCTATTATTTAGCAGGCTTTCTCCAGTTCTCCTTGTACCAGCCTCTCCCTCCCATCTGATTGTTCTTTCCCTCCTTTCTTGAAGTTCTGTCACCTGTTGGTTCCCTTATCTCTGTCTCTCCTGAACGTTTCTTCCCAGTCTGACACTTTCATTTTATTTTATTCTATACCGACTTACATGTTAATTCTATAAAATGACTTTTGTCTAAAATGATTCTTTGTCTGTTTGTCCTTCTCAGTAATAATATGTTCATATTCATCCATTTATTTATGCACTTATTCAATGGAATGAGACACAGTTCCTGCTCCGACATGAAACATAGAAGAAGGAGTTGTGTTCCAATTGGAGGTGCGGATTGAGAACTCTTGTTGGCTCCTCTCCGCTTCTCCATCATCCTCCAGGATTCCATCCTTCACCCTCTTCTCACCTCACTTACAAGATCTCGCTGGTGCTCTCATCCAGGCTGGTTACTTTAATCACCTATTTTTATCAGTTAGCTATTTCTATGTAACAAATAATCCCCAAGATGTAATTGCTGAAAACAGTAGATATGTATTTATCCCACATTTCTGCAGGTTGACAATTTAAGCTGGGCTCAGCTGGATGATTTTTGATCCATCTATGAGTTTCTACTAATCTATGAGTTTCTTCCTATTTCCAACGATTTAGCACAGGATTTCTCAGCCTCGGTACCATTGACATTTTGGGCTAGATAGTTGTTTGTTGTGGAGAGCTGACCCGTGTGCATTGTAGGATGTTTAGCAGCATCCCTGGCCTCCATTCACTAGATGCCAACAACACTCTCTCCCCAAGTTGTGGCAATCAAAAATTCCTCCAGACAATTGAAAATGTCCCCTGTGGGACAAAATTACCCCCACTTAAGAACCATTGATTTACCACAACACCTGGAACAGAGTACCCACTGCCCTCGAGTCAATTCTGACCCATAGCAACTCTGTAGGAGTGTAGAACTGCCCCCATGGAGTTTCCAAGGCTGTAAATCTTTATGGAACCAGACTGCCATGTCTTTCTCCCATGGAGTGGCTGATGGATTTGAACCGCTAACCTTTCAGTTGGCAGCCAAGTGCTTTAACCACTGTGCCACCAGGGCTTATTCCTGGAACAGAAGGAATTTAATAAATGCCTGTTCAAAAATTAAAGCTGGTTTTGTTTTGTTTTGTTTTTGTCCCCAAACATGAAAAACTTTCAAAAGCATTTGACACTGTTGGGCAGAATTACCAGGAAGAATACTTGAAGGCTTAAGGGAAAGAGAAGTAGGAACTAATTGTTCTGACTTTGGAGACATGAAAAAACCCAAAACACACAGCCTAACAGTGAGTTCAGAGCTCAACATCCCTCCACATTTTTCTTGAGACAGGAAATCTAAATTTAATTTTGTCATTGACATACGGTGACCCTTAGGCCAGTTTTGTCCCTTGTAAGTCAGATACTCCTCTTTCTAGCACAGGCAATTACGATATTCAATTAAGAGATACTCTGTTCTAAAAAGGGGCCCAGATGGTGCAGTGGTTAAGAGCTTAGCTGCTAACTAAAAGGTTGGCAGTTCGAATCCACCAGCCACTCCTTGAAAACCCTGTAGGGCAGTTCTACTCTGTCCTATAAGGTCGCTATGAGTTGGAATCAACTCAATGGCAATGAGTTTTGTTTTTTGGTATTCTAAAAAAGGACTCTACTTTTTATGAAAATTGTTATCATTATTGGTAGCAATGATTGGGAGAAAAAAACTAAATGTAATTTTAACGTATAAATTTGATTTGACAAAAAATTTGTTGCTGTTGTTAGGTGCCATCACGTGAGTTCTGACTCACATAGACCCTATATACAACAGAACGAACCACTACCCAGTCCTGCACCATCCTCACAATCGTTGTTATGTTTGAGCCAAAAAATTTAATAATCTTTAAAACATATGGAACATGTGAAAACTTGTTGTAATAAAAACTGGAGAAATTTTTCAGCATATGAATAAATAGCATACAGAGGTATTTTAAAATTAGTATATTTGTCCAGTCATTAATGATACTAATTTCTAGCATTTAGATTTCCTATAGTCTGTTTCAGTTTATCTGTCGGTTGTTGGTTTCTTGCTTCCCAGAGAAACAGACATCTTTTACCCTGTGTCATGTAACCAGGTTATACCCATACACAGTATTAATAAGATATTGAAGGGACTTTTGAAAAACCCTGTGTTCACCCCTTCACATTTCATTTTCCTTGTCAGAAAAGTAGTTTGCTTCATGCAATAACTCAAACTTATTCAGCCTTGTCCCAGAAAGGCTGCCGTTCATCTTGTCACCAGACCTCTCAAGAGAAAGAATTTCCATATAAGAAAAGTTCAGGGAAGGAATAAATGAATCTCATTACAAGACTCCCTATGTGTCCGCCATTTTGCCAATAAAATAGTAACCGCCTTCAGCATGAAATTTCTGCCACATCTGACAAGAAGAAAATGCAATTTGTTTTCCCATTTTTACTTTGGAGAGACTGATCAACCAGTGGTGTTCACCTATATCAGAAGAGTTGAACAACTCTGTCATTTTTTTGAGAAATGTTGCCCTGCTAATGTTTCCTATGTTCCATGTTTCTTGTGCAGTTGTATGATACAGACTTGAGTTCCTTGGAATGACTCTCCCCATCTGTCTTTTCTACTGCTTCCCAGCCAAGAGCAGGATTACAAAATAGAACCACCAACAGTGAACGTATACCATGGAGACATGTATATATTCCTTTACATCTATGGCTGGTCAGTAACGGAATCCTATATTGCCTAAGACCACAATATTCATTATTTGTCAAATTGGACTGCTGATGGAACTAGAGTAACGGAGTTTCTGGTCTGGAAACCTCATTGTTTCGGACTTGTGGACTTGATGAATGACTCAATTTCCGTGTTAAGAAACATAAGCTGGGTGCTGAATCAAGGTAATTTTTTAAATCAACTCACTTGGAATCTTGATGGGAAAATAGCGATGAAAAAGATGAGAAAAGAAATTTCATGGTGATCAGAATTTTATGAATTGGTTGTGTCTGTTTAAGGTGTTCTATTGTTCACACATTGGGATTAGGTTGCACACCAGTATTTCTTTGGAGTTGGTAAAGAAGCTGGAATAAGTTACCTAAGGGATATGTTTCTCTGAAGAACTTTGGAAGAATAGGCTTGATTCTTTTCCGTCAGGAATGCATATTGTTGTGGTTAGCTGCCATCGAGTCTGCCCCCAACTCGTGTTGACCCCATGCACAATGGGATAAAATGTTGCCTGGTCCTGTGCCATCCCCATGATTGGCTGTGGATCAGACCATTGTGATCCATAGGGCTTTGGTTCGCTGATTTTCAGAAGCAGATTGCCAGGCGTTTCTTCCTAATCCATCTTAATCTGGAAGCTCTGTTGAAACCCGTCCAGCATCATAGCAACACACAAGCCTCCACAGACAGACGGGTGGTGGCTATGCATGAGATGTGTTGGCTGGGAATGGAACAGCTGTGCTTATTCCTTAGGTCAACAATGCCCCCAGGAACCCTGTTAACTCTATGCTGATATAAGAAAAGAGTGAATTATGACTTCAGAGATGCTACAGGCCGTTAGCTAACAAAGCCTTTGTAGAGGGCCGAGTAGTTAAGAATTAGACACAGCGTATTGCAATTAAAAGAATATGGGCTTGTAGAAAGAACAAAGACAAGGTGGCTGGAGGCAGTCAGCTTCCAGCACATCAGGAACTGCCCACATCAGAGGCTTCGAGAAAGAGTGTTTGGTCTTCCTGTGAGCAATTAGGACCCACAAGGGAAGTGTGTTTAGAGACAGACAGCGTTTTAGATGCCAGGAAAAAAAAGAAATCGCAGAACATCTGTGGCCATGTGGGCTTGGTGATGGGATATGTCGTTGGCTTTTGACGTGAACCTCTGTTCTTCGGTAGTGGCTCCAAGGCAACAGGCGCAAGTAATGAGACAGGATTGTATCGTTTTGACTCCTATAAATCCTCCCCAGGGAATAAACAGACCTTAGAAGTCAGAACGGGCACCACCTACGTATTAATGGGAGCATGAAAGCATCGGAGGGAAGGGGTTCAGAGTGTATGTTCAACGTCACCCCTTTGATTTGGGTCAGTAAAGCTAATGGCATTTCTGACGGGACTTACGTGTTAGAGGATTTGGTATGTTTACAGGAAATCGATGCTATGTATCATTGTGTCCATATAGTGTGAGAAAAAAATTATTTTCATGTATCCTGGTCTATTCTCTCTGACTTCTAGGTTTACCTTTATCATATGGTATAGTACCATCTGACATTTATCATGTTGAAAGTCTTCCTGTTCTCAGCTTAGTCCTTCAGTAGGCAAGACTACTTTATCGTAAAACTCTTTTATCATAAAAACAGTTACAAGATGTCACCCTGTTTTTACTCTGTGTACTAAAATATTGGGAAACAGGCTATCGAATTTAAAACACACACACAGAAAAAACTCATACAAAGTCAAAGTCGTTTTCTCAAAAAATAATTCTTTCATGAAGCTTCCAACATTTGGCAAGATCTGCGTGCAGTTTAGACACTTGATCACTGAAGTTCACATGAGTTTCACGTACTGCAGACGATGGGGCTTCCAGAATATTCTTTGCCTTTATAGGGTGTTATCACTAAGACTTGGTTGTTGTTAAAATAAAATTTGCTGACTTTTCAGCTGTGTTTATATATCTTGAGTTTCCTGGGTGGGGTGGCACAAACAGAATGCACTTGGCTACTAACCAACGGGTTGGTGATTCAGACTCACCCAGTGGCTCCAGGGAAGAAAGGCCTAGCAATCTGCTTCTGTAAAGATTTCAGCCAAGAAAACCCTGTGGATTAGTCCTACTCCGTGACACACGGGGTCACCATAAATTAGAGTCAACTTGACAGTAACGGGTTTCTTTATGTTGAGCATCTTCCTTTCTCTTTTTTTTCTGTGAGGCACATTTTTGAACTTTGAATGAAAGTCAGTGGGAAAGTTTGTCCCAAGTGTATTTAAAACAAAATGGAACAATGCAGCTTTCTAGGAAGATGCCCTTGTAGATTTACCAGGAATCCTGGGATTACAGTTTTGACACAATGGTGACACAATTTGAAGGTGGCATGCATGTTATTTTGTGCTATTTCTATAAAACAAAAACAAAAAACAAACCCATTGCCATCGAGCCAATTCTGACTCCTGGAGGCCCTACCGGATGGAGTAGAACGGCCCCATAGGGCTTCCAAGGAGCAGCTGGTGGATTTGAACTGCCCACCTTTTCGTTAGCAGCCATAGCTCTTAACCATTGTGCCACCAGGGCTCAACTATCAAATACATATAATTCATTTTAAACTACTAACATATAATATCTAAGTTATTTGCACCACCTTATTCTTTCAGGAAGTTTTGAATCATGCTTTTTCCAGTCCCAAGAGAAAATTCTATTGGAATTTTAATTAGAATTCCATTAGCGCTATATATTCACTGAGGAAAATGGACGTATTTAAATATTCATCATGTTCTTATAGGAAAACATAGCATGTTGCTCTTTTAATTTCTAAAAATATTTTACTTTTCACAATAAAATTTTCTCTCCTTATTGAGATTAAAGCAGAGGGTCAGCAAAAAAGAGGAAGACTCTCAACGCGATGGATTGACGCAGGGGCTGCAACAATGGGCTCAAGCAGAACAACGATTCTGAGGATGGCGCAGGACTGGGCAGTGTTTCATTCTGTTGTACATGAGGTCGTTATGAGTCGGAACCTAACAATAACACCGCTGACGTTATTCCCAGATGCTTTATGTTTTGAATGTTGTGAACAAGACTCCTGCTCTTCCAATGAAGACTTTATTGCTGGGGCATCGGTTAATGCTTACCTTTTGTCTGCTTTATTGGATTTTCTTTCTAATTCTCAGAGATTTTCTGCAGTTGTTAATAACTTTTATTTTCTCCCTCTTAATGCTTGTACTTTAAATTTTGTTCCCTAATTGAGTGCATAACCAGAACTTCCAGAATCACTATATAATACTAACGGTGATGACGGTGTTGTTCCTGTTTTAATCGGAATCTGTTTATCATTTCAAAATTAAGTGCTATATCAGCTGTTGATTGGAGATATTTAAAAATCATATCGAGGAAGTAGGCTTCTATTTGTAGTTTATTGAGTGTTATTTTTAAACCTTGGGCAACTAAAACAACAAAAACAATAATCATATTGGGTGGGTGGCACAAATGACTAAGCGCTCAACTACGAGCTGAAAGGTTTAGGTTCGAACCCACCCAGAGGCGCCTAGGAAGACAGACCTGGTGATCTGCTTCTGAAAGGTCACAATCTTGAAAACCCTACGGAGCACAGTTCTACTCTGCACACATAGGGTCGCTGTGAGTCAGAATTGACTAGATAGCAACTAACAACAACATAGTAGTAAGAGCAGCAATGATAGAAGTCATCCTGTTGAGCTTTACCAGGTACTAATCATCATGCATGAACTACTGAATTGCTTCATTTAGTCCACTCGGGGTGATAGGTCATATTACTGCCCCCTTTTTACGATGAGGTGCAGGTCACAGGGAGGTGGAGCAGCCCCCTAAGTCTCACAGCAGGTAAACAGTCACACCAGCATTTGACCCAGGTGGTTCAACTCCAGAACGAACACAGCTAACCACCAACCGCAACTGGAAAGTGGATTTTACACATCACTTAATCTACTTTGTGGAACCCTAGTGGCAGAGTGGTTAAGAGCTCAGCTGCTAACCAAAATGTCGGCAGTTCAAATCCACCAGCCACTCCTTGGAAACCCTCTGTGGCTTAGTTCTACTCTACAGGGTCGCTATGAGTTGGAATCAACTCGATGGCAGCAGGTTTGGTTTTTTGGATTTAATCTACTTCTAGAGCTCAAGAATGAAACTCTGAACACTGACACTGAATTGAGAAAAGTCCTTTAATGGTGAACCAGTGAAATAAAATGATAAAAATGCAAAATTTAGTGAAGTCTACAGAACAATACTAAAAAGAGGCAAATCTCTGGAATGACTCCCAGGAGCTAGTCATGATCAAACTAGTTGAAGTAAAGTTAAAGAATAATTATTTTACCAATTTCCACTTTAATTTTCACATACCATCTTTCCTTATGTTGTAACTGATGGAACTTTCGTAGCCAAACTTCATGATTTATAAAACTGAGCTTAACATGAGCTAATATCAAAGATCTAAAATGAAGATCACACAATGGAAACACTTTAGAAAGAAACTGGTCCTTCGTTAGTTTCGTTTCACAGACTTATGGGTGGCAAAAGGAAGTAATATACTTAAAACACAAATGACACCTATTAAAATGTTGGAAGCCAAAATAAAGAGAATCTTTGTTTATAAGTAGGATAATATAATCCCATTTTCTTACTCTTTTACCTTTATTTTGGAAGAAAATGTTATTTTGAGGGCCCCCGTTTGGTGACCCTCAAGCTAAAGACAAGAAGTCCCTTTGGGTTTATCCCTTGTTTGCTTTGCTGCTACTGAAGTTTCCTTTGATCTTGTCTTAATGTCTTCCATGTTTTTGTGCATTAAAAACTTCTTTGATTTTTGTGTGCTCCAATTGTTACAATTTGTCATCTGCTTCCTTGTTGTCAACAGCTGCAAACATCTTTGATGCTACAGTAAGAAACATGTAAAATGGGTCAATTTTGTGATCCATTTGTGTCTTAATTTTGGCAAAGGAGACCTAATTAATTTCAAACCTTCCTGGTGAATTACTGAGACACACAGCTTCCCTTGTGTGGTAACTCTAGACCGGTAATGGCTTTGTTAAAATTGAACGCCTCTCAGGGGGGATAATCAAAAGCTGGTTCTTCTCAATTTACCGTTGTAATTTCTTTGAAGCTAGACTAGGGTTGGTTCTGGGAGGTGAGTACTATTTAATTATAATAGCCACTTTGATTCTATTGAAATTTATTGCATTGTAAATGGTAACAAATGATCATCTTGTTTAAACCGCTATAGAACAGCCAACCCTATATATAAAACAATCCCCAGCTGGACCCAGGTATTGGTTAACTGTTGGCTGTGTGATAAAACTCATACATATATGAGTTCATATATATATATATATATTTACACATATACACGAGTGTAAGTCAAAAAGTATTGCTACTAGGGTTGCAGTTCATACGTCCATGGGTTGATTCCAAACAAAATGTGTTTAAACACGTCTCTGTGATCAGCGACGGCCGCAGACAAGTTCTCTCGGTAATACACTTGTTTTAGTCTCATTAGGGTGCCTTCAGAAAATAGAATTCTTTTCGTGCCATGGAAAAAAACAATTTTGAGGTCAGTGCTGATATCAATTTTTTAACCAAACTGAAGTGGACATCTCACCAAATCACTGAAGCTTTGCAACAGGTTTATGGGAATGCTGCCCCACATAAAACAACAGTTTTTAAATGGATCAAGCATTTCAAGGAAGGTTGGAAAGACCTCAAAGATGAGTCAAGAGAGGAAAGACCACGCAGAAGGTTGTGGCGACTATTTTTTGGGATGCCAGAGGGTTAATCTTGATAGATTTTCTCAAAGGAAACAGGATGATCACAGGGACTTATAATGAAGAAGTTTCAAGAAAATCAAAAACTGCATTGGTGAGAAAAAGGCCAGGAAAGTTGCGCCGAGGAATTTTTTTCCATCATGACAGTGGGCCTGCTTATTCTTCTCAGGTAGAAAGGGCTGTCTTACAAGAATTCTTCTGTTGGGATACCTCATCCACCCTACAGCTCTGATCTTGCCCCTTCAGACTTCCTTTTATTCCCAAAACTCAAAGGACATTTAACACTAACACAATTTGAGTCCCTCAAGGATGCCAAAAGTGCCATTTTGACGTGGTATAAATCGAAGAACACAGAATTCTTCCGGGAAGGGTTAGAGAGATGGAAATACCACCTTCAGAGGCATGTAGATATAGATGGAGGATATACTGAGAGATAATAGCTTCACATCTTGATATTTTTGTTTAATAGAGTTTTCTTTGATTTTGTAGCAATACTTTCAGACCTACCCTCATATATATGGCTATGTAGCTGGCAAATTCATAGTTTGGGAAGGAAATATCACAGCTGGGATCAGGGTATTGGGCAGGAAATGCAGATAAGAGGAAACTTAAGAAATGTATTTGTTTCTTTATGTTGCCTATAAAAATTTGAGGACTTTTAAAAAATGCATGTTGCTGTTGTTACGTGTCTTTAAGTTGGTTCCAAGCCATAGCAACCCTGTGTACAACAGAACAAAACACTGTCTGGTCCTGCACCATCCTCACAATCCTTGTTATGTTTGAGCCCATTGTTGCAGCCACTGTGTCAGTTGATCTTGTTGAGGGTCTTCCTCTTTTCCACTGACCCTCTATTTACCAAGCATGATGTTCTTCTTCAGAGACTGGTCCCTCCTGATAACAAGCCCAAAGTATGTGAGACATAGTCTTCCCATCCTTACTTCTAAGGAGCATTCTTGCTGTGCTTCTTCCAAGACAGATTAGTTCATTCTTTTGGCAGTCCATGGTATACTCAATATTCTTTGCCAACACCACAATTGAAACGCATCAATTCTTCTTCAGTCTTCCTTATTCATTGTCCAGCTTTCACATGCATGTGAAGTGATTGAAAACATCATGACTTGGGTAAGGTGCACCTTAGTCCTTAAAGTGACATCTTTGCTTTTTAACACTTTAAAGAGGTCTTTTGCAGCAGATTTGCCCAATGCAATGAGTTGTTTAATCTCTTGACTGCTGTTTCCATGGGCATTGATTATGGATCCAAGTAAAATGAAATCCTTGACAACTTTAATCTTTTCTCTGTTTATCATGAAGTTGCTTATTGGTCCAGATGTGAGGATTTTTTTCTTTATGTTAAGGTATAATCCATAATGAAGGCTGTAGTCTTTGATCTTCCTCATTAAGTACCTCAAGTCCTCTTCACTTTCAGCAAGCAAGGTTGTTTCATCTGCATGTCTCAGGTTGTTAGTCTTCCACCAATCCTAATGCCCCATTCTTCTTCATATAGTCCAGCTTCTCAGATTATTTGCTCAACATACAGATTGAATAAACATGGTGAAAGTATACAACCCTGACTCACACCTTTTCTGACTTTAAACCATGCAGTACTCCCTTGTTTTCTTCGAACGATTGCCTCTTGGTCTATGTACAGGTTCCTCAAGATTACAATTAAGTGTTCTGGAGTTCCCATTCTTCGCAATGTTGTCCATAATTAGTTATGATCCACACATTCGAGGCCTTTGCATAGTAAATAAAACATAGGTAAACATCTTTCTGGTATTCTTTGCTTTCAGCCAAGATCTACCTGACATCAGCAATGATATCCCCGGTTCCACGTCCTCTTCTGAATGCAGCTTGAATTTCTCGCAGTTTCATGTCAATGTACTGCTGCAACTGCTTTTGAAAGATCTTGAGCAAAATTTTACTTGTGTGTAATATTAATGATATCGTTCGATAATTTCCACATTCTGTTGGATCACCTTTCTTTGAAATGGGCACAAAAATGGATCTCTTCCAGTAGGTTGGCCAGCTAGCTGTCTTCCAAATTTCTTGACATAGGCAAGTGAGCACTTTCAGCCCTGCATCCGTTTGCTGAAACATCTCAACTGATAGTCCATCAATTCCGAGAGCCTTACTTTTTGCCAATGCCTTCAGTACAGCTTGGATTTGTTCCTTCAGTACCATCAGTTCTTCATCATATGCTAACTTCTGAAATGGTTGAACGTCGACCAATTATTTTTGGTACAGTGACTGTGTATTCCTTCCATCCTCTTTTGATGCTTCCTGCATTGTTTAATATTTTCCCTGTAGAATTCTTCAATATTGAAACTCTTGTCTTGAATTTTTTCTTCAGTTCTTTCAGCTTGGGAAATGCCAAGTATGTTCTTCCCTTTTCGTTTTCTAACTTGAGGCCTTTGCACATTTCATTATAATACTTAATTTTGTCTTCTTGAGATGACTTTTGGAATCTTCTGTTCAGCTCTTTTACTTCAGCATCTCTTCCTTTTGATTTAGCTACTCTATATTCAAGGGTAAGTTTCAGAGTCTCTTCTGATATCAGTTTTGGTCTTTTCTTTCTTTCCTGTCTTTTAAACTATCTCTTGCTTTCTTCATATATGATATCCTTGCTGTCATCCCATAGCTCATCTGATCTTTGGTCATTAGTGTTCAATGCATCAACTCTATTCTTGAGATAGTCTCTAAATTCAGGTGGGATATACTCAAGGTCGTACTTTGGCTTTCATGGACTTGTTCTAATTTTCTTCAGCTTCAGCTTGAACTTGCACATGAACAATTGATGGTCTGTTCCACAGTTGGATCCTTCCCTTGTTCTGACTGATACTGAACTTTTCCATCATCTCTTTCCACAGATGTAGTCTATTGGATTCCTGTGTATTTCAACTGGTGAGGTCCACATGTTTAGCTGCTGTTAATTTGGTTGAAAAAAGGTATTTGCAATGAAGAAGTTATTGGTCTTGCAAAATTCTATCATGCAATCTCTGGCGTCATTTCTAACACCAACGCCATATTTTCCAACTAGTGTTCCTTCTTTGTCCCCAACTTTCACATACCAATCACCAGTAATTGTCAAGTGTCTTGTCTGTGTATGTTTAATCAATTTCAGGCTGCAGAAGTTGTTAAAAATCTTCAATTTCTTCATCTTGGCATTAATGGTTGGTGTGTAGATTTGAATGTTGTTGTTAGGTGCCATCGAGTCAGTTCCAACTCATAGTGACCCTATGTACTACAAAATGAAACACTGCATCATCCTGCGCCTTGCTCACAATCGTTGTTATGCTTGAGCCCATTGTTGCAGCCACTGTGTCAATCCATCTCATCTTGGTCTTCATTTTTTTGGAAGACCCTCTACTTTACCAAACATGATGTCCTCCAGGGCCTGATTCCTCCTGACAACATGTCCAAAGTATGTAAGACATGGTCTCTCCATCCTTGCTTCTAAGGAGCATTCTGGTTGTACTTCTTTCAGGATAGATTTGTTCACTCTTTTGGCAGTCCGTGGTATATTCAGTATTCTTCTCCAACACCACAATTCAAAGGCATCAATTCTTCTCTGGTCTTCCTTATTCATTGTCCAGCTTTTGCGTGCATATGATGTGATTGAGAATACCTTGGCTTTGATCAGACACACCTTAGTCTTTAAGGTGACATCTTTGCTTTTATTTGAATAATAGTCATATTAACTGTTCTTCCTTGTAAGTGTACGGATATTATCGTGTCACTGGCCACATCATACTTCAGGATAAATACAACGCATACCAAAAAACAAAAAACTCATTGCCATCGAGTCGATTCCAACTCATAGCAACCCTATAGGATGGAGTAGAACTGCCCCATAGTGTTTCCAAGGAGTGTCTGGTGGATTCAAACTGCCAACATTTTGGTTAGTAGCCAACTTCTTAATTATTTTGTCACCAGTGCGACAAGAAGACAATTTTTAAAAATAGTCATTGTGCAATCTATTTATGTAGCTGTCTCCATCTCTCTCATTCTGTATTTGTCCTTCCATCCATCATCCATCCGTTTATCTATCTGAGGGAGAAATAGCCTGGCTATCTGCTCCTGTAGCAATTACACCCTTGGAAACTCTATAGGGCAGTTATAGTCTGTCACATAAGGTCACTATGAGTCAAAAATTGACTCGACGGCACACAACAACATTATTAGTAATCATAGTCAGCCTGAGTCTGCTTCCATAAAGATTATAGCCTTGGAAACTGTCTTAGGCTGGGTTCTCTAGAGAAGGAAAACCAGTGAAGCCTGTGGGTGTATATATATATAGAGACAGAGAGAGAAGAGAGAGAGAAAGACAGAGAGACAGACATACAGACAGAGAAAGAGAGATTTATCTCAAGGAAATGGCTCACGCAGCTGTGGAGGCTGGCAAGTCCCAAATCCATGGGTCTGGTGTTAGGCTTAAGGCTTCTCCTGACTCACATGGTTGCAGGGGCTGACAAACTCAAAATCAGCAGGCCAGACAGCAGGCTGCTAGCTCACTGTGCTGCAGGAGTTGGTGAATTCCAAAATCTGCAGATCAGATGGTGACTGCTGGCTTATATCCCAAGAACTGGAGGTCAGATGATGACAAATCATATGCAGGACCAAGAGTAAGCTAGTGAGCTTTGACAGAAAGTCCATATATATTGAATGCAGGCCACATCCTCAAGGAAAATCCTCTTATAACTGATTGGTTGATCACATCAGATCACATCCTGGAGGTGATTACATTATGGGAAAGCGATCAGTCCAATATCTGCCAAACCACTGAGAATCATTACCTAATCAAGTTGACACATAACATTAACCATCACAGAACCCCTATGAAGCAGTTCTACTGTGTCCTGTAGGGTCCTGTCAAGGAAGAGGTTGCTTGCTGCTTGCAAGTACTGGCCATATATAATGACTCAACTCAAGCTAGCCCTCTTCCCTCTATTATTATTTCCAAAATTACTATTGCTCTCATGATGAAAAAAAAAAAAAAAAGAAAGAAAGAAAGCTACCCTCCTGAACATGTTTGCTGATGGCCCCAACCTTTATGAATTAACTTCTGAAAAACTTTTAAAGCACCAAAAAATGAGGTTGAAATATGGAGAAAGACAGGCTATTGTCAAGATCCTATTGCTAAATTATGGATAGGACTTACTCAGAAACCTGTCTTGCCAAAATTTCTGCATATCTCTATAATACATACATTCATGAATGTTCTCACTTAGGACAAGATAAAATGATTGAGACCTTGAAAAAGTATTCGTAGGGAAAATTTTCTGAAGCAGCTGATTATATTTCCTGCCATCATCCCGTTTGTCCTCATCACAATCCTGGAAAACATCTTAAAGTACTAGCTGGACAATAACCTTTGACTTCTGGGCCTATGCTTGAATGGTAGCTAGATGTCATTCAGCTCCCACCTTCCAATGATTATAAATATTTATTAGTAATAATTTGTAGATTTTCACATTGGGTAGAGATTTTCTCATTGGGTAGAGACTTTCCCTTGCTGCTGCACAACTTCTGCCTTTGTAGGTAAGAAACTTTTAGAAAACATTATCCCTACTTGGGGAGCTCCAACAACTCTTTGTAGTGATAGAGGGATCCTTTTTACTGGTCAAGTCATTCAAGAAATATGTCAAATCTTCCCCATCTTTCAAAGACTACATTGTCCTATCACCCTCAACTTTTGGTCTAGTGAAAAGGACTAATGATATAATAAAAGTTCAACTAATCAAGCTTTGTGAGGACCTAAACTTACCCTGGATTAAAACTCTTCCTCTCATCCTTTTGAATTTAAGATCTACCCTATTTGGATCACATAAGCTTACTCCATATGAGATAATTACTGAAAGACCCATGACCCTCTCTCATGTTGCCTATACTGATTCTAACATTGTTCAACCTGAATTATTAAAATATTGTCAATATGTACTCCAATACTCTAGATAATATTTTTCACAGGTTAAAGAAGCTTTTGATGACCAACAGTTAGAATCCCAATACGTACCTAACATTGTACCAGAAGACTATGTATATTGAAAAAAAAATCAGTTAAAAGACTCATTAGAACCTCATTAGAAAGGGCTGTATCTAGTTCTTCTTACTAATCCATGTGCTGTCAAATTACAAGGAGTTAAAACATGGATCCATTTGTCACAACTAAAGAAGACCAAGGCAACCCTGTGGACTTGTCAACCCTCTGGAGAACTAAAAATCACTTTAAAATGCCTTAGTGGCCAGAAACAGATGACATCTGAGGTATATAGCTGATCCCAAGA
The DNA here is from genome assembly GCA_030035585.1 of Dugong dugon. Taxonomy (NCBI): domain Eukaryota; kingdom Metazoa; phylum Chordata; class Mammalia; order Sirenia; family Dugongidae; genus Dugong; species Dugong dugon. The sequence goes on from CM057460.1 coordinate 1,791,235, forward strand.
TCCTGGAACAAGATTTCAAGCGTCTGGCTGAATTTTGGGGACTTTGCTTTATAATCGTAGCCATTCTTGTGTTGTTAGCTTTACTTCATACCGGTGGTCTTTTCCCTTGGTAACTGGCTCAATATTAGAGTCTATTTGAGCTTTATCCTTCTCTTTTTTGTACTTTCCTCTCAGGCATGGGATAAAAATGCCTTTGTCAGGTTATCCCAATCAATGGTGAGTGCTGGCAATTTAAACGTTGGATCTGCCACCTCTACTCACAATCTAGAAATGAAAATACAGATCCACTGGTGTCTCCTATGGAAACCCTGGTGGCATAGTGGTTAAGAGTTTGGCTGCTAACAAATAAGTGGGCAGTTTGAATCCACCAGACACTCCTTGGAAACCCCATGGGGCAGTTCTACTCTGTCTTATAGGGTCACTATGAGTCAGAATCGAATCGACAGCAAAAAGGTTTGGGTTTTTTTTTTTTTTTTTTGGTTTGATGTCTCCTATATCAAATTAGTCTTGGACCTGAAGCTAATGTTAATTTTAATGCTACCTTTAAATGAGCCATATGGGTGAGCCTATGGCACACCTGTGTGTTATTGGCTTAACCTCAGATACCCTGCTTTAATATAACTCATGTTGTAGAACAGAGACTGAATTGTTCCAACTAAAGCAATTTACCTAGTCTCTGGTGCAGTTTTGGTTAAATGCTGCAATATTGCCAAGAGGACATTCCAATCCAAAATACTGATTCACCTACATATTTTGATAGTCTGTCTCTGAAGGCAACTCAATTACTGTATCTCTTAAAAGGAACCAAGACAAATTTTAACAATTTGACTCCTCTCTACAGCAAGCTTTGGAGCTCTATAAGATTGAGACTATTATCCTTCTATAACAATTCTTTTACTGAAAGTTGGTCTGAGCAAGTCAACATAACTATCCCCTTCCTGGACAATTATACAGGAATTGGTATGGTTTGTGCTTCCTGAGATTATATATTCTTACATAGAGGATATGATTATAGCACAATGAAGGAATCAAACCCAGTGATAATTCCTATGCTTAGGCATTGCCCTGCTTGGATGGATGGAGAATGAGGGGTCAATGCAAATTAGGTTTATTAGGAGTGATCCTAGGTATCTGTTCTCACAATGAAAGTATAAATTGGACTAACAGCCTGAAAATCCTTACTTGAAATAAGAGGAATGACATGTCAAACAGCCATCCAATAGCTGAGAAACCTGGATTAGGGTAGGTCTTCCTTTGAGCACTCCTGCCCAATTATGGTGTTTCTCAACTTAAAAAAAAAAATTCATTTGAAATCTGTCTGCCACAATGGCTCAACTTACTCAGGATGTTGCAGATGAGATGGCTGCTCAGCAAAGATCATTAAAATTTCTTGCTAAAGTTGTATTAGATCATAGAATAGTTCTTGATTTCCTTCCAGCCCAACAAGGAGGAGTTTGTGCCATTGCTAATAACTTCTGCTGTGTTTGGATAAACACTGTAGGAGAAGTAGAACAAGATATCCTGAAAATTTATCAAAAAGCCACTTGGCTGCATTCAATACCTCCTATGCCTAATTCCCCCTTTTAAGACATCTTTAGCTGGTTACCAAATAGTATTTGTTCTCGGCTACATTTTATATTACAAACTGGGTTAATTCTTCTAATTGCCTTACTAATCATTATAGGATTAATTAATTGTTGTATGTTTTTCTAATGTTTGTAACCAGGCTGAAACTTCTTTAGCTAGGCAGAGAATCATGCATTTAAAAGAAACTGAGTCTTTGTTCCATCAGAATGTTTAGACTAATGAAAAGAACCCACCTTGTTTTCTTTAGTGTTTTGCATTGATCCTGGTTGTTTGAGATCACTCTGAATTTTTCCTCCACTTTCACCTAGTCTACTAACATAATAACAGTAAGAAATTACTCATCCTGAAGATGAGGCTCCCCAGCTTAGAAGGTGAAGAAATTTGAATCTAAAGCTCTGTCCCATTACCACCCAAGTCCTTGGAGAAGAGGAGCTAATCCATTGTGGGTGATTGATGCCCCCTAGTGGGGACTTGATCAAAAGGCAGAAGGAGTTAGCAGGACTCTAAAACTCAAAGGCATTAAAGGAGGGCTCTCAATAAAGGGTTAATCCAAATCATTCTGTGAAAGTACAGGAGTGAGACAGAAAGAAAAGTAATGTATGTGCTCAGGATGTTCTAAGAAGCAAGTGACAAAAATGCAATGTCTTCAGATAGAATGTCTTTGCAGATGGTCCTCTGGAAGGAGATAAGCAACCGAGGAACACGCTTATTTATTTCAATCAAATATATGAGACCAAATGGGCAACTCCTGTCCAAAACCAAGATGAAAAAGCAGGAAGGGACAGGAACTGGATGAATGGACACAGGGAACCCAGGGTGGAAAGGGGGAGCATACTGTCACATTGTGGGGATTGCAACCAATGTACAAAACGATATGTGTATAAATTTGTGAATGAGAAATTAACTAGAGCTGTCAACTTTCACCAAAACACAATACAATTTTAAAAAAGAAAGAACTGTTTTTAAAATGTTCTTTAGTCATGCCTAATTTGGTATATAAAAGCTCAACTTTGTTTCCAGAAGGACAGAGCACACTGAACTTTCACTTTGTGCTCCCTAGCTCTAGTTTCTTTTCCTTCAGTAAACCTTTCTCTTTAACTCCTAACAGAGTGTGAGAGTTTCTTCTATGACAACAGTCATCACATCTCAGCCTTTGGAAGCATGCATGGGCCCCACTTTTTAAGAATCAGTAGTCTGGAGGAAGGTTGGGGCTCTAACTCCCAAACGATCCTATGTAGATGTTTCCTCTAAACTGATCTTTTCATAGTCCTTAGCTGGTTTTGGATGTTCTTGGATTGGCACCGAGAATGGTGGGGGGAGAAACCTAAGATTGGAAATAACCAGAGGAGCTGGGGTTAGACAAGGGGCACCAAGGAGCCTGAGGACACAGCACTAGCTAGGAGGGGGGTAGGCCAGGGGTGACTGAGGACAGAGCCAAGACACTTCATAAAGGACCTCTGCATGGGCTCCAAACAGTGGAGAAAGCACAGGCCACCACCCTATAGTGGCACCAAGGGATTGGAGTCCAAGGTGAAAGGAGTGCTTGGTGGCCGCCCTCCTCCTGGCTTGATCCTGCTGGAAACCATTGTCTGAGCTGCTGTAGCCCTTCCTTACTGAGGCTGATTCTCAGCTTCATTATTAAGGGGCAGGTACTCTCTAGAGAAAAGAGCCCTTGTGGCACAGGGGTTAAACGCTCAGCTCCTAACCAAAAGTTCAGTGGTTTGAACCCACCAGGCACTCAGTGGGAGAAAGATGTGGCAGTCTGCTTCTACAAAGATTTCAGCCTTGGAAACTCTATGGGGCAGTTCTACTCTGTCCTGTAGGTCACTATGAGTCAGTATCAACTCAACGGTAATGGGTTTGGTTTGGTTTGGTTACTCTCTAGAAAAAGGAGCTCTGATGCAACAACAGTTAAGTGCTAGGCTACTAACCAAAAGGTTGGTGGTTCAAACCCACCCAGTAGCTCTGCAGAAGAAAGACCTGGTGATCAACTTCCATAAGGATTATAGCCAAGAAAACTCTATGGGACACCCTGAATAAGTAAAGCACTCCTGAAGAAGAAGAATAAAGTTAGAGGATTCACACTACCTGACCTCAGAACCTACTATACAGCTACAGTAGTCAAAACAGCCTGGTACTGGTACAACGACAGATACATTGACCAATGGAACAGAATTGAGAACCCAGATGTAAATCCATCCACCTACAGTCACCTGATCTTCGACAAGGGCCCAAAGTCCATCAAATGGGGAAAAGACAGTCTTTTTAACAAATGGTGCTGGCAAAACTGGATATCCATCTGCAAAAAAATGAAACAGGACCCATACCTCACGCCGTATACACAAACGACTTCAAAATGGATCAAAGACCTGAATATAAAGCCTAAAACTATAAAGTTCATAGAATAAAAAATAGGACCAACACTACAGGCCTTAATACATGGCATTAACAGGATACAAACCATAACCATCAAAGTACAAACCCCAAAAGATAAGCTAGATAACTGGGATCTTCTAAAAAATCAAACACCTATGCTCTTTAAAAGACTTCACAAAAAGATTAAAAAGAGAACCAACAGACTGGGAAAAAATTTTTGGACCGTACAAGTCAGACAAAGGTCTAATCTCCATAATCTACAAGGAAATCCAACACCTCTACAACAAAAAGACAAATAATCCTATTAAAAAACGGGCAAAGGAAATGAACAGACACTTCTTCGAAGAAGACATTCAAATGGCCAACAGACACATGAGGAAATGCTCGCTATCACTAGCCATTAGAGAAATGCAAATTAAAACCACAATGAGATACCATCTCACCCCGGCATTACTGGCACGAATCAAAAACACTGAAAATAACAAATGTTGGAGGGGCTGCGGGGAGATCAGAACCCTTATGCGCTGCTGGTGGGAATGCAAAATGACACAACCATTTTGGAAAATGATCTGGCGTTTCCTCAGAAAGCTAGAAATAGGCACACCATTCGATCCAGCAATCCCACTCCTAGGAATATATCCTAGAGAAATAAGAGTCGTCACTCGAATAGACATATGCACACCTATGTTCATGGCAGCATTGTTCACAATAGCAAAACGATGGAAACAACCTAGATGCCCATCAACAGATGAATGGATAAACAAACTATGGTACATACACCCAATGGAGTACTATGCAACGAGAAAGAACAATGATAAATCTGGGAAGCATCTCATAACATGGATGAAGCTGGAGGACATTATGCTGAGTGAAATAAGTCAATCACAAAAGGAAAAATATTGTATGAGACCTCTATTGTAAAAACCCATGAAAAAGTTCACACACAAAATGTAACAATCTTTGTTGGTTACCAGGAATGGGAGGGTTGGGGGGGGAAATACTAGATAGGCAATATATAAGTGGTATCTTGGGTAAAGGGTGAGACAGTACACAATACAGGGGAAATCAGCACAACTTGTACAAGGAAAGGTCATGGAAGCTCCACAGACACATCCAAACTCCCTGAGGGACTGAATTTCTGGGTGAAGGGCTGTGGGGACCGTGGTCTCAGGGAACATCTAGCTCAATTGGCATAACACAGTTTATAAAGACAATGTTCTACATTTTACCTTGGTGAGTAGCGTCTGGGGTCTTAAAAGCCTGTGAGCAGCCATTTAAGATACTCCACTGGTCTCATCCCTTCGGGAGCAAGGGAGAATGAAGAGAACAGGATATAAGGAAAAGGTTAGTCTTAAGGACTAATGTACCACAGCTACCAAGGCCTCCACCTGACTGAGTCCAGTACAGCTAGATGGGGCCCAGCTACCACCACTGACTGCTCTGACCAGGATCACAACAGAGGGTTCTGGACAGAGCTGTAGAAGGATGTAGAACAAAATTCTAACTTACATTAAAAAAAGACCAGATTTATTGGCCTAAAGGAGACTGGAGAAGCCCTGAGAGTATGGCCCCCAGACACCCTTTTAGCTCAGTGGTGAAATCATCTCCAAGGTTCACCATTAAGCCTGGGACTGGACAGCCCTATAAAACCAAATGGGACTAATGAGGTACAGCAGTCCAAGGACAAGGGCCAGAAGGCAGAAGGGGACAAGGAAGCTGGTGATAAGGAACCCGAGGTTGAGTAAGGATAGTGTTGTGAGGTTGTTAACCATTGTCATAGGGCAACATGTGTACTAACTGTTAAATGAGAAACTATTTTGTTCTGTAAGCCTTCATCTAAAGTGAGAATAGCAACACAATCGGAAGAGCATAGTTGATGTCACTGAACTGTGCATGCAGAAATGTTTGAAATGGTGTCTCTTTGGCTATGTATATTTTCAACAACAAAAAAAAAAAGGTCAAGAAGGGAGAGGGTTGACATGTTGTGGGGTTGTTAACCAATGTCATAAAACAATATGTATACTACTGTTTCATGAGAAACTATTTGTTCTGTAAGCCTTCACCTGAAGTACAATTAAAAAAACAACAAAAACAACTCTATGGGACAGTTTTAGTCTGTTACGTGGAGTCACTGTGAGTCAGAATCTACTTGATGGTGCACAATAACAACAATAACTCTCACAGCAAAACATTGACCAACACAGGAAGCATCAAAAGAAGATGGAAGGAATACACAGAGTCACTGTACCAAAAAGAATTGGTCGAAGTTCAACTATTTCAGGAGGTACCATATAATCAAAAACCACTGGTACTGAAGGAAGACGTTCAAGCCACGCTGAAGACACTGGCAAAAAATAAAACTACAGGAATTGACAGACTACCAATGGATATGCTTCAACAAATGTCAAGATGTCAAGAAATTTAGAAGATGGCTACCTGGCCAACCGACTGGAATAGATCCATATTTGTGCCCATTCCAAAGAAAGGCAATCAAATGAATGCAAAAATTATCAAATTGTATCATTAATGTAGCATGCAAGCAAAATTTTACTAAAGGAATTCAAAATGGCTGCAGACATACATCAACAGGGAACTGCCAGAAAACTAAGCTAGATTCAGAAGAGGACATGGAACAAGGGATATCATAGCTGATGTCAGATGAATCTTGAACAAAAGCAGAGAATACCAGAAAGATGTTTACCTATGTTTTATTGGCCATGTGAAGGCATTCAGCCGAGTGGGTCATAACAAATTATGGATAATATTGCCAAGAATGGGAATTCCGAAACACTAAATTATACTCACGTGGAACCTGTATGTTGACCAAGAAGCAGTCATTGGAACAGAACATGCAGATACTGTATGGTTTAAAATTAGGAAATGTGTGCGTCAGGGTTGTAGCCTTTCAGCATACTTATTCAATCTGTATGCTGAGCAAATAATCTGAGAAGGTGGACTCTATGAAGAAGAAAGGGGCATCAGGATTGGAGGAAGACTCATTAACAATCTGCGATATGCAGATGACACAACTTTGCTTGCTGAAAGTGAAAGAGGACTTGGAGCACTTACTGATGAAGATCAAAGACCACAGCCTTCAGTACAAAAATGCTCACAACTGGACCAGTAAGGAACACCATGATGAACAGAGAAAAGATTGACATCCCCAAGAATTTATTTTACTTGGATCAACAATCAATGTCCAGGGATGCCTCAGTCAAGAAATCAAATGAGGTATTGCATTGGGAAAATCTATGGCAAAATACCTCTTTAAAATGTTAAAAAGCAAAGATGTCACTTTGATAACTAAGGTGCGTTTCACCCAAGCCATAGTATTTTCAATTGCCTCATATGCATGCAAAAGCTGGACAATGAAAAAGGAAGATCAAAAAAGAGTTGACATATTTGAATGTTGGTGTTGGTGAAGAATATTGAATATACCTTCGACTGCAAGAAGAATGAACAAATCAATCTAGGAGGAAGTACAGCCACAGTGCTCCTTAAAAGTGAGGATGGTGAGACTTAGGTTTGATTACTTTGGACACATCATCAGACGGGACCAATTGCTGGAGAAGGACATCATGCTTGGTAAGGTAGATGCTCTGTGAAAATGAGGGAGGCCCTCAATAAAAAGGATTGATACAGTGTCTGTAACAGTGGGTTCAAACGTAGAAAGAGTTGTGAGGATGGTGAAGGACAGGGCAGTGTTTCGTTCTGTTGTAAATAAGGTCTCGACTTGACAGCAATTAACAATAACAACTCTCTAGACAGAGTCCCTGGGTAGTGCAAACAGCTAACACACTTGGGAGCTGACTGAAAGATTAGAGGTTCAGTTCCACTCAAAGGCTATTTGGAAGAAAGGCCCGGCAATCTACTTCTGCAAAATCAGTCATTGAAAACCCTGTGGAGCACAGTTCTACTCTGACACACATGGGGTTACCAAGAGTTGGAATCAGCTAGACAGCAACTGGTAATGTTTAGTTTCATGTCTATAGCCATTTTTTGGGTAATAAATTTTGTCAAATAAAATTGGATATATTTGGTATATATCACTTTAATTTCTGCTTCCTGAAATTAACATTTTATTAGGATTTTCCCATAATATTCAGTTTTCTGAAAGGCAAATTTTAGCAGGCCCGTAGTGTGTATCAAAAGCAGCCCTGGTGGTACAGTAGATAAGCACTTGGCTGCTAACTGAAAGGTGGGTGGTTCAATTCCACCAGTCGCTCCAAGGGAGAAAACTGTGGCAGTTTGCTTCTGTGAAGATTACAGCCTTGGAACATGCTGCTTAAAACAATCAATTATGCGAGATCCAAAGGGTAAAATGTGCCCAAAAGCAAAGATGAGAAAGCAGGAATGAGTAGAAAATCAGAAAGAAAGGAAACAAAACGGAGAAAGTAGGACCGAAATGGGGAGAGTACTGACACATTCTGGGGAAAGAAACCAATGTCATGGAACACTTCTTGTACAAACTATCAAATGGGAAACTAAAAAAAAGAAAAAAAGGATGACAGCCTCAGAAACCCTATGGGGCAGTCCTACTCAGTCCTATAGGTCTCTATGAGTTGCAGTAGACTCAAAGGCAATGGGTAATGGATAAGGTCTATCGTGTGTACATTGACAGGGAATTGTCAGAAATTCAAAGAAGATAACAGAGTCACTATACCAAAAAGAATTGGTTGACATTCAACTGTTTCAGGAGGTAGCATATGATCAGGAAAAGATGGTACTGAAGGAAAAGGTCCAAGCTGCACTGAAGGCATTGGTGAAAAACAAGGCTCCAGGAATTGACAGAATATCAATTGAGATGTTTCAACAAGCAGATGCAGCACTGAAAGCGCTCACTCGTCTATGCCAAGAAATTTGGAAGACAGCTACCTGGCCAACTAACTGGAAGAGATCCATATTTATGCCTATTCCCAAGAAAGATGATCCAAACAAATGTGGAAATTATCAAACAATATCATCAATATTACACAAAAGGACAGTTTTGCTCAAGATCATTCAAAAGCAGTTGCAGCAGTACGTCAACAGGGAACTGCCAGAAACTCAATCCAGATTCAGAAGAGGATGTGGAACCAGGGATATCGTCACTGATGTCAGACTGATCCTGGCTGAAAGCAGAGAATACCAGAAAGATGCTTACCTGTGTTTTATTGACTATGCAAAGGCGTTCAACTGTGTGGATCATAACAAATATGGATATCATTGCAAAAAATGGGAATTCCAGAACACCTAATTGTGCTCATGAGGAACCTGTACATAGATCAAGAGGCAGTCATTCGAACAGAACAAGGGGATATTGGCTGGTTTAAAGCCAGGAAAGTTATGCTTCAGAGTTGTATCATTTCACCATACCTATTCAATCTGTATGCTGAGCAAATAATCTGAGAAGCTGGACTATATGAAGATGAATGGGGCATCAGGATTGGAAGAAGACTCATTAACAACCTGCAATATGCAGGTGACACAACCTTGCTTGCTCAAAGTGAAGAGGACTTGAAGCACTTACTGATGAAGATCAAAGACCAGAGTCTTCATTATGGATTACACCTCAACATAAAGAAAACAAAAATCTTCACAAGTGTACCAATAAGCAACATCATGATAAAGGGAGAAAAGATTAAAGTTGTCAAGGATTTCACTTTACTTGGATCCACAATCAACGGCATAGAAGCGGCAGTCAGGAAATCAAAAGATGCATTGCATTGGACAAATCTGCTGCAAAGGACCTCTTTAACATGTTGAAAAGCAAAGACGTCGCTTTGAAGACTAAGGTGCACCTGATCCAAGCCATGGTGTTTTCAATTACCTCATATGCATTGGAAAGCTGCATGATGAATAAGGAAGACGGAAGAAGAATTGATGCCTTCGAATTGTGGTGTTGGCAAAGAATATCGAGTATACCATGGACTGCCAAAAGAACAAACAAATCTGCTTGGAAGAAGTACAAGCAGAATGTTCCTTAGAAGCAAGGATGGTGAGACCATGTCTCACATAATTTGGCCATGTTATCAGGAGGGGTCAGTACCTGGAGAAGGACATCATGCTTGGTAGAGTAGAGGGTCATCGAGAAAGAGGAAGACCCTCAATGAGATAGACTGACACAGTGACTACAACAATGGGCTTAAGCATAACAATGACTGTGAGGATGGCCCAGGCCTGGGCAGTGTTTTGTTCTGTTGCACATAGGGTTGCTATAAGCTGGAACGGACTCAAAGGCACCTAACAACGACAACAAAGGCATTCGACTGTGGCTCATAATAAATTATGGATAACATTGCAAAGAATGAGAATTCCAGAATACTTAATTGTGATCATGAGGAATCTGCACATAAACCAAGAAGCAGTCATTCAAACAGAGCAAGCGGATTCTGCATGCTTTAAAATCACGAAAGCTGTGCGTCAGGTTGCCTCCTTTCACCATACTTATTCAATCCACATGCTCAGCAAATAATCCGAGAAGCTGGACTATATGACGAAGAATATTTTCAGTTGCCTCATATGCATGTGAAAGCTGGACAGGGAATAAGAAGACGGAAGAAGTGTTGAAATGCCTTTGAATTATGGTGTTGGCGAAGAATATTGAATATACCAGAAGAACAAACAGGTCTATCTTGAAAGAAATACAGCCAGAGTGATCCTTGGAAGTGAAGATGGCGAGAGTTTGTCTCACGTATTCTGGACATGTTATCAGGAGGGACCAGTCCCCGGAGAGTTACATCATGCTTGATAAAGTCAGGGGTCACAGTAAAAAATGAAAACCCTGGATGAGATGGATTGGCACAGTGGCTGCAACAGTGGGTCAAGCATAACAACGATTGTGAGGATGGTGCAGGACTGGGCAATGTTTTGTTATGTTGTACATGGTGTCACTATGAGTCAGAACCAACTCAACGGCACCTAACCACAACATCATGTGTGTATAACATAATTTACTTGGCTATTTCCCCATGTGTTGGACCTTTAGATAATTTATTTTCTTCCCCTCTATCTTATTTTTTATTCCCTCCATCTTATCTTCTTTTCCTCCTTCCTTCATTTCTTTCTCTTTCTCTTTCTGGTACTCTTTTGAAGAAAACCACGTTGAACATCAGATGTCAGGTCTTGTGAGTGATTAATTAGGTGACAGAGCAAAGTTCCAAGGGATTTCCTGGGGATGAATGACCACTGGGAAAGAATTTACCAAGCTGGCTCCCCCAGCTGGCTATCCAGTCCCCAGAACATGCCGAGGGATAAGATCCTTATTTGCTGGATCAACGTTTTTTCCCTTCTCAAGAATAATAATTTTGTAAACAGTCACATTTTTCCAGTGACAACAGATTTGTCTTGTTGATGAATTTGGCATTCAGGACAGTTACATGTTTTTTTAGGAGATGATAAATCAATCTAGGAATTGAAAGTCTTGTGAGACACTTATCAATGGCAGCTTAAAAGATACAATCAAAATGGTGGCCTGTGTTTAAAGGGTTTACCTTATCACATAACAATATTTAATTCTGTATACAGAACAGTTCACTATCCTTTTTTAAAAAATAATTTATAGAAATAATTAGCAATCATATAGTGTAAACTATGCTGGAATATATCATCTTATTAACAGCCACCCATCTGGCAGGGAAGTTGGCACAGGAACCACACAAAGTCCTGAGAGCTCTGTTTTGAATATGTAACAAAATCACTACCCTGGCTAAACTCGGACACAAATTCTGCAATCTGAGAGACATCACAAGTGCACCTGGAGTTCCCTCGTATTTGATTTTCCAAGGATATTTGTCTAGTCTTATGCAATAAATATATTTATAATATATTATGATATATAAAGACACAACATATTGTAGTAAATACATCATACATAATGTATTAAACATAATATAAATAAATTATATGTGCAAGTAAGTGTAAATTAAATATAAAGTATTATATCTCAGCTCTCCTAAAGTCTTTTTCCTTGACGTATTTTAGTTTAGATGGGGTATTTGCTCTGCTTTTGTAAGGTTGTATTGTGTGGACAATTAATCCATTTCTAAGAGCAAAAGTCCAATTTTTTTTCTTATCATCTCAGTTTTAGTTGTTTAAAAGAATGAAACTGCTCTGCAGCACCTTCATCAATCAAAAATAAAAAATATAAAGAAGCCACTTAGCTGTACAGCAAAGCCATATTCTCCTAAATCAGCTTTATCAGCAATATACTTGATATTTTGTATATAATCAGCCTGGTCCTCGTCTATCTCTCAGTTCCCAAAATTTGACCAGGAAAAGTAGAGTGTTATGCATTCATCTATAAAAAACCCCAAAGCTTTCCAATACAGCCCATTATCTGTGTCTTTCATCCAGTCCTTGACCCAGCTATGTTCTCATGAATGTCCCAGACATGGTGATCATATTGGGAATAAAAAAAAGAAACATACGTCCTGTTCTCAGGGAGTTATAATTTGGTGATGACACAATGAAGAACAATCAGAGCAGGGGCGTGGTCAACCTGGCAGAGTAGTTAGAAGCTTCCTATATCCCTCTTACAACAAAGACCTGGAAAACAAGTGATTTGATTCTATGTGAATATCTGGCAGCCCTGAACAAGGCAAGGCTAATAAATCCGTCTGAGTGATACAGGAGAGGAAGACGTGAGGAGGGCTAGAGCCACAGCGACAAAACAGCAGAGCCACAGCCACGCCGGTCCACGGTGAAGCAGGCAAACAGCTGTGCTGTGCACGTGCTTGGGAAACAGTTTCCACATCGAGAGAGACCCAGCAGCTTGGACACTCCGAACCAGTGAAGAGCAGCTCCCAAGAGGCTAAGATAAGTACATGCACGCACCCATTCACGGGGATTTAAAACAAAAAAAGCCCATTTGGGAAAAAAACCTCTCTCCCTTTTACCTCCTCCCTCCGTGCTCTGCACCGGGAGTCTGCTGGGACAGAAGTAGATCCCAAAAGGCGCCCTTACCCATTCTCCTGGCCTTGGAGTGGGAACAAATAAACTGCTGGCTCCCCTGGGCCAGGAACACAGGGTCAGCACAGCTCCTTTGCTGGCCACATCTATCAGGGGTCCACAGACTCTGAGTGCCTTACACCCCTGTATAGACTTGTGGGGACCCATCTCAACAGTGTTAGCCTTCACTGACACTGCACAACAGGGCAAAGATCTGAAGTTTAACTTCAACTGCATCAGCTGTGAACGGGCGGATTTGTGACCCTCAAAACCGCCCTGCCCCATAAGTAGGCACTTTTATTGATCTGCAACAGGGTCTTCAAGACTGGTGGTAACACCTAAAATGCCTAGTCACCTGCTACAGGAGTCCAAGAAAAAGTGGTGCCCTCAAGTCTTTGCAGCCAACATAGTGGGGTGCTCTTAGCGCAGCTGCAAAACTCACCTACCTACTCACCCTTTCAGACTCTCAGGGGCAGCCGTCAGCCCCCTGTCTGGCTCAGCCCGTGATCCCCTACCACAGCCAGAGTCCAGTGCCTTCACCAATCGCCCATGCCTCTCTAGGACTGGGGATGAGATTCTGCATCACACACTTGGTGACCGACTGCCTGAACACCTGAGATGAACCCATATAGGAAAATTTAACAGACTCCTGTGTGCACATACTTAGTTACAGAACAAACTACCTGGTGACAGGACGTTAGAGATCAAAAGGTGTCAAACATCAAACTAGTGCACACGAGCAGCCTATTTGGGCATATCAAAACAAAACAAAATAAGAAGCTAGGTCTCACTAAGCAAACATAAAATAAAATTATAATAAATTACTGATGGCCAGAGACAACAGTCGACACCAAGTCACACAAAGAGGCAGTCCATGAGGGCTTCAGCAAGCTCCCAAAAGAAAGAATCAATAAATTCTCTGGAGGAAGAGAACTTCTTGGAATTACCAGAGGCAGAATACGAAAGATTAACATACAGAACTCATCTAGAAATAAGACAGGAAATTTGACAGAATGCAGAAACATCCAGGGAACATACAGACACAGTAGTAGCGGAACTTAAAAAAGTTATTCAAGAACATAATGTCAAGTTTAATAGGCTGCAAGAATCCATAGAGAGACAGCTATCAGAAATCCAGAAGATTAACAATAAAATTTCAGAATTAGACAACTCAATAGAAAGTCATAGGAGCAGAATTGAGGCAGTAGAAGTTAGAATTAGCGACAATGAAGATAAAGCTCTTGATGCCAACTTATTTGAGGAAAAATCAGACAAAAGAATTTAAGAGAATGAAGAAACTCTAAGAGTCATGTGGGACTCTATCAAGAGAAATAACCTACGAGTGATTAGAGTACCAGAAAGGGGGGGATAATAGAAAATACAGAGAAAATTGTTGAAGATTTGTTGACAGAAAACTTCCCTGATAGCATGAAAGATGAGAAGATATCTATCCAAGATGCTCATCGAACCCCACATAAGGTAGATCCCAAAAGAAAGTCACCAAGACATATTATAATCAAACTTACCAAAACCAAAGATAAAGAGAGAATTTTAAGAGCAGCTAGGCATAAAAGAAAAGTCATCTAAAAGGAGAGTCAATTAGAATAAGCTCGGACTACTCAGCAGAAACCATTCAGGCAAGAAGGCAATGGGATGACATATTTAAAGCCTTGAAGGAAAATAACTGTCAGCCAAGAGTTATATATCCAGCAAAACTGTCTCTCAAATAGGGCATTTCCAGATAAACAGAAGTTCAGGGAATTTGCAAAAACCAAACCAAAATTACAAGAAATACTAAAGGGAGTCCTACGGTTAGATAATCAATAACACCAGCTAACAATGAAACACTAGAACACAGGACAGAGCAACAGGATATTGACTCAGATAAGGAAATCAAAATTACATCAAAGCTAAAAATTGAAAATACAGAAACAGATATCAATATGTAAAAAAAAAAAAGTGATAATATTAAAACAATAAAAAAAAGGGACTCAAAAAATAGAGACATTGACTTTCTATATGGAGGGGAAGTTAAGGTGATATAAAGTAATAAAAGACTGGTATAAACTTAGAAAAATAGGGGTAAGTATTAAGGTAACCCCAAAGGAATCTAACAATCCTACAAATCAAACTAAAAAAGTAGAAAAACATAAAGACCCAGCAAACACAAAATCTACAACAAAGAAAAAGATGAAAAAAAAAAAACATAAAGAAAAAAGACTCAGCACAGAAAATTGAGGAGAAGAAAGAAACTGAACAACACACAAAAAGAGATATCAGGATGACAACACTAAACTCATACCTACCAATAATTACCCTGAATGTAAATGGACTTAATGCACCAATAAAGAGACAGAGAGTGGCAGATTAGATAAAAAGCATGATCCATCTATATGCTGCCTACAAGAGATGCACCTTAGAGTTAATGACACAAACAGGCTAAAACTCAAAGGAAGGAAAAAAATATACCAAGCAAACAACACTCAAAAAACAGCAGGAGTGGCAATATTAATCTCTGACAAAATAGACTTTAAAATCCACCATAAAGGATAAGGAAGGGCACTATATAATGATTAAAAGGTCAATACACCAGGAAGACATAACTATAATAAATATTTATGCACCCAACAACAGGGCTCCAAAATACATAAAACAAACTCTAACAGCTTTGAGAGAGAGATAGACAGCTCCACAATAGTAGCAGGAGACTTCAACATGCCACTTTTGGTGAAGGACAGAACATCCAGAAAGAAGCTCAACAAAGACACAGAAGAGCTAAATGCTACAATCAACCAACTTGATCTCATAGACATATACCGAACTCTGCATCTAACAGCAGCCAAGTATACCTTCTTTTCCAACGCACATGGAACATTCTCCAGAATACACCACATATTAGGCTATAAAACAAGCCTTAACAAAATCCAAAACATCGAAATACTACAAAGCATCTTTTCTGACCATAAAGCCATAAAAGTGGAAATCAACAACAGAAAAAGCAAGGAAAAAAAAATCAAACACATGGAAACTGAACAACACCTTGCTCAAAAACTACTGGGTTATAGAAGAAATTAAGGATGGAATAAAGAAATTCATAGAATTAGATGAGAATGAAAACACATCTTACCAGAACCTTTGGGACACAGCAAAAGCAGGGCTCAGAGGTCAGTTTATAGCAATAAATGCACACATCCAAAACCAAGAAAGCCTCATAATCAAACCATTAACCCTACAACTTGAACAAGTAGAAAGAGAGCAGCAAAAGAAGCCTACAGGTGCCAGAAGGAAGGAAATAATAAGAATTAGAGCAGAATTAAATGAAATAGAGAATAGAAAAACAACTGAAAGAGTTAACAAGCCCAAAAGCTGGTTCTTTGAAAAGATCAACAAAATTGATAAACCATTGGCCAAACTGACAAAAGAAAAACTGGAGAGGAAGCAGATAACCCATATAAGAACTGATATGGGTGATAGCACAACAGACCCAACTGAAATTAAAAGAGTCATAACAGAATACAATGAAAAATTGCACTCTGACAAATTTGAAAACCTAGAGGAAATGGAAAAATTTCTAGAAACTCACTACCTACCTAAATTAACACAAACAGAGGTAGAACAACTAAATAAACCCATAACAAAAGAAGAGATTGAAAGGTTATTAAAAAACTGCCAGCAAAAAAAAAGCCCTGGCCTGGATGGCTTCACTGGAGAATTCTACCAAACTTTCTGAGAAGAGATAACACCACCTCTACTAAAGGTATTTCAGAGCATAGAAAAGGATGGAATACTCCCAAACTCATTCTATGAAGCCAGCATAACCCTGATACCAAAACCAGGTAAAGACACCACAAAAACAGAAAATTACAGACTGATATCCCTCATGAACATTGATGCAAAAATCCTCAACAAAATTTTAGCCAATAGAATTCAGCAACATATCAAAAAAAAAATAACTCACCATGACCAAGTGGGATTTATACCAGATATGCAGGGATGGTTCAACATTAGAAAAACAATCAATGTAATCCATCACATAAATAAAACAAAAGACAAGAACCACATGACCTTATCAATTGATGCAGAAAAGGCATTTGACAAAGTCCAACACCCATTCATGATAAAAACTCTCAAAAAAAAAATAGGAATAGAAGGAAAATTCCTCAGTATAATTAAGGGCATTTATACAAAACCAATAGCCAACATCATCCTGAATGGAGAGCCTTTGAAAGCATTCCCCTTGAGAACAGGAACCAGACAAGTATGCCCTTTATCACCACTATTATTCAACATTGTGCTGGAGGTCCTAGCCAGAGAAGTTAGGCTAGAAAAAGAAACAGAGGGCATCCAAATAGGTAGGGAAGAAGTCAAAGTATCTCTATTTGCAGATGATATGATCTTATACACAGAAAACTGTAAGGAATCCACAAGAAAACTACTGGAACTAATAGAAGATTTCAGCAAAGTTTCAGGATACAAGATAAACATACAAAAATCAATTGGATTCCTTTACACCAATAAAGAGAACCTTGAAGAGGAAATCACCAAATCAATACCATTTACAATAGCCCCCAAGAAGATAAAATACTTAAGAATAAATCTAACCAGAGATGTAAAAGGTCTTTACAGAGAAAACTACAAGACACTACTGCAAGAAACTAAAAGAGACCTGCATAAGTGGAAAAATATACCTTGCTCATGGATAGGTAGACTCAACATAGTGAAAATGAGAATTCTACCCAAAGCAATCTACAGACACAATGCAATCCTGATCCAAATTCCAGCAGCATTTTTTAATGAGATGGAGAAACAAATCACCAACTTCCTATGGAAAGGGAAGAGACCCCGAAAAAATAAAGCACTACTCAAGAAGAAGAACAAAGTGGGAGGCATTATACTACCTGATTTCAGGACTTATTATACTACCACAGTAGTCAAGTCAGCCTAGTACTGGTACAACAACAGATACATAGAGCAATGAAACAGAGTTGAGAATCCAGATATAAGCTCATCCACCTATGAGCAACTAATATTTGACAAAGGCCCAAAGTCCATTAACTGGGGAAAAGACAGTCTCTTTAACAAATGGTACTGGCATAACTGGATATCTATATGCAAAAAACTGAAATAAGACCCATACCTCACACCATGCACAGAAACTAACTCAAAATGGATCAAAGATTTAAATATAAAATTGAAAATGACAAAGATCATGGAAGAAAAAATAGGGACTACGCTAGGAGCCTTAATACATGGCATAAACACAATACAAACCATAAGTAACAATGCACAAGCACCAGAAGAGAGACTAGATAAACGGGAGCTCCGAAAAATCAAACACTTATGCTCATCAAAAGACTTCACCAAAAGAGTAAAAAGACAACCTACAGATTGGGAAAAAATTTTTGGCTACGACAAATCCGATCAGTGTTTAATCTCTAAAATCTACAAGATACTGCAAAACATCAACAGCAAAAAGGCAAATAACCCATCTAAAAAATGGGGAAAGGATATGAACAGGTTCTTCACCAAAGAAGATATTCAGGCAGCTAACAGACACATGAAGAAATGCTCACGATCATTAGCCATTAGAGAAATGGAGATCAAAATTACAAAGAGATATCATCTCACCCCAACAAGGCTAGCATTAATCCAAAAAACACAAAATAACAAATGCTGGAGAGGTTGTGGAGAGACTGGAACACTTATGCATTGTTGGTGGGAATGTAAAATGGTACAACCACTTTGGAAATAGATTTGGTGCTTCCTTAAAAAGCTAGAAATAGAAGTACCATATGATCCAGCAATCCCGCTCCTTGGAAAATATCCTAGAGAAACAAGAGCCGTCACACGAATAGATATATGCACACCCATGTTCATCACAGCACTGTTCACAGTAGCAAAATGATGGAAGCAACCTAAGTGCCCATCGATGGACGAATGGATAAACAAACTATGGTATATACACACAATGGAATATTACACAAAAATAAAGAACAATGATGAAGCTGTGAAACATCATACAGCTTGGTGGAAGCTAGAACTTATGCTGAGTGAATTTAGTCAGTCACAAGAAGGACAAATACTGTATAGACCACTATTATAAGAACTCAAGAAAAGGTTTAAACACAGAAGAAAACATTCTTTGATGGTTACGGGGTTGGGGAGGGAGGGTGAGTGTTATTCACTAACTAGATAGTAGATAAGAATCTTCTTAGGTGAAGGGAAGGACAGCACACACTACATGGGAAGCCAGCACAACTGGACTAAACCAAAGCTAAGAAGTTTCCTCAATACAATCAAATACTTTGAGAGACAGAGTAGCAGGGATGCCGGGTCTGGGGACCACGCTTTCAGGGGCCATCTCAGTCAATTGGCATAACAAAGCTTATTAAGAAAATGTTCTGCATCCTACTTTGGTGAGTGGCATCTGGGGTCTTAAAAGCTTGCAAGCGGCCATCTAAGATGCATCAATTGGTCCCAACCACTTGGAGTAAAGGAGAATGAAGAACATCAAAGACACAAGGTAAGTATTCACCCAAGAGACAGAATGGGCCGCATCCAGAGACTTCATCAGCCTGAGACCAGAAGAACTAGATGGTGCCCGGCTACCACCAATGAATGTCCTGACAAGGAACACAACGGAGGGTCCCTGATGGAGCACTAGAATGATGGGATGCAGAACTCAAATTCTAGTAAGAAGACCAGACTTAATGGTCTGACTAAGATTGGAGGTGCCCCAGAAAGCACGGCCCCTGGTCTCTCCATCACCCCAGAACTAAAACAATTTCCGAGTCCAACTCTTCAGACAGGGATTGGACTGGACTGTGGGACATAAAGTGATACTTTTGAAGAATGTGCTTCTTAGACAAGTAGATACAAGAGACCAAAGGGGCGACTTCTGTCCAGAGGTGAGATGGGAAGGCAGAGAGCATTAGGAGCTGGTTGAATGTTCATGGGGAATCAGGGGCAGAGGGGAGGAGTGTGCTGTCGCAGAATGGGGTGAGCGGTTGGGGTCTCATAACAATGTATGTAAAAAAAAATTCTGTATGGCAGACTAACTTGAAATGTAAACTTCATTTAATTACAACAATTAAAAAAATAAAAATAAAAACCATCAGAGCACATGTGCTGGGCACTCAGAACTAAACTCTGGATCCTCAAAGCTTTTCAAACATTGACATGACTACAGCCCTCTGGGAATCTTGCTCAAACATAGATTCTGAGTCTGTACGTTTGGGGCAGCGTAAGATTCTGCATTTCTAACAAGTTCCCATGGTGCCAGAGGTGCTGCTCCATGGGACACACTGAACAGCAAGGCTGTCCGCTACATAGCACTCTACCATAGCCAAATCCCACCACCCTTCTGTTGGTCTGTTGTACTGTGGTGGCTTGCACGTGTTTGTGACGCTGGAAGTTATGCCACGGGTATTTCAAGTACCAGGAGGGTCACTGATGGTGGACAGGTTTCAGTGGAGCTTCCAAACTAAGACAGACTAAGCAAAAAGGCTTGGTGATCTACTTCTGAAAATCAGCCAGTGAAAACCCTATGGATCACAACAAACATTGTCCATTATAGTGTTGGAAGATGAGCCCTCTAGGTTGGAAGTCACTCAAAATACACAGTGGCCACCACAATGGATTCAAACACATCAAGGATCAAGAAGATGGTGCAGGACCTTGTTGTCGATGGTACACATAGTCAGAGCTGACTCAGTGACAACTAACAACAACAACAGCCAAGCTGTACAGAGACAGGCGTCTAGTCAGCCCATTTTGGAAGGGTCAGGGTCTTGGCTCTGAGGAGGGAACACTAAGCTGAATCTTCCAAGATGAGCCATTTTCCAGGAAAGACCTGAGGTAGTGGAATTGCCAGGCTGAGGAAACATGGACAAAGGCAAGGGATTGTGTAAGGACATGGCGTTTTTTCTGAGGAACCATGAAAAATTCCCAACAGTGTTGAACACAGTGTGAGCTGGAAAAGAGAGGGAGAGAAGGGATGGTATTCAGTGCTGGAGATGGAGTTTCGATTTTATCCTGTAAGTAATAGGAAACATTAAAGGATTTTAACCCTGGAATTTTCATGATCTAATTTAATTTTTGCATGATGACTTTCTGAGTTACATGAGAAATGGAGTGGAAGTGGGAGAGGAGGGGTATTGCAGTAGTTTGACTAAGAAATGATTTTCAAAACTGTCATTGTTATTGTTAGATGGAGTCAATACAACCCTGGTGTGCACACCTTTTCCAGTTTTTAACCACATAGCATCCCCTTGTTCTGTTCCAACGACTGCCTCTTGATCCATCTACAGGTTCCTCATGAGCACAATTAAATGATCTGAAATTCCCATTCTCTGCAAAGTCATCCATAATTTGTTATGAGCCACACAGTCGAATGCCATTACATAGTCAGTATGACACAGGGAAACATCTCTCTGGTAATGGCACACATTAAATATTTGTAGAGAAGAATGGACTCAATAAATCAACCAACAGTGTTCTGTGACTCATCTCTTCTTATTTTATAACACACCTGTTATGAACATGTAATGTCCCTTTTTAATCATGTTTTTAAAATTTTGCTTGAACTTGACCTTTTTATTAATATTGGTTACTCCTGCTTTTCTCTGCCTTCATTTGGCTTGTATACTGTGTCCGTTTTTTTTTTAAACCATATGTTGTTTTATCTTAGGCATGTCCCTTTGGACAGCATGTAGAAGAGTTTGCTCCCTTCTGAGTCTGTTTTTGAGTTCAACTCATGTTTGTTATTGTGACCGAACTGTTAGTTCTTACTTCTGCTTTCTTGTTGCTTGTCTTCTCTTTCCCTTTTTTTTGTTTTCCTACTATCTGCTGATCTTTATTGTGTTTCCATTGGGGGTTTTTTCCCCTCTGATGATTCAAAGAGGTTCCCTGGTGGCACAGTTATTAAAACTGAAAGTTTGGCGGTTCGAACCCACCCAGCAGCTCCACAAGAGAAAAGACCTGGCGATCTGCTCTGACAACAATTATAGTCTAGGAAACCCTACGGGGCAGTTCTACTTTGTCACATGGGGTAGTTGTGAGTTGAAACTGACTCAATGTCACCCAACCTAACAACAGTTATTTAAAGGTGTACAACATATTTTTATTCTACTATTACTTAGTATTAAGGCTTTACAAGTGTAAGAACCTGTTTTCTCTAAGTATAAATTGCAATTTTGCTGTCAGCTGAAGTATTATAATGAAATATGCAAGGACTTAGAATTAGAAAACCAAAGGGGAAGAACACACTTGTCATTTCTCAAGTTGAAAGAAATGACAAGACAATTCAAGTTGCATTATTAAAGGATTCTATGAGGAAAATATTAAACAACACAGGAAGCATGAAAAGAAGATGGAAGGAATACATGGAGCCACTGTACCAAAAAGAATTGGTCAACATTCAGCCATTTCAGGAGGTAACATATGATGAAGAACAGGTGGTACTGAAGGAAGGAGTCCAAGCTGCACTGAAGGCATTGACGAAAAACAAGGCTCCAGGAATTGACGGAATACCAACTGAGATGTTTCAACAAACGGATGCAGCACTGGAAGCACTCACTTGTCTATGCCAAGAAATTTGGAAGACAGCTACCTGGCCAACCGACTGGAAGAGATCCATATTTGTGCCCATTCCAAAGAAACGTGATCCAATAGAATGAGAAAATTATCGAACAATATCATTAATATCACACACAAGTGAAATTTTGCTGAAGATCATTCAAAAGTAGTTGCAACAGTACATCAACAAGGAACTGCCAGAAATTCTAGCCTGATTCAGAAGAGGACATAGAATGAGGGATATCATTGCTGATGTCACATGGATCTTGACTGAAAGCAGAGAATACCAGAAAGATGTTTACTGTGTTTTATTGCCTGTGCAAAGGCATTTGACTCTGTGGATCATAACAAATTATGGATAACATTGCAAAGAATAGGAGTCCCAGAACACCTAATTGTGCTCACGAGGAACCTGTATGTAGACCAGAAGGGAGTCATTCAAACAGAACAAGGGAACACTTTAATATTTAATATTAGAAAGGTACGCCTCAGGGTTATATCCTTCCACTGTAATTATTCAATCTGTATACTGAGCAAATAACCCGAGAAGCTGGACTATATGATGAAGAAGGCGGCATCAAGATTGGAAGGCTCACTGACAATCTGTGATAAGTACATGACACAACCTTGCTTGCTGAAGGTGAGGAGGATTTTGAAGCATTTGTTGATGAAGATCAAAGACCACAGCCTTCAGTACGGATTACACCTTAACATAAAGAAAACAAAAATCCTCACAACTGGACCAATAAGCAACATCATGATAAACAGAGAAAAGATTGAAGTTGTTAAGGATTTCATTTTACTTGGATCCACAATCAACACCTGTGGAAGCAGCAGTCAAGAAATCAAAAGACGCATTGCATTGGGCAAAGCTACTGCAAAAGACCTCTTTAAAGTGTTAAAAAGTAAAGACACCACTTTAAGGACTAAGGTGTGTCTGACCCAAGCCATGGTATTTTCAGTCACCTCATATGCATGTGAAAGCTGGAAAATGAATAAGGAAGACCTAAGAAGAATTGATGCCTTTGAATTATGGTGTTGGGGGGAAATATTGAGTATACCATGGACTGCCAATAGAAGGAACAAATCTGTCTTGGAAGAAGTACAGACAGAATGCTCCTTAGAAGCAAGGATGGTGAGACCATGTCTCACATAATTTGGCCATGTTATCAGGAGGGGTCAGTACCTGGAGAAGGACATCATGCTTGGTAGAGTAGAAGGTCATCAAGAAAGAAGAAGACCCTCAACGAAATAGACTGACACAGTGGCTGCAACAATGGGCTCAAGCATAGCAACAATTGTGAGGATGATGCAGGACCTGGCAGTGTTTTATTCTGTTGTACATGGGGTCGCTGTGAGTCGGAACTGACTTGAGGGCACCTAACAACACCACCGTAAATGCCAAGAACATGATAGTTGCTGCTTTGCTCGCAGTCATCTGGTAAACTAAAGCTCATTGCCATCAAGTCAATACCAACTAATAGTGACCCTATAGGACAGAATAGAGCTACTCCATTCGGTTTCCCAGCTGTAATCTTCATGGAAGCAGACTGACACATCTTTCTCCCACAGAGCAGCTGGTGGGTTCGTATCTCCCACCTTTTGGTTAGCAGCTGAGAACTGAACCACTGTGCCACAAGGGCTCCTTTCTGGAAAACTACTGGGTGTTATTTCATGCATGCAACCCCCCGCTTGTCCCAGATATCATGACTATTAATAGGGATAGTTTACAGAGGTTAAGGTGTGACTCCCAAAAGGGCAGTTTCATTAGCTCTGGTCAGCCAGGGGACAGAGTATTTTGGGGCAGATGTGAGCTTTACAGACTTTCATGTTATGCATCAGAGTCAACCGTCTATAGGTAAGTCAGCTATAATGTCATCGTTACATAAAAGGTCTTCAGTCACAGAGGTTGTTTTAGCTGTTTCTTAATTGTGTTGTGATTTTGCTGGACGCCAGAGAAGCTGCTCCAATAAATAGAACTCTCTCCAAATTCCTTTTAAAAACGGGAAAATCTGTTTTTATCATTATTTTACTACCAGTAACTTGTCTGGAAATAGGCAACACCAAAATTCAAAAACACTCAAAAAGGAAATCATGCAGTCCACTTGAAATAATTTTCCTGGATCAAACTCAGTTGATTAGTTAGCACCAATGCATCCAATGTGTGTAAATCAGATTCCCTGCTGGAAAGGAGGTTGAAACCTGGTGAGGATACGCTTTACACTATTGGCTCAAAAGCAGGGCAATGTTATAATCACACATTTTTCACCTTTTAAAAAATTATGAATTATCCTGGTACAGTAAAATGGAAGAAATGCCTTTTCAGCAACTGTCCTCTCTCTCACCCTATGTTCACTTATTTTTTGTTTATTTAAAATCACATCTATAATGCTCACCATGTGCCAGGCAGTGTTCTCAACACTTCACAAATAAATATAAATCATGTAATCCTCATAACAGCCTGACAAGGAAGACACTGATCTTATACCCATTCCACAGATGAGAAAACTGAGGATCTGACCCCAGGCAGGGCCACCCAGAGTCTGTTGTCTCAGACATCATACTCTCCTGACTCACTGGCATCCACAGAATTTACTGCTTTTGCTTCCTCACTGTAGGTTTAGGCTAAGGTGAGTGTTAGGGAGGATGCAGGACACTTTGAAAGACTAAAGATGATTTGGGTTAACCCAGTTGTGTCTCTTATTAATTGTGAATGACTGTGGTAGGCAGAATTATGGCCTGAGAAGATTGGGAAGGTAATGAACAAACAGAGCTTTGCTGATGTAATTAAGGCTACCAATTAGTTAGCCATGAGGCAGTGGTGGTTCAGTGCCAGAATTCTCGACTTCCATGGGCTTGATTACCAGTCAATGCACCTCATGGGCAGCCACCACCCATCGGTCAGTGGAGGCCTGCATGTTGCTATGGCACTGAACAGATTTCAGTGACGCTTCTAGACTAAGACAACCCAGGAAGAAAGGCCTAGTGATCAATTTCTGAAAATCAGCCAGTGAAAATACTTTGGAGCACAACAGTCTGATCTGCAGCCCATCACGGGGATGGCACAGGATCAGGCAGTGTTTCATTCCATTGTGAATGGTGAGGTCACCGTAAATAGGGGCCAACTCCACGGCAGTAACAACAACAGCATCGGACAGTTGGCCTCAAGGTAGGAGATTATCCTGGGTCGTCTGGGTGGGCCACATATAACTCCAAGAGCCCTTAAAAGCAGAGGTAGCCAGGGAAGTCGGAGTCAAAGCATGCGAAGCATTCGATGTGCTGTGGATGGCTTGAAGGTGGAGGCGGCCAGGTGCCAAGGACAAGGGGACTTCAGTCCTATACCTGCAAAGAGCTGAATTCTGCCAACAAGAATGAGCCTGGAACAGATTGCCCCTAGAGTCTCCTGAAAGGAATGCAGGCTGCCCAGCACCTTTATTCATCTGTGGAAGACCCTGAGCCGAGACCCCACCTGTGCTGTGATGACCTCTGACCCACAGAAGTGTGAGATGATAAATAGGGTTTGTTTTAAGGTGCTAAGTGTGTGGTATTTTGGTACATAGCCATAGCATACAAATGCAATACCCTTAGGCAAGTTTCTGAGCCCTGCCAAGCTTGCCTCCTCTCCTGTAAAGAGGGACTGATGTTGTGTGCTCCAGGAAGCCACGATAAGACAGTTCTGCATGTGCCTGGAACATAGTAAGCGTTCAATAAATGTAGTTGTTATTACAGGTATTAAAAAACACTGTAAGAGTGGAGAGGAGGAAAAAGAGGACACTCTGGATGAGGGAAGTGCACTTGCTTTGAACTTGGAGAAATAGGCAGAATTCTGATAGACAATGCAGACTAAAATTAAACCAGTAAAAAATTGAGAGACAAAAACACCACTGTTTACCCAAATCTATCACACATTGCATAGAAGTATGAATCTGTGTTTTAATGGGCAGAAGAAAATTCACCAATACCAGACTGTGGCATCTTCTAGAGGCAAGTTTCAACCCTGGGAAACAGACGAGGAGCAAAGCAAATGAAAACAGGAGTCGAATGTAGAGCAGCTGATAGCCCATATGCTCATGTAGCTGTTTGTGGCTCATTCATACTTGAACTCTGGACCATTTGCCCGGTTTGTGCAAATGAGAGCCAGAACATGTGTGTGTAACATGCATGCCTGCACCTCATGGGAGGTGATGTTTGATGTGCTTGATGTGACAACCTCCGCTTTTCTACAGAAGTCAAGAAGCCCAGAGACTCTGCATGGTGTCATTTCAGAGAGTACAGCTCTGCGGAGGACTGTTGGGAATGCAGATAAGGAGGGAGTCGGGGAGGGAGACTGCGGTAGCAGGTGTAGGAATAACACGGGGGGCTGTCTTCGTGTCCTTGGGCTGCAGTAACAAAATTATCACAAACTGGGTGGCTTAAAGCAACAGACATCTATTCTCTGGCAGTTCTGGAGGACAGGGTCCAAAATCAAGGCGTTGGCAGGCTGGTCCTTCCGGAAGGCTCTAGGGGAGAATCCATTCGATGCCTCTCTTCCAGCTTCCGGGGACCCCAGGCATTCCTTGGCTTCCAGGCGCATCACTCCAATCTCCGCCTTTGCCTTCTCATTACCTTTTCTTCTTCTCTTCTGTTTCCTATAAGGACATCTATCATCGAATTTAGGGTCCACTCAGGGAATCCAGAATGATCTCATCCCCAAATCCTTCACTTAATTACAACTGCAAAGACCCTTTTCCCAAATGAAGTCCCAATCACAGTTTCCAGGGGTCAGGACTTAGGCGTATCTTTTTGGGGCTCAACATTCAACACACTACAGGGACTATTATCCAAAGCTGATTGAGAACTCTACCACACATCTGTCAGTTTGTCATACAGTGGTAGCTTGGGTGTTGCTGTGATGCTGGAAGCTATGCCTTTGAGACACCTCCCCGAAGTCTTTTCCTGGGTCTGCAGGATAGAGGGCCCACCATCCTGTCGGTATGAGTGAGGAGTAATGTGGCAGAAGCCCCAGCTGACCGCAGCACACAGTAGCGTGAATAGAAATAGACCTTGCAGGTTTGGGGATTGTGCCCCATCTCCGCATATACACCCCTTCACAATGTGACCTGTTGGGTTTCTTGTCAAGGGCACTTTCCCTTTCTGTACCACAACAAGGCTGTCCTTAACACTCGGAACTGAGGAGGGACACAAGGGATTTCTGAGCCCAGGCCACCCAGGGCCTTTTGGCTTCTGCTCCCTTGCTGCCTCAAGACCTCCAGATGAAGCGGAAGGAAGAGACCCTTGCAGAAAGCTCAGCGGAGATCCAGCATCAGCCTTCAGGCCTGTGAATGGTGCCACCTTGGACCATATGGTGATAGCTGAGCAACCAGACGGTTGCAGCCACATGAGTGAGCTCTGGCAAAGCCAACAGAAGAACCTTCAGCTGCACCCAGTCCACACTGCTGACCTGTACAACTGTGAGCAAATACGCTTTTGTCGATTTGAGCCACTAAGTTTGGGTAGTTTGTAAGCAGCAATGGCTAGCAGATGCAGCATAACCTAGCCTATCCCGATTGAGGGGTGTGTGTGTACTTGTATCAGTATGTATGTATATAGAAATTTACATATATATATATACAGATACACATATATACATATGCCATACACATATGGAAAGTAGAGATGAAAATGAGGAAGACTCCTCGATAAGATGGATTGACATAGTGGCTGCAGCAATAAGCTCAAACATAACAACAATCGTAAAGATGGCACAGGACTGAGCGATGTTCCCTTCTGTTATATATGTGATCACCATGAGTCAAAGCTGACTTGACAGCAACTGACTACACCACCACCACGTTGTTGTTGTCATTAGGTGCAGTCGAGTTGGTTCCAACTCATAGCAACCCTATGTACAGCAGAACAAAGCACTGCCCGATCCTGCGCCACCCTCCAATACTAGTTCTGCTTGAGCCCACTGTTGCAGCCAGTGGGTCAGTCCATCTTGTTGAGGGTCTTCCTCTTTTTCGGTAACCCTCTACTATACCAAGCATTATGTCCTTCTCCAGGGACGGATCCCTCCTGATAACGTGTTAAACATATGTGAGCCAAAGTTTCGCCATCCTCACTTCTATGGAGCATTCTGGCTGCACTTCTTCCAAGACAGATTTGTTTATTCTTTTGGCAGTGCATGTTATATTCAATATTCGTTGCCAACACCATAATTCAAAGTTGTCGATTCTTCTTCGGTCTTCTTTATCCATTGTCCAGCTTTTGCATGCATATAAGGCAATTGAGAACACCATGGCTTGGGTCAGACACACCTTAGTCCTTAAAGTGACATCTTTGTTTTTAACACTCCAAAGAAGTCTTTTGCAGCAGATTTGCCCAGTGCAATGTGTCTTTTGATTTCTTGACTGCTGTTTCCATGGGTGTTGATTGTGGATCCAAGTAAAATGAAATCCTTAACAACTTCAATCTTTTCTCTGTTTATCATGATATTGCTTATTGGTCTGGTTGTGAGGATTTTTGTTTTCTTTATGTTGAGGTATAATCCATACTGAAGGCTGTAGTCTTTGATCTTCATCAGTAAGTGCTTAAAAGAAAAACATCTATGTATATATGTATACACATATACACATGTACACACACCCTGATATAAGTATATATCAAGATAATTTTTATCAGCAGATGGGGTCAGGAATGTGATCCAGTTTTTATCTTGTGAACAAGGGAATTCAGATGTTAACTGAAATTCCTCTGATTTCTACCAAAATAAATTTAGCAGCTGGATACATTAAAGGGGTCTTCAAAATGGGCTTGAGGAAATTATTCCCTAATAGCCGATTCTTCTTTCAACAAATGCGATTAGAACCAGATTGTAGGGTCAGAAGATCAGTATCTTTGTTTTTCTTCTTTGTTCCGATGTATTCCAGAGCACACTCTGCAGCAATTTTCAGACGTGACTGCGGTCACCTTCAGGGTCAGAGACGGGAGTGTCCAATGCCTTTCAGAATCTGGGATGATGTCATTCCTAACCAAATCCATGTGATTAGGCAAGCCCGACTCATTCAGGCTGAAATGCAGCATGAAGATCCACTGTTGCTTTTAACTTGAAAATTTTAATGTAAAAAGTTATGAGGAGCTTTGTAAATTATCTCATTTGAGGAGGAGAGAGTCTTTAGGAGAAGGGACCAGAGTTCACGCTGATTAGGGGTCACAGCCAGGTAGAAAAAATCGGGTAAAGGGGAGAGTTTGTAATCAAAAAGAAAACTTGGAAGGAAAACAATGTATTCATTTTCTATTGTTGCCATGACAAATTACTGCAGACCTAGCAGGGTAATGCATCACAAACTTATTACCTTACAGTTCTGCAGGTCAGAAATCCAGTATATGGATCTCACCTGGGTAAAATCAAGGTGTGGGCAGGGCTTCGTTCCTTCTGGAGGCTCCAGGGAGAATTTGTTCCTACTTAGATGTTGGCAGAATCCATTTCCTGGGGTTATAGGACTGAGGTCCCTGTTTCCTTGCTTGTCATCAGCCAGGGCTGCCCTTAGCTCCCAGAAGCCTCTCTCTGGCCCTTGTGCATTGTCCCTACATTGAAGAACCAGCAACAAGGCATCCAGTCCTTCTCATGGTGCCATCTTTCACCCACTCTTCTGCCTTCCTCCTCTGTTTTAAGAACTCGTGTGATTGGATGTGCCCACCTGGATAAGCCAGGACAATCTTCTATCTCGAGACACCTAACCCTGACCACATCTGTAAGGTGACATAGTCACAAGGTCCAGGGATTAGGACATGACTGCCCCAGACTATGTAGAGGCATAGAATGATTAAAGTGATGGGTCTATGGATGTCATGGACATTGGAATTCCCTTCCCAGGCTGGGCATCTTTGGGATGTGAGCTCAGGAAAGGAAGAGATTAGGAGATCTGGGAACCTTGGGGATCACTGGGGGGCATTCTGTATAGGGAAGGATGAGGATCTTAACTAGGCCTTACTTTTGGTCTGTTAGTTTAGAAATATTTCAGGCTGTTCCATCATACCTTTTAATGATTTTTAAAAATATTTTACACAATGAAATACTATGCAATGATAAAGAACAATGATGAATCTGTAAAACATCTCACAATGTGGATGAATCTAGAAGGCATTATGCTGAGTGAAATAAGTCAATCACCAAAGGACAAATACTGTATGAGATCACTATTATAAAAACTCATGAAAAGGTTTACGCAGAGAAAAGAAACAATCTTTGATGATTACGAGTGGGGGAGAAGTGAGGAGGGAAAAAACACTAACCAGATAGTAGATAAGTGGTAACTTTGGTGAAGGGTAAGACAGTACACAATACTGGGTCAAGTCAGCACAACTTAATCAAAGCAAAGTCATAGAAACACCACAGACAAATCCAAACTCCCTGAGGGAGGGAGTTACTGGGCTGAGAGCTGGGAACCATGGTCTCAGGGGACATCTAGTTCAATTGGCATAACATAGTTTATAAAGAAAATGTTCTACATCCTACTGTTATGAGTAGTGTCTGGGTCTCAAAAGCCTGCGAGTTGCCATCTAAGATACATCTATTGGTCCCATCTGAGCTGGAGCAAAGGAGAATAAAAAAAACCAAAGACACAAGGGCTAATAGACCACAACTACCACAACCTCCACCAGACTGCGCGCCCAGAACAACTAGATGGTACCTGGCTACCACCACAGACTGCTCTCATAATAGAGGGTCCTGGACATATCAGGAGAAAAATGTAGAACAAAATTCAAATTCAAAAAAAAAGAAAGACCAGACTTGCTGGTCTGACAGAGACTGGAGAAACTCCAAGAGTATGACCCCTGCACACCCTTTTCACACAGTACTGAAGTCACTACCGAGGTTCACCTTTTAGCCAAAGATTAGACAGGTCTATAGGGCAGACAGGAGCCCTGGTGGCACAGTGATTAAGAGCTCGGCTGCTAACCAAAAGGTCCGCAGTTCGAATCCACCAGCTGCTCCTTGGAAACCCTATGGGGCAGTTCTACTCTGTCCTATAGAGTCACTGTGAGTTGGAGTCGACTCGACAGCAACATGTTTGGTAGGGTTTTTATAGGGCAAACAGTAACACAGGTGAGAAATGTGCTTCCTAGTTCAACCACGTATACGAGAATAAATGGGCACACCAGCCCAGAAGCAAAGATTCGAAGGGCAGGAAGGGACAGGAAAACTGGACAAATGGGAACAGGGAACCTGAGGTGTTGACATATTAAGGGTTTGGCAACCAATGTCACAAAACAATTTGTGTATTAATTGTTTAATAAGAAACTTTGCTCTGTAAACTTTCACCTAAAGCACAATAAAAACAACTTAGCTCCTCCTCCTATTAAAGATCTCCTTCAGAGATTAATGCTCAGTGCTGCTCATTACCCAGTTTACTGAGGCCGCTGGGGAACTTGGCTTGGATCCTGAAGGTCTGAGCTCTTCACCAGAGAAAAAGATAACCCAGAGGATGACAGCACCTCCTTTACCTACGCTCTGTGGAGAGTGGTCCTGACCCCTTTCACTGTCAGCATAGGAGGCTGGTGTTGCTAACAGCACCTGAATTCATGGAAGCCCAGCCTCAGGGGCTGTTGTTTGAGTCAACTTCAGAATCTCACATTGAAGTGAAGATCGTCTGTTGGGCCTCACTCCTTATGACCTGATAAACGTGTTCACACCATGTGATTTTCCTTTTAATATGTTTGGACAGTTTGCACTATGAGACCATCACCACATTTCTCCCCATCAGTGTCTCATCTGTCAGATAGACCTGACCAGAGGGATGTCATATGATTATGTCCACTGGCCACCAGCAAGGTATGCTTGTACAGGTAGAAGACTTCCAGCACAGCTCCCAACCTACTGGGCTGGGCTGATGCTTCTACTTTGCAGGAGGTTGCGTCTGTGAGCTCTTGGCTCTTAAATGTGCTTCTGCCATCTTTCTCCAGAGAGCAGTCACTCTAGGTCTTAAGTGGTGTACCGTCTATAGCTAGGGATGTTGAGATAGCCTTTCTGAAACCAACCTCACTCACTGTAGTCAAGTGTCTTTGGAGAGAGGAGGATACTTCCCTTTCCCGGGGACAGGAGCCATGGGTCCCTGTGTGTCCATGTACTCGCCATCAGTCTAGGGTTCAACTGTCTACTCCGAGATTCCAGAAAGTGGTTTTATCAGTTTTCACAGAGGGTATCCAACGCTGGGATTTTGAGACATGCTAGAAAATTAATAACAGGCAGATTTATTATGCCTGAATGCCAATTTTCTAATTTGCCACAGGAGAGACACTTTGCAGGCAGAAGGATGCCTGTATCCAAGGCAACCTCTCCTGGCAAAGCAGGATGTAGCTGGAGAGTAAGGGGACTGAGGGACTTTGTGGATGCTGTGTTCACACTGGGTCTTTCTAGGCTTTGAAAAGGATGTTCTCATGATGAGAAGACCATGTTGACCTATCATGGTCGTTTTCACCCTGGATGGTTTAGAGTGAAGGATATACCTTGGTTTCCATTTCTCTAGACTTCCAGCAGGCTTGCCACGAGAACACGTTATCTCATACTTGCTGCAAGATACTTAAATGGGTAACAAGTTTTTAATTGGACTACCAACCAACTTTGTACCAGTTACTGGTGTATCAATAGTAAGTCATTTAGGGTAAATTAATTTGAGCTGTAGGTAACCAACTCCTTATTATTTGCTGGATTTAATTCCAGAGTGCATAAAGGGCAGAGCTACCCAATGTGTACTTCTCAGACCTGTGAGCTTGTTGAATCCACATGCCACCGGACCTATTGCTAACTGCTGGGTCAAACTCTCTGGGCATGGAGTCCAGGAATCTGTGCTTTACAAACCTTCCCAGTGAATCTTCTGCACACAAAAGTATAAAACCATGGGTATAAAGGTTAAGAGCATGGATCCTAGGGCCAGACACTGGGTTTGCACTCTGCCTGTTCCCCTGCTCACTGGATGCCCTTGGAGAAGTTGCTTAACCTCTCTCAGGCTCCCCATCTGCAAAAAGGGATTAATAATTCTTACCTCACAGGGATATTGTGAAGGTTAATGGAGTCAATACAAAAACAAAAATGTTCATATTGAGCAAGAAACACCTGTGACCACTTCCAGGTGAGGAGTCTCACCACATGGAGGATAGTAGCCTACTGCATATTTCACAGA
This sequence comes from Dugong dugon, assembly GCA_030035585.1. NCBI lineage: Eukaryota > Metazoa > Chordata > Mammalia > Sirenia > Dugongidae > Dugong > Dugong dugon. The sequence goes on from CM057460.1 coordinate 1,824,864, forward strand.
TGTTGGCGTCACCAAGAAAGACACAACTCACACGCGGGCACTGGGTGGAACAACACTTTACTCACATAGTGAAGAGAGAGTGAGGTCGGCTCCTATCATGTGTGTCCCTCGTGGCCAGAAGGTCCTTCTTCTGCAGCACAAGACGGGGGCATGAGGACCATCTCCCTGCATTGGCCCGCTTTACTGCAGTATGACCTCATGTTAACTGATAACATTGTCAAAAGACCTTATTTCCGAACAAGGTCACATTCACAGGTATTAGGGGCTAGGATTTGAACATATCTTTTTAGGGGGCACAAGATACTCTTGTCTCTTCTCCTAGCTCTGGTGATTCCTGACAATCCTTGATGATCCTTGGCTTGTGGCTGCATCACTCCAATCTCTACATCTGTCACATGGCTGTCTTTCCCCTCTGTCTCTCTGTTTCTGCATCACTTCTTCTCTTTATACACAGACATCAGTCATATAGGATTAGGACCCACCCTACTCCAGCACGACCTCATGTTAACTAGTAACATCTTCAGAGATGTTCACAGGTACTTGGGATTAAGACTTGAACATATCTTTTGGGGGGACACAATTCAATCCATAACACTCACTCAATAAGACATTCAAGAAATATTTATGGAACATCTTGCATATGCCATGAAGTCTGCTAGGCATCACCCTTAAGAACTTATTATCATGGGATTCTGAGAAGAAAATGGGATGCCAAAGTATGGCATGATAGAACTTGGTAAGGAACATATTGCATGGCAGAACCTTGCAAAGCTTTTGCAATCAGAGCTGGGAGTGAGAGGAAGCTCCCCGAGAAGGCATATCTGAGATTTTGAGGATTAATAGGTATCATGGTTTGAATTATGTCCCCCCAAAAATGTGTGTATCAACTTGGCTGGGCCATGATTCCCAGTATTGCGTAGTTGTCTCCCATTTGTCACATCCCTGATCCAATGTAAAGGGAGTTTCCCTGAGATGTGGCCTACACCACCTTTTATCTTACTAGAGATAAAAGGAAAAGGAAGCAAGCAGAGAGTTGGGGACCTCAAACTTCCAAGAAAGCAATGCCAGGAGCAGAGCATGTCTTTTGGACCTGAGGTTCCTGTGCTGAGATGCTCCCAGACCAAGGGAAGACTGATGACAAGGACCTTCCTCCAGAGCTGACAGAGAGAGAAAAACTTCCCCTATAGCTGGTGCCCTGAATTTGGACTTGTAGCCCACTGGACGGTGAGAGAATAAACTTCTCTTTGTTAAAGCCATCCACTTGTGGTATTTCTGTTATAGCAGCACTAGATGACTAAGACAATAGGCATTATTACCCAGGCATAGAATTGGGACACAGTAAAACCAAAACCAGTTCCCTTTGAGCCAATTCTGACTCATGGAGCCCCCATGTGTGTCAGAGTAGAACTGTGCTCCACGGGATTTTCAATGGTTGGTTTTTTGGAAGTAAATTGCCAGACTTTTTTTCTGAGGTGCCTCTGGGTGGAGTTGACCTCCAATGTTTTGGTTAGCAGCCAGGTACATTAACCATTTGCATCACCCAGAGACTCCATTGTTTCGTGTAGCAGTAACTTATTCCCATTAATCCTGAGTCATAATCTAGTGTATGAATGAATTTCAGTGTGGTTATCCATCCATCTCCTGGTGGACAGTGGGGTTCTTTCATCGTTTGGGCTATTATGAATAGAGCTGCTATGAATGTTCTTGCACAATTCTTTCTGTGGACATACTTTTTCATTTCTGAGGGGTAAATCGCTATGTTTAACTTTATAATCTGCAGACAAAGTATTTTCCAGAATGCGTGCATCATGTGAACTCCCACCAGCAAGGAAGGCAAGTTCCAATTGTTCCATATCTTCACCAATACTTGTTTTGTAAATTCTGAGATAATGGGAATCTAACTTTATCTTCCCCTTGGGGGTTAGCCACTTATCCCAGTAACATCCATCAAATGATCCCTACTTTCTCCATTGATTTAAATACCGAAATGATTTTACATACACCAGTCTTTTTCTGGACTCTCCATTTACTTCCCTGTTTTGAGGGGGCCAGTGTCACTCAGTTTTAGTCATTGTTGCTTCATAATATATTTTAATATCTGATAGTGAGTCTCTCCTCTTTCCTATTTTCATCCCCCCCCCCAAATTTCTGCCTATTTCCACATATTTGATCTTGCATAAAGTTCAGGATTATCTTCCTGGAAAGGGGATTTTTTATAAATCAAGGAATAGAGAAAAAAATTAGAGATTGTTCTAGCCTTCTGTAAGGGAAAACAGCCCTAAGTCTTATTTTTTTCCTTTAAATCATTAGTTGTTATTGCCGCGCAGCAACTGCAGGAAGGGCTGTAGACATTTTTAACTTCATACCTAGCTGGAGTTCAGAAGTCTTTTTAATTACAGCTTTGGGCATCATGGCAATTCCTATGGAAAGTAATTTGAAAAGTTCTCAATTTCCTGGGATCTATTTTTGGAGGGGAATTTGCATTTCTTGTTAATCTGCTCCAGACGTGGCTACAATGCCCTCCAGCACCAAAACCACCCAGCCAAGCTATCAGACTCAGGCCTCCACCCCATCCTGCACCGTCCCCCACTGATGAAGCATGTCTGTTAGTTACCAGGAAATCCTTTTGTGACCACACAGCCCGCTGCGACCTCATTTCAGGCTCAGAAGTCACCATGTTACCTGAAGCTTGGCTTTCTGAGAGAGAAGGGCTGTGGGTCATGAGCAAGAAAGGATAGTGGACTTGATGTTTGGAAATGCTTTCTCATCTGGGACTGAGAGATATTGCCTCAAACCTAAGACAGTAACTGATGCACTATCATGTGGTTTTTTGCTGGAGGCTAAGTTAAGAGCTTCAGGAAAAGTACTAACTCTCATTGTATTAGTTAAGATAGGTTAACTATGAAACAAATAGTCTCCAAATTCAAGTGGCGAGAGGCAATGACAGTTTATCTTGCACTCATTTTCCAGTGCTTTGTGTGCTTGGCCAGGGTGGAGGGCAAGAGCGTTGAATCTGCTCCATATGTCATTCAGGGGACCATACTCATTCCATCTGTGACTCCACCTTCCTCGACCTCCTTGGAGTCCTCTCTATTCAGCCGGAAGAGAAGAAGGTAAGAAGCACGCTTGGGTGGTTTCCATGGGTCAAGCCTGGGAGTGGCACACAGAACTCCTGGTCATATTCCAATGGCCAGATATTCCACTGGTCATATTCCATGGGCCAGTACATCACTCCTGGTCATATTCCACTGGCTGGATATTCTACTGGTCAAATTCCACTGACCAGGTATTCCACTGGTCGTTATCCCCGGGCCAGGATATCACTCTTGGTCATATTCCAACGGCCAAAACTCTGTCATAGGGACAGACACGCCCAGTTATGTACCCAGGAAGAAAGAGGGGTCTCGAGTCTTCAGGAGAATAGCAGATCTCTGCTGGGGACACCAAACAGCTGAGTCCCACCATAAGGACATACTTGAGGAATGTCTTGCTGGGAATAAGATCACCTATATTCCTAACGATCAGAATCCTATAGGAAAGATATTTCTTATGGGGATCAGAGAGAGATTATGTCTACGTGATGGATCCCTCCTCCTAGCATAATAATATGTGCTCATACAGTTATGCATGTGATCATTTTAATTAATCCATGTTTTGATCTGGAAATAGATTACTTCAGCAACAGACCCTAAATCTCCTCCTGACACTCAAGACAAAGAGTGAGTTTTGTGGTGACAGTCATTACTGAGATCAGATCAAGTTCAAGGAGATGGTATAGGATGTTGATTAGCACCAAACATGCAGATGGGCATATGGAAACCCAGCAGTGAAGGGCCCGTGTCCAGGCTCTAGATTACTTCCTGCTCTCTCTGTGCTAAGTCTGCAGGTCTAGTGGGAGTGGAGAGAGGGCCAAGGGGGCTCCCACAACACAGGTGAAGCTTCGGTGAGTCTATAGTTAGCTTCTGGCTTCCAGAATAGTCTTCCTTCTCAAGCACCTTCTCCAGGGATGCTTAAGAAAGTCCTGTCTGCACAGAGCTGCACTCACATGGAATGAGCTATACATTTACCTCTATTCATATTTTACATAGATTCATAAAACTTTGGGTTTGGGTTGTAATCTTAAAAAAAATGAAATGTGTTGCAGATTTTGCCATTAAACGTGTCTGCTTTAGCTCTTAACATGGAAAATCTTTGGGACTATGAATCATGACTTCCCAAACTATCTTGTTATATCTGACTTCAGCATATCATGTGCTCTTAAGAAACATTCCACCACCCATGCATCTGTCGGTTAGTATTACTGTGGTGGCTTGCATGTTGCTGTGATGCTGGAAGCTATGTCACTGGTATCTCAAGTACCAGGAGAGATACCCATGGTGGGCAGGTTTCAACAGTGCTTTCAGACTAAGACAGACAAGGAAGAAAGGCCTGGTGATCTACTTCCAAAAATTAACCAATGAAAACCCTATGAATCACTATAGGATATTGTCCAATATAGTCCTGGAAGAGGAGCACCCTAGGTTGGAAGGCACTCAAAACGCACAGTGGCCCAAACAATGGACTCAAAAATTCTAGTGATACAACAGAGGGCTCTGGACAGAGCTGGAGAAGGATGTAGAACATAATTCTAACCCACAAAAAAAAAGACCAGACTTACTGGCCTAAAGGAGACTGGAGAAACCCCTAGAGGATGGCCCCCAGACACCCTTTTAGCTCAGTGGTGAAGTTATCTCCGAGGTTCACCGTTCAGCCTGGGAGTGGACAGCCCCGTAAAACCAAATGATACTAACGAGGTACAGGAGTCCAGTGACAAGGGCCAGAAGGCAGAAGGGGACAAGGAAGCTGGTGATAGGGAACCCAAGGCTGAGTAAGGATATTGTTGATGTGTTGTGAGACTGTTAACCATCGTCATAGGGCAACATGTGTAGTAACTGTTAAATGAGAAACTATTTTGTTCTGTAAGCCTTCATCTTAAGTGAGAATAGCAGCACAATTGGAAGAGCGTAGTCAATGTCACTGAACTGTACATGTAGAAATTTTTGAAACGGTGTATCTTTGGCTATGTGTATTTTCACCAAAAAAAAATAAGGTCGAGAAGGGAGAGGGTTGACATGTTGTGGGGTTGTTAACCAATGTCATAAACAATATGTGTACTACTGTTTCATGAGAAACTATTTGTTCTGTAAGCCTTTACCTGAAGTACAATAAAAAAAATAAAATAAGATAAAAAGAAAATTCCAGTGACCATAAAGATGGTACAGGACTGGGCAGCATTTCATTCTGTTGTACGTGGGTTTGCCATGAGCTGGGGTTGACTCCCTGGCAACTAACAACAGCAAGTAACACTCACCTTATGTAATTCACTCATTAATTATTTCACATTTTTCTGCAAGAAATTCTTCTGGTTGAATATTACTGGTTTGGCTCCCTCTAACCCAATTCCTTATCTTTCTCCATACCACTTATTTGAATAATTATTGACCTCATGATTTAAAACATAAATCTCTGCACAGATTTATGATAATTAAATATAATAAATACAGTGATCAGCTCAGTGATGTATATATGAAGCTGGTAACATTGTCCCTCCCCCCAGGATGCCAAATTGATCGTCTTGAGAGCATCCATCTATAGATTCTGAAGGCAGAATAGGTTCAGTTTTCCTGGTTGGGATTTCTCCACACTACAACACAGTCGTCTGTTGTTCATACTCTGCATTTATCAGAAATGTATAGAAGAATTCTTGATATTCTCTAAGTGTTCAGAACAACAGCCGTTACATAAATTATTACCCAACTAATCTGAAGGCTGCATTCTCTGGTGTACATTTCCACAATGTCATTGAGAAGCAGATGTGTTTCTATTTTATACATGCATTTATGCACTCATTCAACAAAAATGTTTGAGTACCTTCTATACACCAAGCACCGTCCAGGTCCTAGGGGTACAGCATCAGTTGAAAAAAAAAAAAGAGTTACCGTCAAGTTGATCCCAACTCACGGAGACCCCATGTGTGTCAGAGAAGAACTGTGCTCCGTAGGATTTTCAATGGCTGAGTTTTTGGAAGTAGATTGCCAGGAATTTCTTCTGCAGTGCCTCTGGGTGAACTTGAACCTCCATCCTCCCAGTTAGCAGCCAAGCAAGTTAACCGTTTACACCACCCAGGTAGGAGGGATACAGCAGTGAACAAAAATAGTCTCTGTTCTAATGGAATGCTGCATTCTAGAAAGAGGGACTGACCGTAAAAGAACAATACAGCAGGTAGTGACAAGTGCTAACAAAAGGAGACTGAAGCAGGGAAGGGGATAGAGGGACATGGGGACATGGTGGGGCAATCAGATAAGTCTGGTGAAGTGATGTTGGAGCAGAGTTTTGAATTAGGACAGGGCTTGGATCATGGGACTAGGGGGAGAGAGTATCCCACGCACGTTAAACTTCAGGCCCAGTCTCCACCTGGTCTCAGTACATGGCTCCCAATGTAGTCGGATGCAGAACTAGAGGCGTAGAGCCTGCTATCCTCAGTACAACAGCTCTAGAACAGCAGAGACCCAGACACAGCAGTAGAAATGCTGTGTGGCTCCATTCAACCTACAAGGCCATGCTGTGCTAGGTGGTGGCAGTGATGGCTAGCAGGTGAGGGGTAGCCCAGCACAGGAAATGTACCACGTGTGTGCGATTTTCATTTGCTTTCTTTTTTCATTTTTTGTTCAGAGTTTTCAGGAGCAAACACAAATGCTGACTTAGGAAAAAAAATGCCTTTTTTAATTTGGAAAAAGTCTTCTTTAGTGAAGGCAGCCATAAACTTATCCAGCATGTGTATAATAGTATTATCATTCTTAAGCAATGTTAGAGCATTTTTTGTTTTTTTTAATTTTTTTTTGTATCTTTTTACTTAGAAAATACAAAGATTCCTACTGCTGTACTCTTTACTTGTGCATCTTGGGCAAGAATTGGCTGCCTCTAAAACTCTTGCTTAGATATCACTAAAAAAAAAACACGAAACAACAAAAAACCAAACCCATTGCCATCAAGTCAATTCCAACTCACAGTGACTCTATAGAACAGAGTAGAACTACCCCATAGGGTTTCCAAGGAGCGGCTGGTGGATTCCAACTGCCAACCTTTTGGTTAGCAGCCAAGCTCCTAACCACTGCGCCACCAGGGCTCCTAGATATCATCAAGTGTCTTTTATTCCTCCATCACTGATTTCATTTTTCATATAAAAATTTCTAGGGTCAATTGCAGACTGTATAACGATCTCCATTTGAGATATAAAGTGCTTATAATAATTAAGTTTTCTCTTTAATTGCATATTTATGGACAGGCCTTTATACCCAATTTAAGACAGACAGGTACATTTGTTATTCTCATTTTTAGTTAAGAAATAAATGTCTATTATAAAAAAAAAAAAAAATGAAACCTGTAAACTTCTTTTCCCCAAAATTAGGGAAATAGCTGTTCTTGTGGTCATGAATCTAACTCAACTCTAAGAAAGTTTTCATCTGTTCTAAGGCATTGGCAAGACTGGAAGCATTTTCATGCTTCGCTTTGAAGCAACTGATGCAAACATATGTAAATGCAGTTCCACTTCCAACACAATTTGCATAGTGCAGAACTATTACTGGAACTTGCATGCACATATTTGTGTTTCATTAAAAATCTACACTGGAGAGAGAGCTTGCCCTTGGATATGTGACTGCTGACTTTTGAGTGAGTTATAGGAGACTGGAAAAATGGAAGCTGGTAAGGTAACATTTCAGAAAGGTGGGAAAGAAGCCATCACCCAGGAGTATTTTTGGAAGATAAGATGTAGCTAGAGTCTCCCTGAGACACTACACTGAGGTTGTAAAATGATAGTCAGCAAACGTACAGAGACCAAGCTTACTAGTGGTTACCAGGACTGGGAGGGGAGGAGAAAAAGGAAGTCATTGCTTAGAGGGGACACTGAGCGTCTGTTCAGGGTGATGGAAAAATTAGGAAGTGGATAGTGGTGATGGTTGCACAACATGATTATCTCAGTCACCTGGTGCTGCTGTAACAGAAATACCACGAGTGGAGGGCTTTAACAAACAGAAGTTTATTCTCTCACAGTCTAGTAGGCTACAAGTCCAAATTCGGGGCATCAGCTCCAGGGAAAGTCTTTCTCTGTCCACTCTGGAGGAAGGTCCTTATTGTCATCAATCTTCCCCTGGTCTAGGAGTTTCTCTGCGCAGAAACCTCAGGTCCAAACGACATGCTCTGCTCCCGGCACTGCTTTCTTGGTGGTATGAGGTCCCCCTCTCTGCTTGCTTCCCTTTCCTTTTATCTCTTGTAAGATAAAAAGTGGTACAGGCCACACCCCAGGGAAAATCCCTTTACATTGGATCAGGGATGTGATCTTAGTAACGGTGTTACAATCCCGCCCTAATCCTCTTTAATATAAAATTACAATCACAAAATGGAGGACAACCACGTAATACTGGGAATCATGGCCTAACCCAGTTGTCACATATTTTTGGGGGACCCAGTTCAATCCATGACATCGATGATTACAATTAATGTCACTAAACTGTACACACAACAAAATGTTGAAACGGAAAATGGTTTGTTACATGTGTATATATATTTTACCACAATAAAAAAATTATAGTCAGAAAATATACATAGAAATATTCTGCAAATCTTCCCAACTCCTACTAACTATTGTACTTTTCAACGTATTTGCCTATTACTGGACAACAGTGGCAAATAAATTATTTCAAATGCAATCACGGTCAGTTCTTTGATTAGACATTTTAACACAATCCTTGCAATGCCCCCATACATTGCTCACAATCCCCATGAATTCATGCCTGGCATGAAATAAGTGCCCTTTGAGTACTTGCTCAATGGACAGATAAATTAATGCAAAGCCAGGGATCTGGTGAGCCAAGAGACCGACGGCATTTGCAGTGGTGGCTCTGTAAGGTTCTCTCTGCTTGATAAATAGTTCCTATACCACTTACGTTGGATAAGAGCTCGGCTGCTAACCAAAAAGTCAGCAGTCTGAATCCACCAGCCACTCCTTGGAAACCCTATGGGGCAGTTCTACTCTGTCTTATAGGGTTGCTATGAGTCAGAATCAACTCTACAGCAAAGGGTTTGGTATATGACTTTGGCTAGGTCCATTTTTGATGATGATCCTAGGATCTTAAAAAAGTGAGCGTTTCTAGTTCCTTTTTATTCCCTTTGGTTTCAAACTGGGTTCAAACAGTGCTAAATAAATGATTTCTTTTATAAGGATCAGCACAAAGCTGGTTCCTATGAGGCAAAGGTTAAAGATGTCCCAAATGTCCGATATTTCCAAACATATGTACCACTCCATCATCTCTAACATCAACTACTCCTCCTCCACTCGGTACTCTCCCTCCGTCTTTGGGTTCCGTAATTCACTGCAAAGTCTCAAAGAACTCATGAACCTTATCAGAGAAATGGCTCACACGGTTGTGGAGGCTGACAAGTCCCAAATCTATGGGTTGGGGGTAGGCTTCTCCTGACTCATGTGGCTGCCAAACCCAAATCGGCAGGCCAGATGACAGACTGCTGGCTCACAACGCTGCAGAAGCTGGCGAATCAGGTCAAACAACAGTCTGCTGGCCCCCGGGACTGCAGATGCTGGCAGATCCCAGAATTGGCAGGTTAAATGGCAGGCTGCAGGCTCAAGTCCCTAGAATCTGCATCAGGATCCAGGTACAGAGACAGAGAGCCCTGCCAGAGTACCCACATATACACCCTGGATGTAGGCCACACCCCAGGGAAGGGCGTAACATGAGTAAGGGTGGGACTCGAGTCATGCCCTCCTGCAAGGCTGTGACTCAAGATACACCCAACACTAACCCTACCTCATTAACATATACAAAATCAAACTTGTTGCTGTAGAGTCGATTCAGACTCACAGCAACCCTGTAAGACAGAGTAGAACTGCCCCATAGGGTTTCCAAGGAGTGGCTGGTGGAGGCAAACTGCTGACCTTTTGGTTAGCAGCCATAGTTCCTAACCACTGCACTACCAGGGCTCCTCATTAACATATTAAAAAGGCCATTGCCGTCTAGTCAATTCCAACTCATGGCGACCCCATGTGTTTCAGAGTAGAACTACTCCATGGGTTTTCAATTGCAGTTTAACATTTGGCTGCTAACCAAAAGGTCAAATCCACCAGCCACTACATGGATACCCTATGGGGCAGTTCTACCCTGTCCTATAGGGTTGCTATGAGTTGGAGTTAACTTGACAGCAACAAGTTTCATTTTTGTGTGTGTGATCTTTCAAGAGTAGATTGTGCCGTTTTTTTTCTGAGGCACCTCTGGGTGGATTCAAACCACCGATTTTGCTTTTTAATAAGTAAGAATTCTGGGTCTCTAGATCAAAATTACCATTCGAACTTCCAGATAGAAGAGTGTTAGATCAGAGTTGGGGTGAGCTGAAGGAAAAAGGGCTTTCCAGGCAGGCAGCATTGGAGACAGGAGACAAAGATCCTTCAAGAACTCCTGGGGCAGACACTCTTCCTGCCCTCCTGTGGCCTGTGGCCTTGCTGGGGCTGAATGTGGCTTGAGAACAAAATGTACCTGGATGTCACTGGGCATAAGTCATCAGTATAGATGCCTCCTGCATGACAAGTCCACAACAATAAGGCAGAGGCATCACAGAAATCGGGTTTTTCATTTCAGCAGGACCCTGCCTTACAAAGAATGTGTCACTCTTCACTGCTGCCTCCCAGCGTTAGAGGATGTGGGGCCAGTGGAGACCTCACTGAGGTACCTATGCTTCTGCTAGGAGCTGCCATCTATACCCCAGAAGATGCAGAGCCCTTGACTCGATGCATTGGGAATGTCTTCTAACCTTACAGAGGGCATAGTTATGTCTCTTCTTATCAAACTGTAAAAAAACAGCTGCCATGAGTCTGAGTCAATTCTGACTCATGGCAACACCATGTGTGTCGGAGTAGAACTATGTTCCATAGGGTTTTCAATGGCTGATTTTTCAGAACTAGATTACCAGGGCTTTCATTTGAGGTGTGTCTGGGTGGATTCAAACCTCCAACCTTTCAGTTAACAGCTGAGTGCTTAACCATTTGCATCATCCAGGAGTCCCACCAAACTGTAACCCACCTGAAATGAAGCAATAACAAGACAAATAAATTCTGTTGTAGATTAGATAGATTCTTTTAAAAAAAGATATGAAAATAGGTTTTATAAATCATTTGTAAAAGTGTTGGGAACTGGAATGTGGCTTGTGTTTCTGCTCCCATCTATCTGGGGCGGCAGGGGGGTCTAAGCCACATTAACTATCAACCCATGTGATTAAAATCATGTTTTCCTCTAGAGTGTGGGTCTGCTCTCTCCCTACTCACACCGCTGGGTATCCGCCGCCATATGCACTCACTCTGTTTTAGATCAAAAAGTGATGCATTTTGAGTATCTCTGACAACAATTACTTTTGAAAATCTATTTTATCTCATCTGTTTTTATGACCAAAAATACTTATTTCATTCTTGTGTGTATTCTTAGGAGGAAATAAGCTTTGTGAATCAGTCCACTAAACCTAGCAAAAGCTCCACTCATGATTACCTACTTGTTAACATTGTACAGATCTCCTCTACAGAAGACTCTGTGATTATCCAAATTGTGGTTCCCGCCAGGCAAAAAGAGTAGATAAAAAAGATAGTGTTATCTATTTAACTGTAACAAGACAACATCCAGCTTTGTGAATAATTGAGGAAGGATAACATTTCATCACATAAAACTTCTATGTTATCATTTAATATATGTAAGTGTTGTTAGCCGCCGTTGATAAGGTCCAACTCATAGCAACCCTATGTACAACAGAACGAAACTCTGCCAGGTCCAACGCCATCCTCACAATCATTGTTATGTTTGAACCCATTGTTGCAACCACTGTGTCGATCCATCTCTTTGAGCATCTTCCTCTTTTTTGCTGACCCTCCACTTTACCAAGCATGATGTCCTCTTCCAGGGACCGGTCCCTTCTGATAACATGTCCAAATTATGTGAGAAAAAGTCTCCCCATCCTTGCTTCTAAGGAGCGTTCTGGCTGTATTTCTTCCAAGACAGATTTGTTCATTCTTCTGGCAGCTCATGATATAGTCAATATTCTTTGCCAAAACCATAACTCAAAAGCATTAATTCTTCTTCAGTTCTATCATTACTGATGTCAGATGGATCTTGGCTGAATACGAGAAAGATGTTTACCTGTGTTTTATCGACCAAGTGAATGCATTCAGCTGTGTGGATCATAACAAATTATGGATAACATAGCCAAGAATGGGAATTCCTGAACACTTAATTGTGTTCATGTGGAACTTGTAATAGACCAACAGGAAATCATTCAAACTGAATAAGGGGATACTGGGGGTTTAAAATCAGAAAAGTGTGTGTTAGAGTTGTACCCTTTCACCATACTTATGCAATATGTATGCTGAGCAAATAATCAGAGAGGTTGAAGAAGAAAGGGGCTTCGGGACTGGAGGAAGACTCACTAACAACTTGCGATATGCAGATGACACAAGCTTGCTTGCTGAAAGTGAAGAGGACTTGAAGCAATTACTGATGAAGATCAAAGACCACATCCTTCAGTATGGATTGCACCTCAACATAAAGAAAACAAAAATCCTCACAACTGGGTCAATAAGAAACATCATGATAAATGGAGAAAATATGGAAGTTGTCAAGTATTTCATTTTAGTTGGATCTACAATCAGCACCCATAGAAGCAGCAGTTAAGAAATCAAACAACGCATTGCATTCGGCAAATCTGCTGCAAAAGACCTCTTTAAAGTGTTTAAAAACAAAGATGTCACTTTGACCCCTAAGGTGTGCCTGACCAAACAATGGTATTTTCAATGAATGTATATGTAGGGAGCCTGAACTGTGCAAGAATAAGCATTAATTACTACAGAAAAGTATAATTAAAGGTTTCCTGTATATTTTTCTTTCTAATCTACTCTTGTTTCAATTTAAAGTGTTGGACCAATTTCACCCTGTATGAATGGTTTTGAGTCAGTCACCTCACATGCATGTGAAAGCTGGACAATGAAAAAGGCAGGCAGAAGAGAAATTGATGCATTTGAATTGTGGTGTTAGTAATGAATATTGAATATACCACGGACAACGAGAAGAATGAACAAAACAGCTTTGGAGGAAGTACAGCCAGAATGCTCCTTGGAAGAGAGGATGGCGAGACTTCATCTAGCTTACTTTGGACACATCATCAGGAGGGATGAATTGCTAGAGAAGGACATCATGCTTGGTAGAGGGTCAATGAAAATGTGGGAAACCTTCATGAGATGGATTGACGCAATAGCCACAACAATGAGCTCAAACATACCAAAGATCATGAAGATGGCGCAGGACTGGGCAATGTTTTGTTCTGTTATACGTAAGATCGCCATGAGTTGGAACTGACTCAACAGCACCTAACAACAACAACATAACCATTTTTTAAACGTTTGTTTTTCTTCTCCCGTATGGAGGAAGGGTGGTAGATGTCTAGGCTTCGCAGCCAACATTGGTGGGATATGGGCGCATGTATGTGGGTTTGCACAGCTCCACCCAAAACCAGTCATTAGACTCACCTTGGAGGGACCACAGCCATCACTATCCATCCATCATGGGACACTGTCATGATCCCATGGAGAACACACAGGTCATTACAGGTGAGATCAGTCCACAGAATTCCCTCTTCTAGAGCACACAGCATCTGCATTCTACCTGAAACACGGTGCAAATATTATATCTTCTTTGGAATTCTATTCTCTCTTTCTATGTACAGTAAGAAGTTGGCACAAGCGATTGCTAATGTCTTTTGCAGATCTGATGTGATGTGGTTCTGTATGAAGTTCCCTGTAGTGAATTTAAAAAGCTAAGTTCATGCTCTTTGCTCCCTCTGGATCAGTGAGATTGGCTCTGTTTCCTGGTCACAGATGTTACCCTTCCCTCAACTCACTCATCTTGCAAACGTCCACACAAGGTGGTTGCTGGGGTGATGGCGGGCAGATGGAATAATATTTTCTACCTCCTGTCTGTCAATTTGTAGCACTGTGGGGGCTTGTGTGTTGCTTTGATGCTGGAAGCTATGCTGGTATTTCAAATACAAGCAGGGTCACTTATGGTGGACAGGTTTCAGCGGAGCCTCCAGACTAAGACAGACTAGGAAGAAAGGCCTGGTGATCAACTTCTGAAAATCAGCCAATGAAAACCCTGTGGATCACAACAGAACACTGTCTGATACAGTGCTGGAAGATAAGCCCCCTTCGTTGGAAGGCACTGCAATAGTTGCAACAATTCCATGAGCGTACCAATGATCGTGAAGATGGCACAGGACGGGACAACATTTCATCCCGTTGTACATGGGGTCACCATGAGTCCGAGCTGATTCGAGGGCAACTTACAACATCAGCCATACGAAAAAAAATTCAAAGTTTATGTAATACTTTAATTTAGCTAGTAATGCCTTTTTAATTATGAGAATCTTTATTCATTTTTTTCATTGTTGCTCCTTCAACAGCTGTTTGTATGGCATCCCATGTATGTCCTCACATGAATGGTCTACTCCTGATGCAGAGGATGGGACCAGGGTCCCCAAACACACGAACCAAGAGACCATGAAACCTGAGCACAGCTGCTGGCGAAATACAACAAGGAGTAACAACTTGGGCTTCTAGGAGTTGATAGAATTATGTCTGCAGAAGGTTGCTTCCAAGCGGAGAAGGAGAAGTAAAGTCCAGGGCAACCTTTATGCACAAAAGCCTGGCATGTTCAGTTGTATCATTTCACTGTAATTCCTAATTAATATTTTCACCTTTGAAGGGGTGTTGAATAAGATTATTTCCAATGAACAAGTCATCCGTCTTGCAGAATTCTGTTATGTGATCTCGGCCATCATTTCTCTCACCAACATCCTATATTCCAACTACTGACCCTTCTTCTTTGTTTCCAACTTTGGACGATGAAAAAGGAAGACAGAAGAAAAATTGATGCACTCAAACTGTGGTGCTGGTGAAGAATATTGATTATGCTGTGGATTGCCAGAAGAACAAAAAATCAGTTTTAGAAGAATATCCCTTAGAGGTGAGGATGATGAGACTTAGGCTGGCTTACACTGGGCATGTTATCAGGAAAGACCAATCTCTAGAAAAGGACATCACGTTCGGTAAAGTAGAGGGTCAGTGAAAACAAGGGAAACTCTCCATGAGATGGATCGACACCATAGTCACAACAATGGACTCAAACATACCAATGATCATAAAGATGGTGCAGGACCGGGCAATGTTTTGTTCTGTTATACATAAGGTCGCCATGAGTCGGAGCTGACTCGAAAGAAACTAATAACAAGAGCAATACCTCTGAGGGGCAAGAAAAAGAAGTTTGACTCCTAGGATGAAAAGGAACCACTTGAGAGTGGACCAGGGCTGAAACAGAGCTGTGGATATCCAGACTACGTACATATCACGTTCTTCCACTTTTCCAATTCAGCGGTTTTAACCAACATATATGGAGATAAGCATTGAAATCTATTTGAATGGCTGCACAACCTGAAGAATGTAATCAATGTAACTGAATTATACATGTAGAAATTGTTTAAAAAATCTATTTGACCACTCATCTTTGGACAAATTATAGCCAGTCAAAGTAATGATGGCCGAGGATATTCTGTGCAGTTTGGAATGAATAAAACTTCTGATGTGTATATGGTAATCTTATGCTTTGTGAAATTTTTCTTGTAACACAACAAAAACCTGAGCTGTCAGAGTGAGTATGTGATGCGGGAGGCATAATCAGATGTGTAGGGTAGACTCCAAAAGAGGAATTGGCATTCTGTTTTCTTGGTTCTCCTACGAATGCTATGAGTTTAGTGACTCAACTCCAGTGTAGAGATCACAAGTTTGGGCCTTAGGTAAAGTGCTCAATGACTTGCTTTAGGCACATCAGTCCTCTGGCTCCAGTTTCTAAAGAAAAGTCCTTAGTTTCCTATGTAGTCCACAGATATTACTGCACTCCCAGCGTGATAGAAACCCACCTCCGTTTCACATCAGCAAAATCTGTGAATGTATTGTTGTCCCCAACACATGGCAACCCCCCGCACAACAGCACAAAATGCTGCCCAGTCCCAAACCATCCCCTTGATTGGCTGCAGATGAGACCCTTGTGATCCATAGGATTTTCATTGGCTGATTTTTGGAAGTAGATCGTCGGGCCTTTCTTCTTAGTTTGCCTTAGTCTAGAAGCTCCACTGAAACCTGTCCACCATGGGAGACCCTGCTGGGATTTGAAATACCGGTGGAATAGTTTCCAGCACCATAGCAACACACAAGCCACCACAGGACAACAAACTGGAGCCGGTCCCTAATAAGACACACAAACTGAGGGTGATGAGAGGTGACCCCACAGGAAAGTCTGTGTGAAGAGGAAGGAACGAGCGTTGCGGCAAAAACAGCTGCTGTGCAGCCCACAGCTAGACCGTTCAAAGGCGCCTTCACTGACACTGGGGCGTTAACAGGGAAGGCAGTGCTGCCAGTGAGTCAGCACACGCGTAGGAGAAGTCCAAACACGGGTGACAGAAACGGTGGCTTATTCACTATGTGAGTGAGGGAACCCCCTGAACCTCTGTGCACCTCAACTGAATAGTCTCTAAAGGTTTTCAGTCGCCTCATATACATGTGAAAGCTGGACAGTAAATAAGGAAGACCGAAGAAGAATTGATGTCTTTAAATTACAGCGCTGCCGAAGAACATTGACTATACCGTGGCCTGACAGAAGAACGAACAGGTCTGTCTTGGAAGAAGTACAGCCAGAGCGCTCCTTAGAAGCAAGGATGGAGAGACTATGCTTCACATACTTTGGACATGTTTTCAGGAGGGACCAACCCCTGAAGAAGGATATAGTGCTTGGTAAAGTAGAGGGTCCGAGAAAAAGAGGAAGACCCTCAAGGAGATGGACTGACACAGTGGCTGCAACAATGGGCTCAAACATAGCAACAATTGTGAGGATGGTGCAGGACGGGGCAGAGTTTCATTCCGTTGTGCATGGGGTTGCTACGAGTCGGAACGAATGTGACGGCACCTAACTAAAACAGCAACAAAAACGAAGATAATACCTATTTTACAGGGTTGTCAAGACGGAAATTTGAGACCGTATCTGTCAATTTTTTAGCATTTTAGGCGCTAAATAAATGATAAGTTTTCTCCTCTTCCCAAAAGCCCCAGGTGCCAGGTCCTTTCTCTTGTGAGTTCTTCCCATCTCCCAAGGAGCAGGTTATTCTCATGCTGTTGAAATTGTTCCAGCACACAGAAAATATGAAAAATTTAACAATTTAAAGATAAATCCAGCATAACATGGATAATCAAATTTATCAAAGATGGCACCCAAAGATCTGAAGACCAATCTTCCTTGTGAATATAGAAGCAGGATTTCTAAATGAAACGGCAAATAGAATCAGCCATACATAAAGAGATTAGGATGCCGTGACCAGCAGGGTTCATTCAGAGATGTGAGTGTTGGTGCTACTTCTCTGCTCTCATCAGGGCTTCCTTCCCCAAAGATGGCATCAGGAGATGTGAAGGCAGCTCGGCCCCAGTCTCATAGGTTCAAATACCATCCCTATGCCAGTGGATTTCAAATGCATATTTCCAGCCCTTATGGCTCCTTAAAACTCCAAATTTATCATCCACTGCTTATGACTTCACCTGGAGTGTGGCAGTAGTTCAGAGCTTGGCTGCTAACCAAAAGGTCAGAAGTTCAAATCCACCAGCTGCTCTTTGGGAACCCTATGGGGCAGTTCTACTCTGTCCTACAGGGTCACTATGAGTTGGAAGCAACTCGATAGCAACAAGTTTGGTTTGGTTTGGTTATCTTAGTCAAAGGATCCCTGGTGGCTCAGCAGTTAAGGGCTCGGCTGCTAACTGAAAGGTTGGTGGTTCGAATCCATCAGCCCTTCCACAGGGAGAAAGATGTGGCAATCTGCTTCTGTAAGGATTACAGCCTTAGAAACGCTATGGGGCAGTTCTGCTCTGTCCTATAGAGTCGCTATGAGTCGGAATCTACTTGACAGTAATGGGTTTGGTTTTTGGTGTCTTAGTCAGCGTTCTCTAGAGAAACACAATCAGTCTGTCAGTCTGTCCACCCATCCATCAGTTTGTGGTCCTGCGGTGGGTTGCATGTTACTGCGATTCTGGAAGCTATGCCACCGGTATTTCAAATACCAACAGGGTGACCCATGGTGGACAGGTTTTAGAGGAGCTGTGAGACTAAGAAGACTAGGAAGAAGGACCCAGGGATCAACTTCTGGAAATTAGCCAATGAAAACTTTATAGATCCAACAGAACACTGTCAGGCTCACTTGTTTCGGATACGTCATGAGGGACAATCAATCACTGGAGAAGGACATCATGGTTGGTGAAGACGAGGGCCAGCAAGGGTGAGATAGACCCTGGGTGAGATGGACTGGCACAGTAGCCGTAATGTTAGACTCAAACATGCCAGCAATTGTGAGGATGATGCGGGACCAGACAGCATTTTGTACTGTTGTACATGAGGTCGCCGTGAGTCAGAGCTGACTCGACTGTAGCTAACAACAACATACAACAGCATAACAACAACATACATAAATATGTGTGTGTATACATACATACATACATATATATACATATATATACAGGTAGTTGCCGACTTAGGAAGGGGTTCTATTCCTACAACTACTTCCATTGTAAGTCTGTTCTGACCTAAGTTGAATACATCGTTTTTTTAGTTTTCTGTTATTGTCTTTTATTGTCAGTGTCTTTATAAATCCAATCTTTGTCTTTTGGGGGTTGGGAACATTACATATAAAATATCTGAGAATGATAACATCAGAAATTACACTCTGTAACATTATATGTAGTACATATTACTAATGGTATAAGGTGTACAATAAAAAATTGACAGTCAAAAGTGTGGTTTGCTGTAACTCAAGCACACTGTAAGATGAGAACTACCTGTATATATGGGGGGTGGAGAGGAGAGTTATGGAGAGAGAGAGATTTTCTTCAGAAGGCTGGCTCAGGCAATTACAGGGGGCGGGGTGGAGAGAGGCTGGCAAGTCCAAAATGTGTATGTCAGGCAACAGGCTGAAGGTTTCGGCAGTCTTGTGGCCCAAATCCATAGGTTAGGTGATGGCAAGAGTGAAGACTAAGAGAGTTCTGGTAAAATGTCTGTTTATGGTC
This sequence comes from Dugong dugon, assembly GCA_030035585.1. Classification (NCBI taxonomy): domain Eukaryota; kingdom Metazoa; phylum Chordata; class Mammalia; order Sirenia; family Dugongidae; genus Dugong; species Dugong dugon. The sequence goes on from CM057460.1 coordinate 1,844,098, forward strand.
TGAAGGCAGAACACACCCTCAGGAAACTCCCTTTTGCTCTTAAGACTTCAACTGATTGGGTGAGACCAGTTCATGTGATGGAAGGTTACCTGCCTTACTTGAAGCCAACAGACTAAATCACTAGTGACTACTTTATAATAGCAACTATACTAGTGTTTTACCAAACAACTGGATACCATAGCCTAGCCAAGTGAACATAGAAAATTAACCCTCCCAGCCTATAATCTTCCCTTCGTGATCAATGGCACCATCACTGACAATGGATTATGCCAATGACCAAGAGTAATTCTTGATTTCTCTTTTTCCCTCACTTCTCCTTTCACAGCATCTGAAATTCTGTTGTTTCTACCTTCAAACTCTATTCCAAGCCCAGCCACTCCTCACCACCCTCTACCTCCAACCTAATCTAAGCCAGCAATATCTCTTGCCTGATCCACCACAACAGCCTTCAAATTGGTCTTTGTGCTTCTGCTTTTGCTCACTCCCGATCCCCAGTCTGTTCTTCAGAGTAAATTTCTTTAAACACCCAGAATAAATGTTCTAGCACATAGGTCTGATTATGACACAACTCCCTTTACCCCAAAACTTTCCAGTAGCTTCGATCACACTCAGAATAAAGTCCAGTCATCACTGTGGTCCCCAGCCCTTCTTGATCTGGCCATGCCTATTCCCTAACCTCCTACGTCTCTTCCTCCTCTTCACACTGCTCCAGGCATTGCAGAGTTCTAGCCTTTCTTCTTCTGAAACACTCTAAGCTCTCTTGGAGGCACTTACACCCCCGTCCTCTCTGCCTTGAATGTTCATACCCTAGATACCCACTGGTGGCACAGTGGTTAAGAGCTATGGCTGCTAACCAAAAGGTCAGCAGTTTGAATCCACCAGCCACTCCTTGGAAATCCTATGGGGCAGCTCTACTCTGTCCTCTAGGGTCAATGTGAGTTGGAATTGACTCAACTGCAATGGGTTCGGTTTTTTTTTTTTTTTTTTTTTTTTTGGTTTAGATACGCACTGACGATTTCACCCTCTTGTTCAGGTATCTTTTCAAATGTCACTTCTCTAGAAGACACAGCTTTTGCTGACCACACTGTCTACCTGAATCATTTATTTCTTTATTGGTTTATTTCGTGCCTTCTTCAGGACACCATAATTTTCAAGACGACATAGAATTTCTCTCGTTCATTACTCTATGTTCCATAGTTCGAACAGTGCTTAGTCCATCATAGACATAAAATAGCTATCTGTTGAAGAGTGAAAGGAAAGGAGGAAAAAATATGGAAGGAAGGAAGAAAGGAAGTGAAGGAGGTGACAGGAAGGAAGGAAGGTAGAGAGGAAGGAAGGAAGGAAGCAAGGTGGGGAGGGAGGAGGGAGAATAAGTGGAAGGAACATAAGAAGGCGGGAAGGCGGCAGGCTTTGAGATCCCACAGGAGAGCTTGGTTTGGGGCTGAAGACAAAACCACAGGATTGGAGACTATTTAGGAGACCTGGGGTGGTGCAAATGGTTAAGAGCTCAGCTGATAACCCAAAGGTTGGCAGTTCGAGTCTACCTGGAGGTACCTCGGAAGAAAGCCCTAGCAATCTGCTTCTGAAAAATCAGCCATTGAAAACCGTATGGAGCACAGTTCTGCTGTGACAGGCATGGGGTTGCGGGGAGTCAGAACAGGCTCCACACATCTGGTTTATACAGATTCACATGCCTCAAGGGCGGCCTCTCTGCTCCCTTCCCTCATTGTAACTAATAGGGATTCTTGTCGGTAAAGCATTTTGAGATTTTTAGGTGTAAGACTTAAATTCAACGTATTGTATAGCTCCGTTACTCTACTGTCTGCAGTGCAAATAAATTTCAGCGTATTGAGAGGCGTAAGGAAAAGTACAGCAATAAATTACTGGGATAAATAGGGGAAGAGAAGGAACAAGCACGTGGGAGTGACCTGAATACTAAAAAGAAACATTTCTGTCCAGAAGATCAACTGCAAATTCAAGTGGAAGAAGCAAATGAATGGATTTGCAGAACGATTACTCTGAAAGGGTCTGGTACTTCTTAACCACAATGTTGTTCATTTTAGATGGAAGACTCCCACGTGGGTGCTTCAAGGGCTTAACTATGCCATAGGGAAGGTTGGGAAGGGATGTCTGCACTGGCTTTCTTATTTGAATGATCTTATTAAATATACCTGGTTACTAAGGAGCATTCTAGCTGTACTTTTTCCAAGAAAGATTTGTTCCTTCTCCTGGCAGTCTATGGTATACTCAGCATTCTTCACCAACACCGTAATTCAAAGGCATCAATTTTTCTTCGGTCTTCCTTATTCATTGCCCAGCTTTCACATGTATCTGAGGTGACTGAAAATACCATGGCTTGGGTCAGGTGCACCTTAGTTTTTAAAGTGACATCTTTGCTTTTTAACACTTTGAAGAGGTCTTTTGCAGCAGATTTGCCCAATGCAATACATCATTTGATTTCTTGACTGCTGCTTCCTTGGGTGTTGATTGTGGATCCAAGTAAAATGAAATCCTTGACATCTTCAAATATTAACCAGATGTGTGGAGCCTATTCCAACTCCCTGCAACCCCATGCCTGTCACAGCAGAACTGTGTTCCATGTTTATCATGATGTAGCTTATTGGCCCAGTTGTGAGGATTTTTGTTATCTTTATGTTGAGGTGTAATCCAGTCCCTGGAGAAGGACATTATGCTTGGTAAAGTGAAGTGTCGGTGAAAAAGAGGAAGACCTTCAATGAGACGGATTGACACAGTGGCTGCAACAATGGGCTCATACATAGGAAAGATTGTGAGGATAGTGCAGGACTGGGCAGTGTTTTGTTGTTGTGCCTGGGGTCACTATGAGTCGGAACAACATTCAATATACAATAATGCTAATGTATGCATGTGTTTCTTAAAGCAGGAGCTGTTCCCTTGATAATAAAGTGGGAAGAACCAGTTGGGAAACGTATTAAAACTCTTGCTCCTTTTTAGGAGGGCTCTAATTCTGAAGGAAATATTCCCTCATGTGCTGCAGGAGAGCAGAAAGAAGAACATCACAGCTCTACCTACTGAACTTCCTTGACTGCTTTGAAGAGGCATGGAAGCAGTAGTCAAGAAATCAAACAACGTATTGTGTTGGGCAGATCTGCTGCAAAAGACCTCTTTAAAGTGTTAAAAAGCAAAGATTTCACTTTGAGGACTAAGGTAAGCCTGACCCAAGCCGTGGTATTTTCAATTGCCTCATATGCACGTGAAAGCTGGGCAATGAATAAGAAAGCCTGAAGAACTGATGCTTTTGAATTATGGTGTTCGTGAAGAATACTGACTATACCGTGGACTGCCAGGAGAACAAACAAATCAGTCCTACGAGAAATACAACCAGAATGCTCCTTAGAAGTGAGACTGTTGAGACTTCCATCTTGCTCCTTTGGATGTATCATCAGGAAAGACCAATCGCTGGAAAAGGACATCCCGGTGGGTAAAGTAGAGGGTCAGTGAAAACAAGGGAAACCGTCAATGAGATGGATTGACACAACAGCCAGGACAATGGACTCAAACATACCGGTGATCACGAAGATGCTCTGTTGTGCATAAGCTCTCCACGCGTCGGAGCTGACTCGACAGCGACTAACTGCAACAACCCCCTTGTGAAAGGCTTGCCAATGTCAGTCTAACGTCACTGGAAAAGAATCAAGTTTTCTTTTGAGAAGCTCAATGATTTGAATGTAAATAAGCAACTCTTTCTGCCTGTCAGCTACCTCGAGAATATTGCATGCTGTCTCCTTTAATGATTGCTCATTACAGGCAAGTGTGAGTGAACAGGACTAATCAGGGCAATCTGGGGTAATAATCCTGTGAATTTCTTCACATCCGTCTTGCTCCATCTGCTCCGAGCCATTTGTCCGTGTAAAGCTGTCAACGTCCGGCGCCGCTGACTGACAGGTGAGACGAGCCATGTACGCTTTTCATCTCAAGAGCCAGAAATTCTCGATGGGCCCTTCCTACAAAGGCAAACTGCTTAAAATACCCAAAGGGGTTCTGCTGCTGAGACCATGCTTCTTTATTGGGTTTGTGTGTTGGTCATGCAAATGTTTAACTCACCCTTGTTTGGCACAAAGCATGACTGATGTCATGCCCATCTTGATGGATGTGGTGGGATTGGATGGGGGCTGGATAACAAGTCTCGGGAGGTCTCCACCCAACACTGAGTGCAGCTGCCTAGGGCGCTGAATGGGACACTGGTTAGCAGCCACAGAAACACTGTGGACAGAGCTCTCCGCCCGCCATCCTTCAATGTGGGAAGAGAAGCCTCTTGCTGTCGGTGGCATTTTGCCAGCAGTGTGGTACCTTCAACAGCCTTTCTGTGTGCTTGCTGGAGATCCAGGGAACATACATTATTTAAAGCAAATAATGGAACTTAAGCTTCATGAATTTGTTTTCTTCCTCCATGGGATTCTCCTGTCAGATGACCGTTCCACATGAAACAAAGTTCTCTGTGAAGCATTGCCCTTGGTCCCCATGCCAACTCTAACAAAAGTTATAATAGAATGTCTGAGAACCAAGATGCTAGAATTCAAAAGCCAAACAGCACATTAATAAATAGAATTGGACATAGTTATTTCTTTTGAATCTGCAGTGTGCTATGCATTTTCTCTGCTGGTTTGCCATCAGGGCTGAAAGCCTGTGATGCAATTCTAGAGTCAGGATGGGACTTTTTCCTGGGAGTCCAAGACCAGAGTGCTGGCCGCGTTGCTTCCTTCTGAGGCTCTGAGGGAGAACCTATCCCTGTCTGTTGCCCAGCTTCTGCTGGCTCCTGCCGAGCCTTGGCTTCCAGCTGCATGTCACAGGGCATCCTTCCTCCGTCCTCCATCTCTGTGTCTCTTCTCCTCTTTGACAAGGACACCACTCATTCTGGATTGGGACCCACCCTCCTGCAGTAGGACCTCATGTTAACTGATAACATCTTCAAAGACCCTGTTTCCAAAAAAGATTACATTCACAGGTACCAAGGTTAGGACATCAGTGTATCCTTCTGGAGGACACACTTCAACCCACAACATCCCCCTGAGTATTCCCATTACATTTTGCAAGACGGAAGTGCCAGCAGTGCACTGAGGGCACACCAATGGCTTTATACACAGACGTCATGGTGATATTCCAGCAAACAGGGGTGAGATGCTGATCTCTGACCCAGAGTCTTTTGGAAGAGAAAACAAATGCTCTTTCAAAGTGACTTCAAAACATTTATGCCTTCCTTTCACCTTACTTATTCAACCTGTATGCTGAGCAAATAATCCAAGAAGCTGGACTATATGAAGAAGAATGTGGCATCAGGATTGGTGGAAGACTCATTAACACCCTAACAACCTGCAATATGCAAACGACACAGCCTGGCTTGCTGAAAATGAGGAGGACTTGAAACATTTACTGATGAAGATCAAAGGTCACAGCCTTCAGTATGGATTACACCTTAACATAAGCAAAACAAAAATCCTCATAAATGGGTCAATAAGCAACATCATGATAAACAGAGAAAATATTGAAGATGTCACAGATTTCATTTTACTTGGATCCACAATCAACACCCATGGAAGCAGCAGTCAGGAAATCAAACAATGCATTGCATTGGGCAAATCTACTGCAAAAGACCTCTTTAAAGTATTAAAAGCAAAGATGTCACTTTGAGGACTAAGGTGTGCCTGACCCAAGCCACGGTATTTCCAATCACCTCATATGCATATGAAATCTGGACAATGAATAAGGAAGACAGAAAAAGAATTGATGCCTTTGAATTATGGTGTTGGCAAAGAATATTGCATATACCATGCACTGCCAGAAGAAATGAACAAGTCTGTCTAAGAAGAAATACAACCAGAGTGCTCCTTGGAAGCAAGGATGGCAAGACTTTGCCTCACATACTTCGGACACATTATCAGGAGGGATCTATCCCTGGAGAAAGACATTATACTTGGTAGAGAGTCAGTGAAAAAGAGGAAGACCCTCAACGAGTTGGACTGACACAGTGGCTGCAACAATAAGCTCAAGCATAACAATGATTGTGAGGATGGCACAGGACTGGGCAGTGTTTCGTTCTATTGTACGCAGAGTCGCTATGAGTTGGAACCAACTCGTCAGCACCTAACAACAACATGCCTTCTTTCCTCTGTTATGAAAACTTTTACGTGATTGAGTTTGGGTCTACTTAAAACCCTCATATACCAAACACTGGATGAATGAACAAATGAATGGATGAATGAGTGAATGAACAAATGCTGGGGATGAGAAGAAAACAGATTCTGCCCTCCCGGAGCTGTGTCTCATAAGCACGGGCAGGTACCCAATGTTTGCCATCCAGGTGACAAGTACAATGATAGGCGTCTGACTGAGAAACTGAGGAAGTCGTGGTTGCTGCTCTCCTGAGAGTTCCTGACTTCATTACTGCAACAGGTGGCCACCTTTCCAGTTTTGCTTTGGCAGCCTGCAGAATGTGAAACTGTAAAGTGTTTATACTTTCGTCTTTCTGCAAGAGAGAACACCGCCTCTCCTAACAGTTGTGCTTGAATTGGGGTCTATTTTGGTGCACATGGACTGCCTCCCTCGACACCTCCTTGAAGAGTTTCCTGTCTGTCCCTTTAGCCTACTGAGGTGGAGACAAGAAGAAAGCAGAACTGTGCATTCCGCAAACATTACATATTCAGAGAGTAATAAAGTAGCCTGGAAAATTACTCTCACAGCTAATTGTTTCATATAGTTTTCCTCTGACTTTTCTGTACATCAGATTAATCTTAAGAATTTTTACGACACTCTCCACTTTTGGACAGAGTAACATGCATCCTTAAGGACAACTGCCTCCTTATGCAGTCGGCCAGCATCCTGCTCTCTTCTCAGATCCTCCAGGCCGGGAGCCTCATCTTCCTGGTCTGCATCTCCGTCACACTCCATCAGCTTAACTCTGGGAAACCCTAAACTGAAGCGAAATGCTGGGCACATGTAGATCAAGTATTAAGCTGGAAAAAGACTTGATTCCCCCAATGTTTAATAAATTATTCCCTACTTTGTGCTTTTGCAGTGAATCGGCCTAAACTAATTTAGTTTTAGGAGAAAGTGATCACGGCCTTCAGTATGGATTACACCTCAACATACAGAAAACACAAATCCTCACAACTGGACCAATAAGCAACATTGTGATAAATGGAGAAAAGATTGAAGTTGTCAAGGATTTGATTTTGCTTGAATCCACAGTCAGCATCTGTCTTAGTCATCCAGTGCTGCTATAACAGAAATACTACAAGTGGATGGTTTTAATGAAAAGAAGTTTATTTCCTCACAGTTAAAGTAGGCTAAAATTCCAAATTCAGCGTGTCAGCTCCTGGGGAAGGCTTTCTCTCTCTCTCGGCCTTCTCATCAGTGTTCCCCCGGACTAGGAGCTTCTCGGTGCAGGGACCCTGGTCCAAAGGACGCGCTCTCCTCCCGGCACTGCTTTCTTGATGGTATGCGGTCCCCCTGTCTCACTGCTCACTTCTGTCTTTTATATCTCAAGAGATTGCCTCAGGACACAATCCAGTCTTGTAGATCCAGTCCTGCCTTACTAACACAACTGCCACCCATCCTCCCTCATTAACTTCATAGAGACAGGATTTACAACATATAGGAAAATCACACAGTACCAGGAATCACGGCCCAGCCAAACTGATATACAGATTTTTTGGGGGACATAATTCAATCCATGACAACATCCATGGAAGCAGCAGTCAAGAAATCAAAAGACACATTGCATTGGGCAGATCTGCTGCAAAAGACCTCTTTAAAGTGTTAAAAAGCAAAGATGTCACTTTGAAGACTAAGGTGTGCCTGACCCAAGCCATGGTGTTTTCAATCCCCTCATACGCATGTGAAAGCTGGATGATGAATAAGGAAGAGCAAAGAAGAACTGCCACCTTTGAATTGTGGTGTTGGTGAAGAATATTGAATATACCATGGACTGCCAAAAGAATGAACAAATCTGTCTTGGAAGAAGTACAACCAGAATGCTCCTTAGAAGCACGGATGGTGAGGCTACGTCTCACATACTTTGGACATGTAATCAGCGGGGAACAGTTCCTAGAGAAGGATATCATGCTTGGTAAAGTAGAGGGTCAGTGAAAAAGAGGAAGACCTTCAACGAGATGAATTGACATAGTGGCTGCAACAATGGACTCATGCGTAACAACGATTGTGAGGATGGTGAAGGATCAGGCAGTGTTTCGTTCTGTTGTACACAGGGTCACTATGAGTCAGAACTGACCTGATGGCACCTAATAACAACAAAGGAGGAAGTGATGGTTCAGTGGTAGAATTCTCCTCTCCCATGCAGGAGACCCAGGTTCAGTTCCCAGCCAATGCATCTCATGGGAACCACCACCTGACTGTCAGTGGAGACTTGTGTGTTGCTATGATGCTGAACATGTTTCAGTGGAGCTTCCAGACTAAGATGGACTAGAAAGAAAGACCTGGTGATCTATTTCTGAAAATCAGCCAATGAAAATCCTATAGATTACAATGGTCTGATCTATAACCAATCATGGGGATGGTGCAGGACCAGGCATTGTTTTATTCCATTGTGCATGGGGTCGCCGAGAGTCAGGGGCCAACTGGATGGCAGGTAACAACCACCACAGGAACAATCAATTATTCAGGGTAGGAGTGAAGGGTTGCAGAACTTCAGCTGATAACCCTGTGGAGCAGTCATTGCCTCATCCACGTGACAATATCTGATGCCACCATTTGCTTGTGATGACACGGAAAACTAGCAGACCTGGAAAAATGCAAAACCTGTCACCAAGAAGCAAATTGTTGCTGGAAGATCTGTTTCTTATTTGACTGTCTCTCAATTAAACAGAGAAACTGTCATATAAATAATGTACCACACTTTCCTACCCACCCCATTATCTTCATCATTACAGCCATATTCCCAACGGGTTTCTACTCTAGTTGAACAAAGTAGATCCCTTGGATAATCCAGACTGCTTAGAAATCTATAACTACATCTTTTCTTTAAGTAACTGATTTTTTTTTCTTTTTAAAATGCTATATTCTCACCTTACTATCCACCTTCTGCTTTCAGTGATACAGTTACTTAGTGGGATTTTAGCCAATGGCATTATTTTGGTTGGGCGTGGCATGGACTTGATCAAGAGGAGAACGTGGACTTCCCTGGATCTCCTGCTCTCCTGCCTGGGCATCTCTCAGATTTGTCTGCAGCTCATGTTCTTCTACATGACCCTGACTTTTCTCTCCATTGTAGAATTCTCTGAATCAAGCTCACGTTTTGCAGTCTGCATGTTGATAAACGAGTCGGGACTCTGGTTTGCCACATGGCTGGGTGTTTTCTACTGTGCCAAGACTGCCAGTATCACTCACCCACTCTTCTTCTGGCTGAAGAGGAGAATTTCCAAGCTGGTGGCCTGGCTGATCCTGGCGTCGCTGCTCTATACATCTATCGTTTCTATTTTCCACAACAAATATTCATGGCCCATTTTCCAAACAATATTGCCCCAGTATTTCTCAAAAAATGCCACAGTTCAGAGCAAAGAAGGCTCTACTTTTCTGTACATCTTTCTTGCCACTGAACTCTCCCTGCCATTGCTTATCTTCCTTGCTTCTGTTCTGCCCTTGGTTTTCTCACTGGGGAGACACACCTGGCAGATGAGAAGCACAATGACGGGCTCCAGGGACCTGAGCAGGAGCTCCCAACTCGGGGCCATTCTGTCCATCCTGTCCTTCCTCTTCCTCTACCTCACTCACTATGTGGTCGATGCCCTGATCACTTTTTTAATCCTCCAGGCCGGAAGCCTCGTCTTCCTGCTCTGCATGTTGGTGGCTGGGACATACCCCTCGGCACACTCCATCATCTTAATTTTGGGAAACACTAAACTGAAGCAAAACGCAAAGACGTTCCTCCTTCACTGTAGGTACTGTCCTTGAGAGAGGATTCTGATCCATTTGAGGTACCCGTGGGTTAACGGTTACTGCTCCTGCTGCGCCTCCATCAGCCAAGTAAAAGTCTGTTCACAGACATGTAAAACATCATTTTAAGACTGTTCAGCCTGAGGCATTTTTTATAGATTTGCTACATTCTCAGAGGGTTAAATTGACTTTTTCGAAACAACACTTATTTGGTGGGTGGTGTCAATGTTGGTATCTACTGTGTGATAGTTTTCCAACATGTTACCATTGGGGGAAACTGGACAAAGGGTCCCAGGATCTTTATGTGTTACTTCTTAAAACTGCATGTGAGTCTACAATGATCTCAAAAAAAAAAAAAAAAAAGTTAAAGGAAAAAAAAGCACCTATTTGAACTTGTAATGTCAGTAGGACACACGGAGGATGGCTGCACCTGAGTGGTTAATCCGACCTGAATGAGTCGACTGCTCATCTCTTGTCTGTTGTTGTTATTGTCAGTTGCTGTCTAGTCAGCTCTGATTCATGGCAATCCCACGTACAACAGAACAAAACATTGCCAGGTCTTGCCCATCTTCACAATCATTGGAATTCCATCCTTAGAATTCCATTGTTGTGACCACTGTATATTCTGAGTGCCTTCCATCCTAGGATGCTCTTCTTCCAGCAATGTGTTGGACAATGTTCTATTATGATCTGTAGTGTTTTCATTGGCTAATTTGTCAGAAATAGATCACTAGATCTTTCTTCCAGGTCTGTCTTAGTCTGGAAGCTCTGCTGAAACCTGTCCACCAGAGGTGGCCCTGCTGATATTTGTGATACCGGTGGCATACATATCTTCCAGCATCACGGCAACATGCAAGCCACCACAGTATGACAAATGGACAGGCGGTGGATCTCTTATCTACTTGTGTATTATTTCTGCTCTGTTTGTTGGAGACTCAGACAATGGAGCCTCTTCCTCATCAGAGGGGAGCAGAAACCGAGGACAGGTTGGATTTCTCTCCCCTTGCTGATAAGCACGTTCGCCTGCTCTGTATTGCTGAGTTCCTGGGTGCTATGGTGATGTGCCCTGCCAACTGGTGAAAAGGCAGACAGGAGGAGGAGGAGGAGTTGGTCTGAACATGCATTTTCCATTTCCCCTAATTGGGCACACTGAGCAGACAATAGCTTGCAAACATGTTTCGTTCTGCATTTGTTCTCTTGGTTTCAGGACCCTTTCCACTGATGGTGGGAATTGTGAACTCCCACCACATTGCATGCCTTCCCAAAGAAGCAGCATCAGCAGGTGGGTGGGGCTGGGGGTGTCTCCATCTGCTTGAAGTCGCAGATGTATTTTCTGTTTGGTTGAAGATTTTAGATAATACATGTATGTCTAACACAGCTTCAGGACCCTTGGTTTCCAGGCAAATAAATAAAGTAAAAACTGTTCTTGAGTTTGGCTGCAGCGTGTGGTTCACCGTGATGATGGAAACATGTTGAGGCTTGGATTTGCCAATCGCTAGTCACATAGATTCAGGTTCTGGTTTTCTAACCTAGCCATGCAGATTGATTGTAATAAACTTTGCTTCAAAAGACCCAGAGAATCAGCTATGTTTTTAGGTGTGGGCATTAAGCTCCAAGGCTATTCTTCCACTTCCCACAGGCCTCCTTCTTGGTTCCCCAGGAAGCAAAATCACAGCCCCCATCTTCCTGCTGACTCATTGCCCATGTCTCACTGGATGGGAAGGTTTGTCGGGACTCACACGCTCCAGCTGTGGCTCTGGGAAGAGCAGCTCCATCCTGGAGGTCATAATTCTTCAGCTTTGGGAGAGGACAGTGAAGAATCACCTGTATGCTCCTCGCATCTCAAGTTTAGCGAGTGCCTGCTCCTCAAATCCACCACGTCCTCTTGATGAACAGAGGGATGATGGGAGCAATTTCACACTTCCAGGGAGACATTTGTAATTATACAATGCTCATGTGAACGTTTTTCTCAGAGAATAACATTCTGATTCTATTTCATGCAACTCCTACCAGAATAATGTTAGCTAATGGGATGAATATTAAGGTAAAATTTACCAAGGAAAGTGGCAAATTTTGTTACACATATTTTACCACACACACAACAGTTAAAAATACGAGGAAATAAATCTGTGGCCTCAGGCTGGAACACAGCCTCCCACAGTGGGGTGAGGGGGAGCTACCAAGAGTTATAAGAAAGGCAATGCGTAAACACAGCAAACTATTCTAAAAACATTTCCTCAGTCAACATTCCTAGAAATACATTTATTCCAGAAATATGGTCAGAGAGCACATTGATGGATATTGCATGGGACACTAACTGTTCAATTTAGAAGCAAAACGAACACAGTCTTTTGTTTCCCTGGAACCTCCTTCATCAGAAATCTCTAGCTTCACCAGATTGTCTTTGGTCTTCTTTAGAAGTGGGTTGGCCTCTACAGAGGACAACATCTTCATTTACCCTGTCTCTGTGTGTCTAGAGCTGGGTCTGGAAGCTAGGGCACCTGGGATGTGGGGGTCCCATTCCCCACTGGGGATGTGGCTCAGCCCCCAAATGTCCTCCACTCCCTGGGAGTCCTGAGGAGACTCAGATGCTCCAGATAGGGCTTCAGCTTAGGCTTCCAGATAGATAGGAGGTCCAAGGCAGACACTTACTGAAAAGGGACCCAGCAGTAAAACCCCACTTCATTTCAGATAGGATTCAACCAGCAACCCACCACCGGATGACAATTGTTGCTGCCCTGTGTCCCTCCTCCATTCTGACGCTGTACTTTGGAAGCAGATAACTTGTATCCTAGGTTTCACAGGTTCAAAGTCCGAGGGGAATGCTGCCCCAGGGTGGAATGCACCCAGAATCATACTTAGTGGTGTCACTAGGGGGCTGAAGGGCGTGGACCACACTAGGTGACACTATCAGAGGGGATGACACCAAAATGACTGTCTATAAACTTTTTGTGCAGTGTTTCAGCAGAAATTTATTATTTTATATAAAAATATCCCTGTAGTTAGTTATAACAACAAAAACATGTTTTGTAAGCCCAGCTTACATGTATCAATATACCTAAAAGGCTAAAACTGTATGCTAATTCACTTTTTGAACCTTCTAAGGCACTCCAGTCAGAGTTGTGATTATCACTCAATTACAATGATGCTTCAAATCACATGGTTTTGTCTACACGCATTACAAGCACACACCGTTGTTTTCATTGCTGCCAGTGTTTTTATAGTTGCTGATTTTGTAAAATTTTCTGGTGTTTTAGCTACGACATTGTGGTAAGTAGTATTTGTGAAACTATATCAATAACTTTTTGAGAATAAAGTAGTGATTAAATGAAAAGAAGGAGGAAAATCAAAAAAGGTTTCCACTCAGTTACTAATAATGTTGTGATTCAATATAGAAAGATTTTACAAAACAACTTTGTTGTAAGTATTCATATAATCCAAGAAATATTACATTTAAGCAATTTACAACTATATTTATCACATATGATTCTATGATTAAAACTGATAATAAAAATTACTAAGGATTCTGCATGATCTGGTACAAGAGGAGGTCCATGTGGTGGGGGCAGTGATACTATGAGTTAACACACTGGGTAACACCAACCCCAGTGATACCGCTGGTCAAACTTGATTTAGATGATCCAGAAGACTAGAGTTTGGGCTAGATGCTGGAATGGGTTAAGACTTTTGGAAAGACTTGATGGGGTGAATGTGTTTTGCATGCGGGAAGGATATGAATTTTTGGAGGGTGGGGCAAAGGGTGGAATGTTATGGATTGAATTGTGTGCCCCAAAAATATGTGTTGGAATCTTAATCCTTATACCTGTGGATGTAATCCCATTGGGGAATAGGGTTTTCTTTCTTACGTTTGAGACCACATCAGGGTGTGTCCTAAACCTAATCATTTCTGAATGATATAAACAGCAACAGAGACACAGAAGGAAGTACAAGCTGGGGAAAGATAGATGGCACCTGGAGACAAGGATTTTCCCCCAGGATGAACAGAGAGAGCCTTACCCTAGAGCTGATATCCTTAACCTGGACGTCTAGCCTCCTAAACTGTGAGAAAATGGATTTCTGTTCTTTAAAGCTAACCCCTTGTGGTATTCCTGTCACAGCAGCACTAGGAGACTAAGATAGAATTTTTCTTAGTCTTCAGTCCCCAAGCCCCAGGAGTAACAATCTGTCCTGCACTGACAGGGACTTGAGACGGTGACATCACAAAAGCAACTGAGAAGTCTAACCACGTATGCCTAGGTAAATGCTGTAGCAATCCCCAAAGAAAAAAATAAATGCAAAGTTGGGCAAATTAAAAATGCCACTTAAATTCTCAGTCCCTCATGAAAGCGTAACAATAGCTTGAAGACAGAATGATCTGGACCTGGAAGCACTAAGATGACACCAGAGCTGAACGTTCAATGTCAGCCCTCTTTAGACTGATGACCACCCATCCTAGATATGTCAGACAGTTCCAGTTTCTAATGCTGTTGGATGTCTAAGCATAGTTGTACTTGTCAGACTGTGGGTATTCTAACTTGAGGCTTAGAAAAGATGGTTTCCATAACTTTGATCTACAGAGAGATAGACCTCCTTGAGTGAGAAGAGAAGCAGTCAGCAGTGTCCAACCAAGAGAGAAAGAAATCAACTAGATCATCCAAATTGACTTTGGCAACCAAGGGGGTGACAGATGTTGTAGGCAGATGGCTCCCATATTGGGGAAGAATCCAAGTGACAGGGCAGGGAGAGCCACATGTTGTAGAGGGGTCTTTCTGGGAATGAGTTTAGGGGTTGTATTAATGCAAGCTATGAACAGTGGTATATTCCTTTCTTATGATTCGTTTGCCGCCTAATAACTGTAGAATGTTGTCTTAAACCTTTATGCCAAGGAAAAGAGTAAGTACTAGGAACATCTGCCTCAATGAGCCAAAAACATGAAGTTCTGGGGAAGAGTTAATATAAATTCAGTGAACATTGGCTTCACTGCCTTCCTTCTATATGAAGCTCCCATCTCTCTCTCTCTCTCTGTCTCCTGGATGCATCAGATATCCAATGCATCAGCCCATACCTTTGTAGGATTAAACAATGATTGTTTTTAAGATGTGATCTAAATGCTTGGATTTGTATTGGTGACATCTGGATCTACTTCATCATTTTTGGCTGAGGGTCAGGAGTTGGTGATTGTATCCTGTAATTTGAAATATATTCAAATCCATCAAGTGTAGGTTTCCTTTCTTCTCAGTATTTTATTTGTTTCTATTTTAAATGTCTCTCATTGAGATAATCCGTGTAACACAATATTAAGTCAAATCTCTACTTATATCTCTGAAGACATGCACCTTTTAAAATGGTAACTGAAGGTTCATTTTGATTAAATGTCCACATTCCTGAGAAAAAGTTGAAATGTGACTCCGCTTCTATTTTTGAGGCTGGGATACATGTTCTCAAATTACACTGTAAGCTTCCATTAAATGAACTTTCTTCTTCCTACACACAGGCTGATGTTTAACTGCGTGGAATTTGAATTTGTCAGCAACCGGGACAAAGGTTCTATAGCTAGTTTGGACTCAGTGCTTGTGAACACCCTCTGAATGGCCTAAATTCTAGAACCCAGGGAAACTTCAGATTCTTTGGGAAGTGGGCTGGTAGAAAACGGTGTAGAGAATAAATAAGTGACTAACAATGGGATATTATATCACTAAATGTATGCAGTGTCCTCGGGCCATAAACCCACACATTTGGGTAGCAGATGCTGCCGCTGTGACGGTGAATTAATAAAATAAATTTGGCTTACCATGAAACCCAGACAAGTGGCTTCCAGAAACATTGGCCAGATACAGAGTGTGGTCAGAAGTCTCCTTTACATGATAAATACTCTCCAGAACACTTACCCTGCATGTCCACTGTCATACCTGAAAAGCTCAAAATAAGGATTTGCGCCTTTGACGGAGGCATGGTGTTCTTAATGGCATCGGTGGATGATGGATTTGGAGAGCTGGGTCTATGGAATGAGACAGAAAAACTGCACATAATGTTTGAGATTGGAAGACCAAGTGGGTTTGTATAATATTGTGGAACTGTAGGCGATTAGTCTACACCCATTAAAAAAGACCCTGTTGCCGTTCAGTCAATTCCAACTCACAGCGACCCTACAGGACAGAATACAACTAGCCCATAGGACTTCTAAGGCTGTAATCTCTATGGAAGCAGACTGCCACATCTTTCTCCCAAGGTGCAGCTGGTGGGTTTGAAACCACTGAACTTTCAGTTAGCAGCACAGCGCTTTGACCACTGCGCCACCAGGGCTCCTCAGACCATACGGAAGCAAGACCAATGTGTTTAAAGGTCAATAGCCTGGGGTCCTCAGTGCCCATAGCAGACTCCATCTGTTTATCTTGGTCACTTGAACAACTTTTGTACAATGCAGTTTGCACTGAAGGGAACTGGGCCTCAGTTTGTTCATCCATAAAACAGGACAGCAGTGATGCATACTCATCCTTAGCTAAGTCTCAGGTAGATGACCACTAGCACAAATAACGTGTGAGCCCGTACTGGGGACTGTGGGAACTGTTTGATGCTGGAGTGGAGGCAGAGAGTGCCCAGTAAGGAAATGTTACACAACAGAGTTTCATATTTAAAAGACTAATGGGGAATATAGATGAACCAGAACTCACCATTACCCATCCTGAAAATGAGAATATGAATAATTTCAAGCTAAATGGAAAGAGAGAAGAAATAATGCAACCAGTACCCAGCACAGGGCCTGCTGTCACGGTCACTGAGTGTGAGATGGGGTAACCAGTGCCCAGCACAGGGCCTGCTGTCACGGTCACTGTGTGTGAGATGGGGTAACCAGTGCCCAGCACAGGGCCTGCTGTCACGGTCACTGAGTGTGAGATGGGGTAACCAGTGCCCAGCACAGGGCCTGCTGTCACAGTCACTGTGTGTGAGATGCTGTAACTAGTGCCCAGCACAGGGCCTGCTGTCACGGTCACTGTGAGTGTCTATTATGTTGAACCACATCAAATTGCTGTCATCCTATGATTTTTGACCTTCAAACTGACAGTTCTGTATGCATGAAGTTAGTATCAATGAGTCCATCCATCACAGGCTTTGGAAGAAAGAACTCCAGATGAAGCCAAGCGCGTGTGCAGAGGAACCTGGCTAAGAGTGGAAGGAAGACAAAGGGAAGTGCGAAAGCAGGAGAGGTGAGCGGACAAATGAAGGTGTGTCAGGCCGCCTGGAAGGAGTCTTGGTGGTGCAATGATTAATTGCTCGGCTGCTGACCAAAATGTCAGCTGTCTTTCCCACCCAGTGGTTAAGCAGGAGAAAGACCTGGCAATCTGTCTCGTAAAGATTACAGCCTAGAGAACCCTACCCTGTCACATGGGTCGCTGTAAGTTGGAATCTATGCACTACAACAGAGACGCGCCGTCTTGCTGCCGTCCCTATGATGCGCAGACCTCATTCAGGATGCAGGTTTGCAGCGGCCCTGCCGCTGAGCTCCATCCTGAAGGTGCAGCTCCACGTGGGCCTGCAAACGGGAAACGGCGACCAGACCCCCCCACCCCAAATGTAAAGAGGCGGAGGATACAAACCCCGTCAGCAGAGGCAGTAAGCATTGGGAATTGAAAAGAATCCCCTGATAAAAAGAAAAAGGCAGCAGCTGGGTGTCTCCTACCGGGGCAACCTGGTGCTGTGCAGACTGTACTAGAGTACTATTACAGAGTCAGAGCAGGTATCTGGGTCTCCACCTGAATTAAAAAACCCACTGCCAGCAGGTTGACCACGACTCGGGTGATCCCATGTATGCAGCATAGGACTGGGCTCCACGGGGTACTCAATGGTTGTGACCTTTCAAAAGTAGATTGCCAGAACTTTCTTCCCAGGTGCCTCTGGGTGGGCTTGAACCAGTAACCTTTAAGTTACAGCCAAGCGCTGTTAGTCCTTGGTGCCATCCGGGACTCTCATTGTAAATTTACTTGTGGTTAATTTCTAACTCGGCCTTCCCCGTTGGAGTCAGCTTGTGTTCCTTGCTGGTAGATAAGTGAACCTGGATGCTATCAGAATCTAAACAGATCTTTGCTATTAGAGTATGAACACGTCCGTTCAAAGTGCACGGGGCGTCTTACAGCTGCTGAGCCTAAGAACACATGTTGTTTAAAGCACATAGCAGGAAAAACTGAGCGCCCTGCGGTCATCTTCAAAAGAGGTTAGTTTCCAATTCATTTCCAGGGTCAAATTCAAACAAACCAAAGAAAGTATTTCTCCTTTTGTTTTAAACGGGGCTGGTTGTCAGGAATAGAGTCCCTGGCCCCTCCAGACCTGGAAGTCAGGCATGATTATCTGAAGCAAGAATCTTAAAGACGGTTTAACCATGTGTAGCTAATTCCCAGTGAACCATCTCTGATTGTGAATGGCGTGCTTTCAGAATGTTAAAATTAAAAGGTCTCCCTGGGTGGGACTGGTTTCCTATCTGTAGAGAAGTGGACCCCTGAAGTATCAGGCTGGGGGTGTCTTTGGGCAGCTCTGCCCTGGCCCAGATGGGAATGTCATCAGGTCCAGTTTAGCTGGCTCAGCATAGCGATGTTGTCTTAAAGCCCCCCGCCCGTTTGTTTCTTTGTGGCACTGTGTGTTTCTGCCCCAGTGGGTTCCAGCCACCTTGTCACCCTGTACATCGAGATCTGCTCGAATGCTCTGCGCTGCTGCGTGCCTGTTCGTGATGGTGACGGGCCAGGCATCCCCGAGGGACCCCGAGTATTAATAGTTCTCTGTCTCCCTGTTTTCACAGGGAGAGAACGAATGGACTTTTTGTGAAATAACTCTCCAACGTGCTCTCTGTAGGGGTGTAAATCATATTGGAGAGAGAGAGAGCAGACATAAAAAGAAGCAGAAGTCTAGACTAGCCAGCAGGGACTTCCTGGGAAGGAACCTCAGGCCCCAGGGAAGCCGTCCATGGCCGAGATCACACAAGTCGGGCTTCCCTCCCTCCTGGTCCGAGGGGAGGTGGGCAGGGGCTCTCACTAGGCTCTACCAGAGGGGGTTTTAAATTTTTAATTACATTTTTATTTGTTGCAAATGATGTAATAATGAACAACAAATAGTGAAGAAGAAAATCACAGGGCTCACACCCTCTTTAGTCCACAATTTTGATTTGCCCACTGTTATGGATTGAATTGTGGCCCCCAAAAAAGGTATGCTGAAGTATTGTGGGACAAAGAACTAGATCTAATCTTTTGTAACTGGTTTCTGAAAATAGCCTGAGCTATTATGTGCTCTTTGTCTTTCTAAAATAGCCAGGCAAGCAGCGGTTACACAGTCCCCACCCCTGTGAACCAACCTCAGGAGGGAGGGGCATGATGCAGGTATGCATATTCACCGATTAGATCGATCATAACTATGCACTAAGACTCTGGTCACCCACATTCATTGAGGCCCCAATGACTACGGGATCTGGGACCTTGGAGCCTCCTCTTTGGGGGCTTCCTGGATGCATCCATGAAGGCGAGGAGGGGCCCGTCCCTGGAGACAGTGGAAGGCTCTTGCCTCCACCTCTCCTAGACCTTGTATCCTTTATGGTTATACAACAAATGGGTAACTGTGAACATAGGCAATAGTCTCTGCGAATTTTGTGAGCTGTTGTAGAGAATTAATGAACCCACAAAGGGCAATGAGACTTAGCTCAGGGTGGCTGGTTCAGAGGAGGGCTGTGTAGGCAGTCATAGGTCAAAGTCCTGCCTTGTGAGGAACCAACTCTGGGTGGCTGGGTGACAGAGAAAGGCTGCAGGGGCAGTGGATGAAGGACATACTCTACCTAGCTTGTTACCTAGCTCAAGGGGGCTAGAGGAAGAGAGGGGGCCTGTCTAGTCTGAACTGCAGCAATTTGTGCAGACCCCTGAGCCCACAGCTCCTCCCCAGTGACCTGGCTACCTGGGTGTTTTGACCTAACTCTGAGTGGTTAGGGTGCAAGAGGAAGTGCCACAGGACAAGTGGCTGGTGACAAGGACCTTGGAGATGTGGGAAGGTGAAGCCTGGATCAATTTCCAGGTGGGTGATGGATTCATGCTGATCTTTGCCAAGCAGTTAGTGATAAAGGTGAAGTTTGCCCAACTTGCCCCTGCACCTGTTAACGTGACCTTGTTTGTGGAAATAGGGTTTTTCTTTGCAGATGTTATCCATTAAGTTAGCAGGTCATACCAGAGTAGAAAACCAACCCCACTGTTGCTGAGTTGATTCGGACTCGTGGTGATCCCACGTGTTACAGAGTAGAACTGCTCCATTGGGTTTTCTTGGCTGTAATCTTTACGGCAGCAGGTCGCCAGGTCTTCCTCGTGGCACCGCTGGGTGGGTTTGAACCACTAACCTTTTGGTTGGTAGCCAAGAGCAAACCATTCACACCACCCAGGGACTTCTACCAGAGTAGGGTGGGTCTTACTCCCTTCCAAGTGGAGTCCTGTGAAAGGTGAGGGCAGACATGGAAACAGTCACTCACTGGGGAAGATACCACGTGAAGAAGCATCCACAATCCAAGGAATGCCAAGAGACGCCCAGGGCTACAGAAGCTGAAAGGACAAGGAAGGATCTTCCCGTAGAGCAGAGAGAGAGCATGGCCCCGCTGACATCCTGAATTCAAACTCCTAGCCTCAGGAACTGTGAGACAATAGACTTCTGTTCTTTAAAGCCACCCGCTTTGTGGTGTTTTGTTAGGGCAGCACTAGGAGGCTAAGACACCTGTGTTCCTACTCAAACATTGTGAATAAAAATATTTAACTTTTGCATCATTATAATCATGGCGAAGGTATAACTTTGTAAATTTTTTATTTAGTAGTATTTTAAGCATTTTCTTGTGGATCGTTTTAACGACTACAAAATATTCTGTTGAACTGACATAGCACCGTGCTAGAAATAGAGGCACTGAGTAAACATTTGTTGAAAACGTGAATTCATTTATTTACTGTCTACTTCCGTATTTGGAGTATTGAGTTTGTGTCCATTTTTGCTATTATAAATAATGTTTAATAAGCACCTTTGCAATTATTGTTTTTCCTACTCTGCATAATTTAATTAGAAAAGGTTCTTAGAAATAGGATTACTAGGTAGTAGCTAAGAAAGGCACCAGAAAATTCCTTTTGAGGGGAATTGTGTGGGTTTTGCATTCCCACTAAGAATGAATGAACGTGCTGGTTTTTCTATATCTTGACCATCAGTGCCGGTTGAAGTCTGTCTTTTAACGTTTTCTAATTTAATAGGTGCAAAGAGAGTTTACTTTGCCAATCTCTTTCTTTTAATGATTGTCTAGTAACGTTTGCTTCTGATCTTCATTTTATAAGGCTTTTCCTTAGCAAAGGGGGCACACAGAGCCTCCTGCCCCACTCAGTCCAACAGAGAGGACACACAAGGGTCCCTGGGCTCTGCCGAAATGCCCTTGGCACAGAGCCTGCTGTGTGGGGTCTGTGCTGGCCAGAGCATTTGTGAAGACAACATCGATGCTTCCAGAGATGGAGAGAGAATGAAGACTCAGGGCAGCCTGAGGCTGGTACAGCAGGCTCATGGGTGGTTGTACGTTGAAGGCAACAATGTTACTGAAGATCCTCCCGTGCTGCAGCCAGGTTGGCAATGAACCTCCTGCTTAACACGTGTGTCCTCTCTCCTGAGCACGTCACCAAGACTCATGGCTTCAAACCTCACAGCAGTATGGGATGCTTTCTCAGCTTCACCCCTGGTTCCAGGATACTGAGGCCCTGGGAGATTTTGTAATTTACAGACACTCACCCAGCTGTCAGGATTCCACCTCAGGTGGTCTGCTTCCAGAATCCCGACTCGGAGGGCCTATCTTGGCT
Source organism: Dugong dugon (assembly GCA_030035585.1). Lineage (NCBI taxonomy): Eukaryota > Metazoa > Chordata > Mammalia > Sirenia > Dugongidae > Dugong > Dugong dugon. The sequence goes on from CM057460.1 coordinate 1,865,862, forward strand.
GGACTGTGGTGCAGGAGACCTGGGTAGGGTTTGATTCCTTCAAAATCCTAACTGTGATAGGAGAGAACCTGTGTGGATTGAATTGTGTCCCCCAAAAAGATGTGTTGAAGTCTGAAGCCCTGCACCTGTGGATGCGACCTTGTTTGGAAATAGCATCTCTGCTGAAGTAATCAGCTAAATTCACATGAGGTCATGCTAGAGGACCGTGGGTCCTAGTCCTGTCAGAGTGTGGTCCTTATAAAAGGAGAGAACAGACAGGGAGTGTGAAACAGAAGTAGAGAATCCTGTTTGGTAAAGTAGACAGACGGTCAACAAAAGTGAGGGAAACCCTCAACGGCATGGATTGAGCCAACAGCCACAGTGATGAGCTCGAGCCTATCAACCATCATGAAGATGGAGCAGGACTAGGCAAGGTTTCGTTCTGTTGCCCATAAGGTCGCTATTAGTTGGAGCTGACCTGACGGCAACAAACAACAGCAACAACATCAGCAGTAAGTCCTCAGCACCCAGAAAATCGCCGCGGTGCCACCCTGATCTACAGACACAGTATCTGCTGGTGCATTGTCAGTGTGGAGGACGCCCAAGTCACAGTATGAGGATGGCAAACCCAAAATGGGTTTTATTTTTCAGAACCTCCCATCAGGACAGCAACGGTCCCTGCCTCCTCAAACATCATTCTCTTGCATCCCTCATGTTTTTCTGGGCATAGGCCAACACGTGTCATCTGGATTAAAGTGGGAGAAAATCTGAGGGGGACCTGGAGGAGCCCCTTTTCCTTAGAGTTCTAGATCGGGTTTCTTAACTCCAACACTGCTGATGTTTTAGATTGGATAATTCTTCTTTAGGGGGCAGTGGTGGGTTCAAGGGCAGAATTCTCGCCTTCCATGTAGGAGACCTGGGTTCGATTCCTGGCCAATGCAACTCATCTGCAAACACTACCCGTCTGTCAGTGGAGGCTTTGCGTGTTGTGGTGATGCTGTACAGGTTTTAGCGGACCTTCCAGACTAAGATGGACTAGGAAGAAAAGCTTGGCACTCGACTTCTGAAAATCAGCCAGTGAAAACCCTATGGATCACAATAGTCCAATCCGCAACCAATCACGGGGATTGCACAGGACCAAACGGCATTTTGTTCTTTTGTGCCACGAGATTGCCATGAGTCAGGGACCACTTGATGGCAGCTAACAACAACAACAATAACAATCTGTAGGAAGCAGGGGTTACCCTCTGAACTGCAGGATGTTGAGCAGCATCCCTGAACTGTACCCACTACATGCCAGTAGCAACACCCCCCCTTCAGATGTGACAACAAAAAAATGTCTCCAGCCATTGCCAGATGTTCCTCAACCAAACTCACACTGCCATAAAGTTGATTCCTACTCATAGCGACCCTGTAGGACAGAGTAGAACTGCCCCGTAGGGTTTCCAAGGCTGTAAATCTTCACAGAAGAAGACTGTCACATCTTTCTCCTGCGGAGTGGCTGGTGGGTTTGAACTGCTGACCTTTAGGTTAGCAGCCGAGTGCTTAACCACTGTACCACCAGGGCTTTTTCCAGATGTCCTAAGGGTGTGGATTTACCCTGGATGAGAGCCACTGTGCCAGAGGAGTTCATTTTTTCATGCTCCATGAAAGGAAATGGATGAACAAATATGCAGATGAATAATTTTGTAATTTAAAAGTAATCTTTAACAATTGTAATAATTATCCAATTAAATACTGCTGCATGGGGTTTCTGCAAATGTCACTTTCCAGATAAAACTCAGACTTGTCATTTGAACCAGATTCAACCCATCCATTTTTGTTTTTCTTCCAGAGAGTTTCCACTGGACATATTCTCTTTAACTTCCTGTTCCAAACCATTGTTTATTGCTGCTAAGAAACATCTGCTGTATCCCCAAAGTGAGTACTTACATATTTTCTGGGTATATTGTAGGGTTTAATAAATTTATGAGAACAAATTTCATAGTGATATTTGGGCAGAAATCAACAAGGAAGAGCTAAGTTCTGAGTGCATTATGAGGCATACTGTCTCCATTTCTTTGGAGCCACCCTGGAGCCACATGAGAGGTGGTAGTGGAGGACAAGAAGGCTCCTCATCCACAGCACATGTTCCACAGTGTGCTCTCACCCATGGTAAGTGTCACTGGTGGTCCAGGCCACCCTCTGAGGACAGAGGTGAAGGGAGCCTCCAGCACGCCCGTCCATCGTCTCTTCAGACGCGTGTAGGGGAAGGTCAGCCAAACAGTGAGGCTGTCCTCGGAGCAGAGTGTCTCTGTCCTTCATCTCCTTCCGCCCCGTGTGTGAGAAGCTATATATGGCCATACTGAGAGCTGGAGACAGCCCTGCCCCACAAGAAGGGCTGGCAGCAAAGGAAGCTTAGAGACTGTGTCTTCTCTGGTGGAAGCTCTGCACAGGGCTCAGGTTAATTACACTCCAGACACTCTCTGGCCCAGTAAGCATGCTCATGTAACAAGGAATGTCAGTGTAACGGAATACTAGTGTAACTAGGGTGCTAGGGTAACAAGGAATGCCAGTGGAACAGGGTGTGCTAGTGTAACGAGGAGTGCTGGTGTAACTAGGAATGTCAGTGTAACAGGATGTGCTGGCGTAAGTAGGAATGTCCGTGTAACAAGGAGTGTTGGTGTAACTAGGAATGTCAGTGTAACAGGACGTGCTGGTGTAACTAAGAATGTCAGTGTAACAGGGTGTTCTGGTGTAACAGAGAATGTTGGTGTAACTGGGAATGTCAGTGTAACAGGATGTGCTGGCATAAGTACGAATGTCCGTGTAACAAGGAGTGCTGGTGTAACTAGGAATGTCAGTGTAACAGGGAATGCTGGTGTAACTAGAAATGTCAGTGTGACAGGGTGTGCTGGTGTAACAGAGAATGTTGGTGTAACTGGGACTGTCAGTGTAATGGAATGCTGGTGTAACTAGGAATGTCAGTGTAATAGAATGCTGGTGTAACTAGGAATGTCAGTGTGACAGGGTGTGCTGGTGTAACAGAGAATGCTGGTGTAACTAGGAATGTCAGTGTAATGGAATGCTGGTGTAACTAGGAATGTCAGTGTGACAGAGTGTGCTGGTGTAACTAGGAATGTCAGTGTAATGGAATGCTGGTGTAACTAGGAATGTCAGTGTGACAGGGTGTGCTGGTATAACAGAGAATGCTGGTGTAACTAGGAATGTCAGTGTAACAGGGAATGCTGGCGTAACTGGGAATGTCAGTGTAACAGGACATGCTGGTGTAACTAGGAATGTCAGTGTAATAGAATGCTGGTGTAACTAGGAATGTCAGTGTGACAGGGTGTGCTGGTGTAACAGAGAATGCTGGTGTAACTAGGAATGTCAGTGTAATGGAATGCTGGTGTAACTAGGAATGTCAGTGTGACAGAGTGTGCTGGTGTAACTAGGAATGTCAGTGTAATGGAATGCTGGTGTAACTAGGAATGTCAGTGTGACAGGGAATGCTGGTGTAACTAGGAATGTCAGTGTGACAGGGTGTGCTGGTGTAACAGAGAATGCTGGTGTAACTAGGAATGTCAGTGTAACAGGGAATGCTGGTGTAACTAGGAATGTCAGTGTGACAGGGTGTGCTGGTGTAACAGAGAATGCTGGTGTAACTGGGAATGTCAGTGTAACAGGACATGCTGGTGTAACTAGGAATGTCAGTGTAACAAGGAGTGCTGGTGTAGCAGGGAATGCTAGTGTAACAAGGGGTGCCAGTGTAACAAGGAATGCTAGTGTAACAGGGAGCACTAGTGTAACCAGAAGTGCTAGAGTAACAAGGAATGTCAGTGTAACAAGGAGTGCTGGTGTGACTATGCATGCTAAAGTAACAAGGAGTGCTAGTGTAACTAGAGTAACAAGTAATGTCTGTGTAACAAGGAATACAAGAGTAACAATGAACATTAGTGTAACAAAGAGTGGAACAAGGAATGTTAGTGTGACTACAAGCACCAGTGCAACAAGGGGTGCTGCTATAACAAGGAGTGCTAGTGTGAGTGAGTGCTAGGGTAACAAGGAATGCTAGCGTAGCACGGACTGTCAGTGTAACTAAGACTGCTAGTGGAACAAGATGATTTTGTTTCCAATTTCTTTCTCATTAGAATGCTAGTGAGCCTAGAGTAGCCAGCTGGGTGGAAATATAAACGTCAATCTTTACCACCAGAAAGATAAACTGAGTATTGATAGACTCGTGGGGTGCGGGTGGAGGTCTTCTGAGCAGACCGTTAAATTCAGAAATTTCACAGATCTCATTCATAAAAATTACAAAATGTCTCTAGAGCAAAAACTCTCCTAGAGCTGAGAATGAGAAGATGGGGAATCTATCACAACGTATGTGACAGAGTTAACGGTAGCTTAGTGAAAACTCTCAAAGGCAATGAAAAGAAACATGGCATGTCCACTGGAGTAGGCAAAAGATATCAAAGAGGTGATTCAAAGAAGCCAATAAGTATATGAAAAATGAGTAACAAAAGTCAAAAAGTGGAAAAACCTAAATGACCAGGAAATTATGTAAATCAACTACAGTAGAAGCAGTAACAGAAAACTCTGCAGCCGCTCACAATGTTTGTTGATCTGCATTTATACACCTGAGAAAATTTATAAAGCACTAAATGCACAAATCAGATTATAAAGCACTATACCAAAAAAAAAAAAAACCTGCTGCCATCGAGTCAATTCTGACTCATAGTGACCCTATAGGACAGAAGAGAACTGCCCCATAGGGTTTCCAAGTTGCAGCTGGTGGATTCGAACTACTGAACTTTTGGTTAGCAGCCATATCTCTTACCCACTGCACCACCAGGGCTCCGTAAGCACTCTCCATGATTTTATTTATGTAAGAATAGTTATATACACATAACCAAAAGCATATAGAAACAATCGAACTACATACACCAAAAAGTTAACAGTGGCTATCTCTAGAATAAGGAGCCCTGGTGGTGCAAATGGTTAAGGGCTTGGCTAATAACCAAAAGGTTGGCAGTTTGAACCCACCCAGCAGCCCTGCACAAGATTACAGCCAAGAAAACCCTATGGGGCGGTTCTGCTCTGTAACACATGGGACCACTATGAGTTGGAATTGATTCAATGGCACCAAACAATAACAACCAATCTTTAGATTTGCGAATTAGAATGATTTTTTTCCCTCTCATTTGTATTTTCTAATGTTTTTACAAGCAACACATATCACTTGTATAACAAAAGCCAAAAAAAAAAAAAAAAGATTCTCTGACCCTTGACCAGCCTGGTTCTTGGGACTTGTCCTTGTTTCCATGTGTCCCCATCTGCCCAGCCACTTTCTGCCTTACATCCAAAGCCAGACCTGTGTGGAATTCTCCCTATGTCCATCCAGCTCTCACTGTCTCCTCATTTCTTATCAGGGCCCAAATCCAGTGTTCACTGCTCCTGCCTGCTTGTTCTGGTAGGACCCAGCTCCTTCCAGTACACCCCAGGAACAATTCCCAGAAGCAGAATGATTGCAAGGAGACCTGTCACACACCAGAGAGGCTGTATGAGGAGATGGAAAGCAGGCTTAGCTCTCTCCTGCTCAACACCTCCCTTCATCTTCCTTTCATGTTCTGAATAAAATCCACTCTCTCCCTGGAGCCAATAAGATCCCATGAGATCTGGCCACAGCACCTCTCTGAATTCTTTCCTTCTCTCTCTCTTTCTTACCCAGACTGCATAGGACACATGACCTCCTTGCTGCTCTGAGAACACACCAAGCCGTTTCCTCCTCAGGGCCTTTGCACTTCCTTTGTGTTTGCCCAGAAGATTCATGGCCTGGCTGCCTCCCTCTCTTATTCAGATGTCTTCTGCGAAGAGGCCTTTCCTGACAACTCCATCCAAAACAGATGCCTCGCCCATCAGCCCATAGCCTTTATCCACCTTTATTTTTCTTGTAGCCTTGATCACCTCTGAAAATAAATTATACATTTATCTATTCATTTGTGAATTATGTCTCCCTGACTAAAACAAAGGCTTAATCAAAGGTGGAGACTTTGGATTGCTCCTCACTGTACTCCCAGTTCCCAAAAGAATATCTAGTCTGTATTTATCTGCAGAAAAAGAGAAAGGGATAATAGTAGAAATTAATTAATCAGAAAACAAAGAAACAAAGTCTACAAAAGTTTTATGTATATATATGTGTTTTATATATCTATGTTATGTATGTGTTTATATATCTATAAAATCCTCATAAGTAAACTACTGGCAAGGCTGATAAAATAAAAAAAGAGAGAAGATGGAAATAAATTATATTAGAGGTAACAACGGTGACATACAGAGAAGGTGAAAAAATATTAAAAATTGTAAGAGACTATGCTGACCAACTTCATGTCAGTAAGTTCTTGGTTGAGTTATTTTCTTTCAGTACTTTAAATACATCATCCCACTGCCTTGTGGTCGCCATGGTTTCTTATGAGAAATCAGCTGTTAATCTTACTAAGGAACCCATGTACTTGACGGATCATGTTTCTCTTGCTGCCTTTAAGATTCTTTCTTTGTTATTGTCTTTTGTTTGTATGTTGCTGTTGTTGTTAGGTGCCATCAAGTCAGTTCCAATTCATAGTGACCCTAAGTACTACAGAATGAAATATTGCCTGATTCGGCATCATCCTCACATTGTTATGCTTAAGCCCATTGTTGCAGCCACTGTGTCGGTCCATCTCATTGAGGGTCTTCCTCTTTTTCACTGAGCCTGTACTTTACCAAGCTTGATGTCCTTCTCCAGGGACTGATCTCTCCTGACAACATGTCCGAAGTATGCAAGACGTAGTCTCATCATTCTTGCTTGTAAGGAGCATACTGGTTGTAGTTCTTTGAAGACAGATTTGTTCATTTTTCTGGTAGCCCATGGTATATTCAAACTCTTCTCCAACACCACAATTCAAAGGTGTCAATTCTTCGGTCTTCCTTATTCACTGTCCAGCTTTCCCATGCATATGATGCGATTGAAAATAGCATGGCTTGGGGCAAGCACACCTTAGTCTTCAAAGTGACATCTTTGCTTTTCAACACTGTAAAGAGGTCTTTTGCAGCAGATATGCCCAATGCAACACGTCTTTTGATTTCTTAACTGCTGCTTCCATGGGTGTTGGATCCAAGTAAAATGAAATCCTTGACAACTTCGATCTTTTCTCCATTTATCATGCTGTTGCTTATTGGTCCAGTTGTGAGGATTTTTGTTTTCTTTATGTTGAGGTGTAATCCATACTGAAGGCTGTGGTCTTTGATCTTCATCAGTAAGTGCTTCAAGTCCTCTTCATTTTCAGCAAGCAAGGTTGTGTCATCTGCATAATGTAGGTTGTTAGTGAGTCTTCCTCCAACCCTGAAGCCCTGTTCTTCTTCATATAGTCCAGCTTCTTGGACTATTTGCTCAGCATACAGACTGAATAGGTATGGTGAAAAGATACAACCCCGACACACAACTTTCCTGACTTTAAACCACGCGATACCCCCTTGCTCTGTTCGAACAACTGTCTCTTGATCTATGTACAAGTTCTTCATGAGCACAGTTAAGTGTTCTGGAATTTCAGTTCTTCGCAATGTTATCCATAATTTGTTATGATCCACAGAGTCGAATGCCTTTGCATAATCAATAAAACATAGGTAAACATTTTTCTGGTATTCTCTGCCTTCAGCCAGGGTCCATCTGACATCACCAATGATATGCCTGGTTCCATGTCCTCTTCTGAATCAGGCTAGAATTTCTGGAAGTTCCCTGTCGATATACTGCCACAGTCGCTTTTGAATGATCTTCAGCAAAATATTACTTGCATGTGATATTAATGATATTGTTCAGTAATTTCTACATTTGGTTGGCTCTCTTTTCTTGGAAGTAGGCATAAATATGGATCTCTTCCAGTCGGTAGGCCAGGTAGCCGTCTTCCAAATTTCTTGGCATAGACAAGTGAGCACTTCCAGTGCTGCATCCGTTTGTTGAAACATCTCCATTGATAACCCGTCAATTCCTGGAGCCTTGTTTTTTGCCAATGCCTTCAGTGCAGCTTGGACTTCTTCATTCAGTACTTTCAGTTCCTGATCATATGCTACCTCTTGAAATCGTTGAATGTTGACCAATTCTTTTTAGTATACTGACTCTGTGTATTCCTTCCATCTTCTTTTGATGCTTCCTGTGTCATTTAATATTTTCCCCATAGAATGCTTCAATATTGCAATTCGAGGCTTGAATTTTTTATTCAGTTCTTTCAGCTGGAGAAATGCTGAGTGTGTTCTTCCCTTTTGGTTTTCTGTCTCCAGCTCTTTGCAGATGTCATTATGATACTTTACTTTGTCTTCTCAAGCCACCATTTGAAATCTTCTGTTCAGTTCATTTACTCCATCATTTCTTCCTTTTGCTTTAGCTACTTTATGTTCAAGAGCAAGTTTCAGTCTCTTCTGACATCCATTTTGGTCTTTTCTTTCTTTCCTGTCTTTTTAATGACCTCTTGCTTTCTTCATGTATGATGTCCTTTATGTCATTTCACAGCTTGTCTGGTCTTCAGTCATTAGTGTTCAACGGGTCAATCTACTCTTGAGATGGTCTCTAAATTCAAGTAGGATATGCTCGAAGCCATACTTTGGCTCTCGTGGCCTAGTTCTAATTTTCTTCAGCTTCAACTTGAACTTGCATATGAGCAGTTGATAGTCTGTTCCACAGTCGGCCCCTGGCCTTGTTCTGACTAATGATATTGAGCTTTTCCATTGTCTTTTTCCACAAATTTAGTCAATTTGACTCCTGTGTATTCCATCTGGTGAGTTCCACGTGTATACGCGCCATCTATGTGTGTGTAAAAAGGTATTTGCAATGAAGTCGTTGGTCTTGCAAAATTCTATCATACAATCTCCGACATTGTTTCTATCACCAAGGTCACATTTTCCAAATACCAATCCTCTGTCTTTGTTTCCAACTTTCACATTCCAATCACCAGTAATCATCAATGCATCCTGAGTGCATGTTTGATCAATTTCAGACTGCAGAAGCTGGAAAAAATCTTCAATTTTGTCATCTTTGGCATTAGTGTTTGGTGCATAAATTTGAATAATAGTCATATGAACTGGTTTTCCTTGTAGGCATGTGGATATTATCCTATCACTGACAGCATTGTACTTCGGGATAGATCTTGAAATGTTCTTTTTGACGATGAATGTGACACCATTCTTCTTCAAACTGTCATTCCCAGCATAGTAGACCATAAGATTGTCCAATTCAGAATGGCCAATATCAGTCTGTTTCAGCTCACTAATGCCTAGGATATCAATGTTTATGTGTTCCATTTCATTTTTGATGATTTCTAATTTTCCTAGATTCATACTTCATACATTCCATTTTCCAATTATTAGTGGATGCTTGCAGCTGTTTCTTCTCATTTTGAGTCATGCCACATCAGCAAATGAAGGTCCCAAAAGCTTGACTCCATCCACATAATTAAGGTCGACTCTACTTTGAGGAGGCAGCTCTTCCCCAGTCGTATTTTGAATGTCTTCCAACCTGAAGGGCTCATCTTACAGCACCATATCAGACAACATTCCGCTGCTATTCGTAGGGTTTTCACTGGCTAATTCTTTTTGGAAGTAGAGTGCTGGGTCCTTGTTTCTAGTCTTAGTCTGGAAGCTCAGCTGAAACCTGTCTACCATGGGTGACCCTGCTGGTATTTGAATACAGGTGGCATAGCTTCCAGCATCACAGCAACATGCAAGCCTCCACAGTAGGACAAACTGACAGACATATGGGGGTTTGTACAGAGGAGTATTACCCCAAGTGATGCCTCTAGCCAGCAGTGTGGGCATCACCGGTGAAACTTGTTAGAAATGTAAATTCTCAGACTCCAACCTGACCTATTGAATCAGAAACTGCGGGCAGGGTGCAGGAAACTGTTTCAATAAACGCTCCAGGATTTTCCTATGCTCATTAAAGTTTAAGAGCTACTGGAAGAGAGAAAAGTGTATAATTTATACCCGTTAAATACTCTCATCATCTGGCTTGCTCTTCCTTCTCCATTTCCACCAAGTTCAGTGATGTTGGATGGGTTATTTATTCCCATCTAAACCAGAAACCAAGCCGGTTGCCATAGAGTCAATAGTAACTCATGGCAACCTCATGCTTCAGAGTAAACTGTGCTCCATGGGGCTTTCATGGTTGTGACCTTTCAGAAGCACTCCACTCAGAGGTGCCTTGGAAGAAAGGCCTGGTGATCTGCTTCCTAACTCTGCCACCCAGGGACTCTTTATGCCTGCCTAGAAACTCTATATCCTAACTTAGAAAATAGTAAGGTGAGTCTATAATAAAAATAACAGGCGGGTTTTTTTGTTTGTATGGCATCTGGGTTTCCATTCTTACTTAGAAATATCTTCTCTACTCCATGGTCTAAACAAAAACATATTTCCTATATTTTATTATAGCACTGAGTAGATTTTATCTTTCATTTAGATTCATAATTCATCCAGAAGTAATTTTTAATTTGGTGTGTGTATGTATATATATATATATATATGTATTTCTGAATTGTTAGTTATTTGTCCAAATATCATTTATCATATGTTAAAAATCTATTTTTGGATCAGTTTCTGAACTATGCCCTGTTCTGCTCATCAATTTGTCTATTCCTGTGCCAGTATCATGTTGTTTTGATTAGAGTAGCTTTAACATACATTTAAATATCTGGGAGGAGAAGTTCTTTGTAATGGTCTTTTCCAAAACATTCTCAGAATTATCGAGTTTATTCTCTGTATAAAATATATAATCAGTTCATTCAATTTTGAAAGCAAGACCAGGCTCCGTAAACAACCCAGCAGAATTCTGGACTGAAGTTGTATTAAATTTACAAGTTGGTTTGGGAAACATTTATGTTATCAAGTCTTCCCATCCAGTGATACGACATGTCTCCATTACAGAAGTCTTGTTTTATGTCTTCAGCAAAATATTAACATTGAAAAATATATTCTAGTCTTATGGCTTCTTTGTTAAATTTATTTATTTTTAGTTATTTCATAGTTTTAGTAGCTTTCATGAGTGGAATCTTTTATGATTTCAATTCCTAAACAGTTACTGCCAGTACAAAGGAGAGCTGTTGAGTTTTAAAATCTTTTCTATCTTATAGAAGCACCTTCCTCTGGCTTTTAAAAAATTAATTCTAAGCGGTTTTCTTTTAGTGATGCCTCCTGATTTTCCAGGTATAAAATCGTGTTATCTGCAAGGAGTGATACCGCTTTCACCTCTATTTCAGTGTTTATACAATTCACTTGATTCTGACTTAATGCATTAGCTCAAACCTCCCAAACGAGATTGAATTATTATGGGACGATGCCCTGGACCTGTTGTGTTCCCAGTTGCTGTAGAAATGCAGTCAGGATTTTATGATTTAAAATGATGTTTTCTAATGCCTTCTGATACCATTTAAAAAATCAGTTCAAGAAGTTGGTATTGTTTTGTTTTGTTTTTTTTTTTTTTGCCTAAAAGCATACACACACACACACACACACACACACACACACATATAATATTTATGCTCTATTAGGGATTGAATCATTCCCCAAAAATACGTATTGAAGTCCTAATCCCTGAACCTGTAAATATGACCCTGTTTGGAAACCACTAAGGCTAAAGATGAAGAAATTGAAGATTTTTACCAACTTCTGCAGTCTGAAATTGATCAAACATGCAATTAAGATGCACTGATAATTACTGGGGATTGAAACATGAAAGTTGGAAATGAAGAAGGCTCAGTAGTTGGAAAATACAGCCTTGATGAAGGAAACTGGGAACACAACAGGCCCAGGGCATCTTCCCACACTAATTCAGTCTCATTTGGGGGTTTGATGCCAGAGATCACATGATAGAATTCTGCAAGACCAATGACTTTGTCATTGCAAAGACCTTTCTTCAACAACGTAAACGGTAACTGAGAGCAAAGACTGAATTCTTTCAGTAAGGTTAATGTAAACTCAACAATATATTAAACTTACTATTTGCATGTATGATAATCCATATTATCCTACTTCTAGGGCTCTATACAAAAACCGTCACATGAGTTGGTTACGATAAATGTGCCATGTTTTCATTGCTGCATTGTACATAACAGCAAAGATAGGAAAGTCCCTTAAATATAAATGAATAGGGGGATTGTTAAACCAATTACTGTGCACCAGAACCATACCATAAAATGCTACCCAACAGTTAGTGAGAAAGAGTGGGTCTACTGCAAACTAAAGATAAATAAAATGAGCTAATTGAGTCCCTTCTAATCCTGTAATTTTTGGTTTACTAAGAACATAATGACACATGATAAAAATTCAACACGGAAACTTTCAGTCCTGCCATATTGGAGCCCTGGTGGCGCAGTGGTTAAGAGCTCTGCTGCTAACCAAAAGGTCAGCAGTTAGAATCCACCAGCTGCTCCTTGGAAACCCTATGGGGCGGTTCTACTCTGTCCTGTAGGGCCTCTATGAGTCAGAATCGCCTCGACGGCAAGGGCTATACTTCATTAACACAGATCACTGAGCACAGAAAATCGCTCTGGGGTCTTGGTGGTCAGCAACTTTACTGTGAAACACCAGCTTTGATGGATTTTCCTGGTTTGCTTCAGCAACACGCCATTATGTGGTGGAACCCACATGGGATTTCAGGCCCCCGACCCACACTCATCGTTCTCTGGTGATGGCGTGGAGGCCAGCAGTGGGATTTCAGCTCCAGGTTGTCTGTCTCAGCGTGCAGGAGTTTGTGCTTACTCAGGCTCTTGGTCTCTCTCTCTTTCTCCCTCTCTCTCGCTCTCACGCTGACCCTGTGAGGAATGCAGTGTCCCGGTTCCCTGGGCTGTTAGTCTCCTCCAGCTGCTGCAACGCATTACTGCAAACTGCCAGCTTACACAGCAGGGGTTGATACTCTCACAGCTCTGGAGGCCAGAAGTCTAAGCTCGGAGTATGAGCAGGGCCATGCTCCCTCCGAAGGCTCTGGGGGAAGATTCTTGTCTCTCCCACCTTCCAATGGCCCCAGGTGGTCTTTGACTCGCAGCTGCAGCATACCTGGCTGTCTTCCATCTGTCTCTCTGTGTCTCTTCTCCTCTTTTATAAGACATCACTCAGCTGGAACTAGGACCCACCCTTCCCGTATGACCTCGTGTGAACTTAACTAGGTACATCTGCAACTATGCGATTTCCAAACACGGTCACATCCACAGGTGCAGGGCTAGGACTTCAGCATGGCTTTGGTGGAGACACAGTCAGCCCATAATGCCTGGACTCAAATAAATCTGGGTCTGATTCCAAATTCAGGCACTTTCTGTCTGTGTCACTCCAGGCAAGAGTATAATAACTTAGCAAACTCGTGGGGCTGCTGTGAGCATCAAGTAAGATTTTGCAAGTAAAGCACTGATTGCTGGGTTTTACACTTGTCAATTTTGGAATAGTTGTTGGAAATCTCCTTAATGTTGTTTCTCATTAGTTGCCATCAAGTTGGCCCCCAACTCATGGTGACCCCATGCCCAATGGAATGAAACGCTGCCTGGTCCTGCACCATCCACCGTGATTGGTTTTGTATTGGACTGATCTTAGTAGATACATCAAATTACATCAATTCTCCGAGAAAAAAACCCAGTGGTTTCCTATTACGGGAAAGAGGGTGCTATGAACTGAATTGTGTCCCCCTAAAAGATCTACTGACATCCTAACCCCTGTACCTGTGAATGTGACCCTGTTTGGAAATAGAGTATTTGCAGATGTTATCTGTTAACCTGAGGTCATGCTGGAGTAGGGTGGGTCCTAATCCTATGACTGGTGTCTTGTAAACGAGGAGAACAGGCACAGAGAAACCCACGGGGAGGAATGCCATGTGAAGATACTTCTACAAGCAGCAAAGGAACACCAAGGATTGCCAGCAGCCACCATTAGCTAGGAGAGAGGCCTGGAGCAGTTCCTCCTGCACAGCCCCAGAAGGAATCAACATGGCCGACACCCTGATTTGGACTTCCAGCCTCCAGAACCATGAAACAATAAATTTCTGTTCATTAAAGCCACCCGCTTTGTGGTGTTTTGTTACGGCAGCCCCAGGAGATTCATATGGCCAGCTTCTTTCCCACGGAATCCATCTAGTTTGTCTAGGAATGACATGCCTCTGCTGAACTGCTATCACCCAAACATGAATGGAAGCCAAATTCAGTCCTGGCCCTATGAATACATGAGACCCTGGTCTCCATGCGTGCTCCCTCCATTGAATGCCAAGCCTACCGTGGCCTCACCACGAATGAACCCTCCGAGGACAACCAACTGCCACCCATATCAGTGCCTCTGGGCAGGTTTGCACAACACTGTTGGCACTGAGAGCTCTCATTATCTGCCCACTTGGGATCAGCTTTTCCTCCCTCCCACGCTCTTCAAGTAGACCTAGTACCTCATTGCACTCTGGGGCTTGATCTATTCTTCCCTTGTAATCCATTTCCAGATGAAGTAGTTCTCAGATCAGCAACCAAGTCCAGAATTCATTAGTCTTTGTAACCAGCTGAACTCATCTCATGAATGTCTATTCAATTTATGTGCATTCTAAGTCTGAGCACTCCATGCAGCCAATGTCAGCAGAAAGTACTACGCTGCATCCTGTTTCCATAGAAAATTAGTTACCGGCACATAAACTTCTTCCTGGCCACACCAAGACTCCCTACTAAGAAAATACTAAGAACTTTTCCGTCTGTGACTATAACAACACAAAGCAAATATGTGCATTTCTCTGACTGATGCCCTATGCAGCAGAAAAGAGGGAGGCTTCTTAAAAAAAGCGTCTGAGTCCCTGGTGGGTTGCACCACTGTGTAAATATTAGCCCAAAAGCTGAAGTTTCATCTCCTTCCACTCACCCTTTGATTACTAAATCCCATGTCTTATTGTCCCTTCACCTTTCATTGCCAACTGCTCTCATGCTGCCACAGTTCCATCAGCATCGATTATAGAGGTGACCATTGTTTATTCATTCTGCATGCGGTACCGGGCGGGATGTCACAGGAGAAATGAGAAATAAAAACCTCTGCCACAAAGAACCTGTGGTCAGGACACTCATGAATAGGGCTGCGTGATGGGGTTCATACCAGAACACTGAGGAGAAGCATTTTTGCAGGAAAGATCCCTTTTTAAGAACAGACTTTATTTTTTAGGGCAGCTTCAGTTTCAGGTTTGCATAAAAATCACACAGAAAGTAGAGAGTCCCTGTCTCAGTCCTCTAGGGCTGCTGTAACAGAAATTCCACAAGTGGATGGCTTTAACAAACAGAAATTTATTCCGTCATAATCTAGTAGGCTAGAAGTCCAAATTCAGGGTGTTAGCTCCAGGGGAAGGCTTTCTCTCCCTGTCAGCTCTGGAGGAAGGTCCTTGTCATCAATCTTCTCTGGACTAGGAGCTTCTCTGCACAGGAACCCCAGGTCCAAAGGATGTGCTCTGCTTCCAGCACTCCTTTCTTGGTGGTACAAGGTCTCCCACTCTCTATTCCATTCCCTTTCCTTTTATCTCTTGTAAGATAAAAGGTTGTGCAGGCCACACACCAGGGAAACTTCCTTTACATTGGATCAGGGATGTGACCTTAGTAAGGGTGTTACAATCCCATCCTAATCCTCTTTAACATAATGTAACCTTCCTTCATTAACCACAGGCAGAGATTAAGATTTATAACACATAGGAAAATTACAATCACAAAATGGAAGACAGCCACACAATACTGGGAATCATGACTTAACCAAGTTGACACATATTTTTGGGGGACACAATTCAATCCATGACAGTCCCCATATACCACTCTCATCCTGCACACAGTTTTCATGTGGTACATTTGTTATAACTGATGGACCAATGTTGATAAATTATTAACTAAAGTCCATGGTTTAAATTAAGGTTCTCTCTTGGTGTTGTACAGTCCAGTGGGTTTTGACAAATGTTTAATGTCATATGTCTGCCATTACAACATCACACAGGATACCACTTGCAAAAAAAACCACTACTGTCGAGTCAATTCTGACTCACAGGGACACTGTAGGAGAGAGTAGAACTGCCCCATAGGGTTTCCAAGGCTGTAAATCTTTACAAAAGCAGACTGCCACATCTTTCTCCCACAGAGCGGCTGGTGTGTTTGAACCGCCAGCCCTTTGGTTAGCAGCCGAGCACTTAACCACTGTGACACCAGGGCTCCTTTCTCCTACCCCTGGTAATCACTAATAAACTTTGATCTCTATACATTTGTCTGTTCTAGATATTTCATGTGAGTGAAATCATACAATATTTGTCCTTTTGTGATTTCACTCAGCACAATGTCTTCAAGGTTCATCCATGTTGTAGCATGTATCAGGACTTTGTTTCTCTTTATGGTTGAGTAATATTCCATTGTATGGATATACCACAGTGTAATGCAGCAAAATGAATTATCTAAATTCATGAGGGATAAGAGACAGGATCAGCACAAAGCTGATTCCTATGAGGTGGAGGTCAGAGCTACCTTCGCTCTCCAACTTTTTCAACCATTTCTGACACCATGGCACACTCTACTTCTCTGCTGGGTTTGATGATTTGTTGCAATGATCACACAGAACTCACAAACCATACTCATAGTTATGTGGTTTATTAGGGAAGTGATAGGCTACTACTTTGGATCAAGATAAACTTGGAAATAACAAGAACAACACGGGATCAGGAAGCACATAGGCAAGGTCTGGAAGGCTCCCTGGAGGTGGAGAGCACATCCCTCCTTTCTTCAGTGCAGGACGGCTTCCAACCAGGACCGCTGTCTCAGCTGCTCTCTGCCATCAGGCGTCTCTGCAGTCAAGCCTCTTTGCCATGAGACTGCTCTGCCACTAACTGGCCCAGCTCACGGCCAGTGCAGCAGCTTCAGGACCACTCAGCTCCCACATGGCTCTGCTTCTCTGCCAGTCCAGTTCTCAACCATCATCTCTCTTACCCAGGAGGCCTCTAAAACCTCTGCAACTGAGCTCTTTATATATTCTGATCCTCATCAGTTATAAGACAGGCTTCCCTCACCAGACCAGAGTTCAACCAATCCTCAATAACTCATGAAATGTCAATCAACTCAGATCTTGTTAATTACCAGACAAAAGTATCAAACCATCAAGCTGGCTACAGCTTATCCAGGAAATGTCAATCAACCCAGGGAATCACCTGGGAAAAGAAACAAACCCTTTAGGGTGGAAAACAACCTGAGAGCGCCCCCGCCACCTCCAAGCTGCTTCACCTAAGAACTGAACCTCGGGGCTTAGGGGGAAAATCCCTCAAGTTATTTTTCCAAAGAATCAAGGAGAAATGCCACGTGAAGAAACTCATTTCACCAACCACATTTTGTTTGTCCATTCATCTGTTGACGTACATTTAGGCTGTTTCCACCTTTTGGCTATTGTGAATAGTGCTGCAATGAACGTTGGTGTGTTAACAAACCTCTTTGGGGGACATAATTCAATCCTTCAAGGACACTTCCCTATGAGGCTTGGTGGGGTTGGAGTCCATCTCCCCCAACAGGGGTGAAACTTGTCGGACATTCCTTTCTGGGCTGCCCCTGGGTACAGACCAATCAGTTGCCTCATCCCAGATTTTGAATCTTGACCCAGTGAAGATGCAGTGGGCCTTTCTATAGGATGATGGAGGTGGTGAGATCAAGCCTCTGGGGACCTGGCCCTAAGCAGCACTGCAGCCTCCACCCTTTGCCCAGTGCCAGCATTGGTGGTACGTCCACAGCTCCTGGTGGCATCTCCATCCTCCCTGGAACAAGCCTGTAGCACAAACAAGGGTGCTGTCTCTGGTGCTGTTGCCTCCAACCTAGTTTCCAGTTCCACTAGCAATTCAATGAACAGCTGAGTATCTCCTTAGTATTTTTCTCTGCTCAAGAAACAGGCTGATACAGAAATTGCAATGAAAGTACTTGATGTACTGAAAGTAGTGAGAATAACAACCTCCAAGATGAGGAACTGGCTGAGGTGAGGAGGTGTCGAAGAGAGCAAGGAGTACCAGCTGGGAAGGTGGTGGTCCTTGCTTTACCGTTGCAATGTTTATTTACACAGCCTCTTCTGGTGACACCAACTCTGAGCTAGAGAAGCTACAGTTTTCAGTGAGTTGACAGGAAAGGTTCAGGTGCTGGGATAGTTAGACCCTTCATGGAGCCCCAATTAGGTCCTACAGGAGACACTTGTTTAGCCCTAAGTGGCGCGTGTGAAAGAAGAGAAGGAAGAAAATACAACTTTGCTAAGAGAATTCGTTTCTGCCTGGGGCCTTTAAGCTAGGTTCGCTTGATTTGTTGCCTTGAAGGGTTAGAACAGTTGAATTCCATATCTGAAGCTAAACTTAGCAGGGACTGTGTTATGGGTGTGGGAAATTTAGTAGGCGATAAAACAGGGACAGAGTTAAGATGAATTCCTCCCTTCTCCCAAGCAGCTCCATGTAATTACTCTTTGCCCTAGAAGGGAATACACCTGGGAAAAAGACCTCATTATAGCATGAGCCTCGCCAGCTGAGGTTCCTATTTCCAGCAGTCAAGGAAAAGGCCTTCAGACCAAGGCCAGAGGCAGGGAGGACAAACAGCCCAAGATCTACTCAGAGACTTTGTCTCTATCAGCTCTGGTTGTGGTCATTGCCCATAGAACTGACCAGAAACAAAGAGACCAGAACTCTATGTTTTTCTAAGGAACTCCTTCTAAAGTAATTTGGAGTCTTGTCCTTAAAAAACAACAAACCAAACCCGTTGCTGTCAAGTTGATTCCAACCCATGGCGACCCCACGTGTGATAGAGTAGAACTGCTCTATAGGGTTTTCCTGGCTGTAATTACAGGCCTTTCCTCTGTGGCTCCTCTGGGTGGGTTCAAATGGCCAAACTTTAGGTGAGTAACCAAACTCAAACACTCAACCCACTGCTGTCAAGTGGATTCCAACTCATAGTGACCTCATAGGATTTCCAAGGCTGTAAATCTCTATGGAAGCAGACTGCCACATTTTTGTCCCTCAGTGTTGCTGGTGGTTTTGAACCACTGACCGTTCGGTTAGCAGTCAATCGTTTTAACCACTGGGGCTCCTATCTTTAGGTTAGCAGTCGAGGGCAAACCGTTCGTGCCACCCATGGACTCCTTAGCCATGAAAAGCCTTTGAGTATTCAAACTTCAGGGCAATTCCCAGTTTCCTGAACCTGCACCAAGAAGAAGTGCACTACGAAGCTATAACCTCCCCCACAACACCAGAAAAGGGCATGCTTCCCATTGTCCATGTTAGATGTGGCATGGACAAGGCAGCCTCTCCCAGAGAGAAGAAACAGGAGTCAGGGAGGTGGATGGGCAAGAAAGGGTCTCCCAGGCTGCAGAGCCAGGTTTTCCAAGAGCTGCTCCATTGCCAGGGTGAAGCCTCTTTGTTCCTGCCCGAACGCATGACCATCTGCACCACTCCCCACTCCCCGTTTCCTGAGTGAGAGACGAATAAAGAGTAGAAACTCCAGGCTGGGCCAGAACAGTCCCGTTTCTCTTAGATGTACGTGGCTTTCCAGCAGTTCCTTACCAATCTCAAGTTAGTACCAGAGCCTTGTTGGTCTGTGTGTGGTTGGCTGAATAACAGGCTCCCAAAGCAGTCCGCATTTTAATCCCTAGAACCTGTGAGTACGTCCACTTACATGGCAGAGGGGCTTTGCAGGTGTGATTAAGTGAAGGCTCTTGGGATGATCCTGGAGTATCCAGGTGGGCTCAATGCAATCATAAAGGTCCTTATAAGAGGGATGCAGGTGGGTCAGAGTTAGAGGGGGAGATGTGAGGACGGGAGCAGAGGTCAGAAGGAGAGCTCTGAAGATGCAGGAAGGGGCCAGAAGTCAGGGAATGCAGGCGGCCTTTAGGAACTGGTAAGGGCAAGGAACGAGTTCTCCCCACAGAGACTCCAGAAGGAACACAGCTCCGCTGACACTGGTTGTAACCCACCGAGACTGATTTTGGATTTGGCCCACGGGCCGTAGTTAGCTGTTTCCTTCGCCCTCCCAAAGGCAGGCAACCCTGTTCCTTGCAACATCCACTCCCCTTTGTGACAAATTTGGTAACTTGGATCTTTTTTTAAATTATTATTGAGGTGAAATAGATGTAACAAAACATACGCCAACTCAGTAATTTCTGCAGGTACAATTCAGTGACGTTGATTACATTCTTCAAGTTGTGCAGCCATCGTAACCACCCTTCCCAAATCATTCCGTTAACACAAACGCAACACCCCCAGATAACCCGGATCATTTGTGTAGCCTCCAAGGATGCAGTTCCTGAGAATAAGTCTCCAAGTCACCACCAACCACCCTAATACGTGACCCACCAAATGGGGAGCTGTGGGGGAGTGCAGGCCTCCACCCACAAAACCTGCCATCACTGCATCTTCCCTGCCCAGTGGTGCCCCTTCTGTCTGGGTTGAACCCCTCTGTCCTTCCTAGCCCCTCTTTCTGCCTTCCTCACCAGTGAGAATCCAGCTCCTTCCCTCCATGAGCCCCTTTTCCATTTGAGAAGAGGAAAGATAATGCGCTTCTTTTCCTCTCCTAATTAGCCCACAAGAAGAAGATTAATTTTCTCAATCAGGTTCTACTGCACCTGCATATTATTTACAGTCTGTGGGGTATATGGTTAGAATTACATTCACTGTTTAGTAAGCTGGATAATTCTCATTCTAGATATATGTTCAGTCATTATCAGTCAACATTTTCGTGCCTTAAAAAGTCACAATTTAAAGAACTTGCAGGTAGCTTTGCAGATAAACATCCAAATGGCACACAATTTCAGGAGAAACTGCTGGCAAGGTTCCCGTGGCCCGAGCTGGGAGCCTGGGCCACCAGCTTTCCTTACACGACAGCTGTTGGCAGGTTGATTCCTGTCTGGGTGTACCCCTTACGCTTCCCTGGTCCCTGCTCTCCTCTGCAGCTGTCTGTCTGGTTCTAGGGCCCCCCACAGCTGCTGGCTTGGCAAATCCAACCCCAGCTGAGACATAGGCTGTAATGGAGTGAGGGCAGAATTGCATAAAGCCGGTAAAATGGGCTTACGCTGAGCAGACAAATGGCCTGTTCTGGGCAAAAACTACATGCCGTTCTCAGCATCAAAACCAAACCAAACCAGCTCTCTGGGGCTGAGTGAGCACACCTCTGCTGTGGCCTTTTCTAGTACGTACTAAGCTGATGGCTAATCTCGAGCACTTGAGCAAAGGCTGTATATAAGGCTTAACGACAATTAAAAAATGTTTAATAGATTCCTCTTGAACAAAATGGTACACTTGGTGGCAATTTTAAGAATACTTTCATTCAACAGAGCTTCTTCTTGGAAAGAAGTGAATTTACGGCCACAAAAGAAAATTCTCAGTGGAGGTTACAGAAATGGCAAAATGTAGTATTTTCTTCCTTTTTGTTCTCTAGCGATTCAGCCTCCCTCACACGCTCATGTTCACTGCACGAGGGTCCTCGCCGGCCGACATACCAGTGCACCTGTCCCTGGCAAGGGCTCGGGAACCCACAGGAGGAGAGCAGGCATCTGGAAGGCACAGGTAGGCTGATTGTCAAATCATATTTCTTGAGCATCCAGAAGTGAGAGAGCTGTGTGCCCAGGAAGCCACGTGAACGGGAGAACCACGGAGACTCTTCGGTGGGGGTAAATTAATCTACTGGCCGTGAGAACAGGCTAATAATAGCCTTACTCCAAGCTTTCTGCAAGCTTTCAAAAAGAAGCAGTACAAATGTATATGATGTAATGGAAAAGGGCTTATCTTGCTTTATATGTTAGAAAATATGAGGCAGTGGTGGTTCGGGGTAGAGTTCTCATTTTCCACACAGAAGACCTGGGTTCAAATCCTGGCCTATGCACTTGATGTACAGCTACCACCCATCGGTCGATGGAGGCTCGCATGTTGCTATAATGCTGAACAGGTTTCAGTGGAGCTTCCAGACTAAGACAGACCGGAAGAAAGGCCTGGTTGTCTATTTCCAAAACTCAGTTGGTGAAAACCCCGTGGATGATGATGATCTGATCCACAACATGGGGATGGCGCAGGTCCGGGCAGCATTGCGTTCCGTTGTGCATGGGGTCATCATGAGCTGGGAACATACTCAACAGCAGCTAATAACAGCAACATCCATGAGAAAATATGTTTCCAAGAACTTACTTGGAGAATTTGAACACCCAGTGGTTTGAAAGTCCGTGAGTTAAGCTTTGTAACATTTTTTCCAGCCCTTCAGCATGCATTTTTTCTTTGAATGAATTCAAAGTAGGATGTTATGACAGACATGTTGACATGGCCGATTAATCTGGTCAGCTGCATTCCTTTACATTAAGAAGGAGGATATTTGAGGAGAATGAGTAGGTATTGATTGCCCTGTATAAAATACTAGAAATAAGTCTCACACGCTTATTTGTGTTAAGAAATAAATCGTAGATTTCTCTTCTTCCAGTAATTCAGGAATTTTACTTTGCAGAACACATTGATACCACTCATTTCAAAGTATGTCGCACCAATATTAACTGAACAGAAAACTGAAATTGGTAAATCAGACACTATGTGTAATAGGCCTCAGTCCACACAAGGTGTCTACCTAATCCCCTAACCAAGGGTAAGAGACCACCTGAGGAATCCTGATCAGAAGTGAAAAGCTATCCTTCTCCAAAGAATCCTCCCAACCTCTAGTCTGTGTTCTATTTTCTTCATAAAGCAGGAATTGTGGACAAGAGGATAGTGTGTTTTGATCATGTAGGAATCAGCCAGCATTTTGGCACTTGGATACTCAGGTTTTTGCTATACTGTTAGTTCCCATTGAGTCAGCTTCAAGTCATACATACAACAGAACAAAACATTGCCTGGGCTTGGGCCATCTTCATGATCATTGGTATGTTTGAGTCCATTGTTGTAGTTACTGTGTCTGTCCATCTCACTGAGGGTTTCCCTCATTTTCTCTGACCCTCTACTTTACCAAACATGACGTCCTTTTCTAGAGATTGGTCCCTCCTAATGACGTGTACAAAATAAGCAAGACAAAATTTTGCCATCCTTGCTTTTCAGGAGCATTCTGGCTGCACTTCTTCCAAGACTGATTTGTTCGTTCTTCTGGAAATCCATGGAATATTCAATGTTCTTAGCCAACAGCACAATTAGAATGCATCAATTCTAGGTGATTCATAGTTCGCAAATGGTGGAGGCACTGGCAGGGATGGCCCAAATGCATGCTCCCCTTTTCAAGAGGTACTAATCATCAGGATCCACATCAACGTCCATGGAAGCAGCAGTCAGGAAGTCAAACGACACGTTGCATTGGGCTAATCTGCTGCAAAAGACCTGTTTAAAGTGTTAAAAAGGAAAGATGTCACTTTTAGGACTAAGGTGCACCTGACCCAAGCCATGGCTTGACAATGAATAAGGAAGACAGAAAAAGAATTGGTGCCTTTGAATTATGGTGTTGGCGAAGAATATTGAATATACCGTGGACTGCCAGAAGAACGAATAAGTCTGTCTTGGAAGATGTACTGCCAGAATACCCCTAGAAGTGAGGATGGCGAGTCCTGTCTTGCTTATTTTGGACATGTTATCAGATGGGACCAATTGCTGGAAAAAGACATCATGCTTGGTAGAGCAGAGGATCAGCAAAAATGAGGGAGACCCTCAATGAGATGGACTGACACAGTGGCTGCAATAACAGGCTCACAGATAGCAACAATCATGAGGACGGCACAGGACCGGACAGTGTTTCATTCTGTTACACGTAAGGTCACTATGAATCTGAGCTGGCTCAAGAGCAACTAACAACAACTATCAGGCAGCATCCTCTCTCTTCTTTGATTTTTCACAGAAAAATAAGGAATAAGTAGCTGTTGGTTGCAATGCGGATACCTTTAAGATTGATGCTCCACAAGAAAAATGAAGAATAGGGAGACAGGTGCCTCGTGAAAAGGAATACCAATTTAAAATACAGACGAGTTCTGTGTTTTTGCTTAATAGGGGAGAGAGACAACCTGGAGTAAAGGAGCATGAAGAACACCATGGACACAAGGAAAGTATTCACCCAAGAGACAGAAAGGGCCACATAAACCAGAGACTTCACCAGCCTGAGACCAGAAGAACTAGCTGGTGCCCGGCTACCACCAATGACCGCACTGACAGGGAACGCAACAGAGAGTACCGGATGGAGCAGGAGAAACCCCAGAGAGCATGGCCCCTGGATTCTCTATCAGCCCAGAACTCAAACAGTTTTCTAGGCCAACTCTTCAGACAGGGACTGGACTGGACTAGGGGACATAAAGTGATTACTAGTGAGGAGTGTGCCTCTTAGCTCAAGTAGATACAAGAGACTAAATGGGCAGCTTCTATCCGCAGGTGAGATGGGAAGGCAGAGAGGGTTAGGAGCTGGTTGAATGGACATGGGGAATCGGGTGGAAAGGAGGAGTGTGCTGTCACAGTATAGGGAGAGCAATTAGAGTCACATAACAGTGTACATATTAATTTTTGTATGGGGAGAAAGAAAAAGTAAATGAGAGGGTAGTCAGGGGAGAAGAAGAAAACAGGAGAATGAGAGGCAGACAGAAGAGAAAACTCAAGGGGGAAAGCAGAGCTCCAGGAAGGGGGACAGTGCAAAGGTGGAGGTGAGAAGGGAGCCAGAGGAGAGGGAGCCTGGGCACAGGGAAGCCGTGGCAACAACGGGAAGAGGGCAGGACAGAGGGAAGGCAGCAGGGGAGAACAGGTTAGTGGAAACTGGTGAGGTCCTGTGTCACCCCAGACCTGGGGGTCTTTGGAGCAAGTCGTAACATGTTTTCAGTAACCTATAGCACCGATTTCCATGGAGAGGCATTCATTCAGCAGGTATGTACGGAGTGCCTGTTCTCTGCCAGGTTCTGGGTTTGCGCTTGACCACTAACCTAAAGATTGGCAGTTTGGACCAACCCAGAGGTGCCATGGAAGAAAGCCCTGGCAATCTGCTTCTGTTAAGATTACAGCCAAGAAAACCCTATGGAGCAGTTCTACTCGGTAGCACATGGGGTCACTTTTTTGTTTTTTTTGGTTTTTGGTCCTTGGTGCGGGGATGCATCAGTGGGGTTCACGTTCCTGGGAGGTGAGAGGCTTAGAAACAAGGTATGTCTTCCTTATATGATTTTGGAGTTTATATTTTAAGTAAGGGTTATTGTACAATGGATTTCTTAAGCTTTTGCATGCATTTGACTGGTTTAGGTTTTAAAGTTGCAGTTTGGAACTCTTGGTATAAATCAAAGTGGTCTCACGTACTTGAAACAGCCAGGTGGGTTTTGATTTGATTAGTGGTTTGTACAGGAGGTGGGTGAGGTGGGGACAGGACAAACCCGCTTCCTGAGCCTAAAGGTTACATCTGGAAACACGCTTTCTTTATGGTCCTGGCCTTTTCTCCTCTCAGATCAAATCCAGATGTCAGATGTCTTCTCTGTCCAGTTGTTCTCAGAAAACAGTGATTGGCGCTATTACCCTGGGAATTCAGGGAACCTTCAGCTTAAAGAAAGGACTGACACTCGGTTCTGACTTTTGAAACTGCTCTTATCAAAATGTCAAGCTCCGCCATGCCGAAAGGCATCACAATACAGCACCCCAGATTCACAAAGGATTAGACGGCAAATTAGTTCAGCCAGAGCAGTCCATTAACGTGAGGGCTTCTCTAGCGTATAGCTGTGTGCTTCTTAGTGGGACTGTCCCCAAAGTCCCTCTGGGGCTGGTGGGGATGGGGAGATGGCCCCTCGGAGAATAGGATGGTGCCCTCTCAGGCTCCCTGGTGGCACCATTGTGGCTGTATGGGCAGGAGAACCCCAGCTGACATGGCTGCTAACATCGCTGCTGTCACTTGGGCCTTGGGCAAGATTTCCAAAGGGGGGTTAAAGTACGCTCGTTACCATGGAGTCGATTCTGTTACAGGGTAGAATTGCTCCATAGGTGTTATGGATTGAATCGTCTCAATTTAGCTAGTCCATGATTCCCAGTATTGTGTGATTGTCCACCATTTTGTCATCTGATATGATTTTCCCATATGTTGTAAATCCTACCTCTATGATGTTAATGAGGCAGAATTAGAGGCTGTTATGTTAATGAGGCAAGGCTCAAGCTACAAGATTAGGTTTTGTCTTAAGTCAATCTCTTTTGAGATATAAAAGAGAGAAGCGAGCAGAGAGACATGGGGGACCTCATACCACCAAGAAAGGAGAGCCAGGAGCAGAGCGTGTCCTTTGGACCCAGGGTCCCTGCGCTGAGAAGCCCCTAGACCAGGAAAGATTGATGACGAGGACCTTCCTCCAGAGCTGACAGAGAGAGAAAGCCTTCCCCTGGAGCTGGCACCTTGAATTCGGACTTCTAGCCTACTACACTGTGAGAGAATAAATTTGTCTTTGTCAAAGCCATACGCTTAGGGTATTTCTGTTATAGCAGGACTAGATAACTAAGAAAATAGGGTTTTCTTGGTTGTAATCTTTATGGAAGCAGATCACCAGGCCTTTCTACTGTGGTGCCACCGGGTGAGTTTGAACTGCCAACCTTTCAGTTAACAGTGAGGTGCAAACCGTTTGTGCCACCCAGGCTCCTCTCCAAAGGAAAACCCCTTGTATTTCCTGCCCCCATCCTTGAGAAATTGTTTTGATGAGATCATTTGGGAACAGATATCAATATCCATGAGAAACAAGATTTCTTTGAATTCTTAACCAGTGACCATCGAGTGAACCCGACTCATGGTGACCTCATGTGTGTCCGAGTAGAACTGTGCTCCACAGGGTTTTCAAAGGTTGCTTTTCCAGAAGGAGGTCATCAGGCCTTTTTTCTGAGGTGCCTCTGGGTGGACTTGAACCTCCCACCTTCCTCTGAGCAGCCAAGCTTGTTAACCATTTGCACCACCCAGAGACTCTGTGAACTATTAAACATGTTAAATTTTAGTAAGTTCTGGAACTCGACAGAGGTGATGGTTGCACAGCATTGCCAGTGTACTTAATGTCACTGACTTGTACACTTCACAATGGTTAAAACGGTGAATTTTACCTTACATGTATTTTACCAAAATTATGGAAAATGTTGCAGCAATAATTAGGCACCCATATAATGACACTTCTGGTTTTACATCAGTGGGGGAAATAAAATGAAATTTCACCAAATTTGAAAAAATTTTGAAAATTCCTGAAATTAGAAAACATTTGGTGAAACACTGTTAACTAACAGGCTCGAATTTTAGCATGGTTTGATGATAAAACGCAACTCACCATGGACACTGATTCCTTAGCAGAGCCATAGCTTCCAAATTTGTCTTCTGATGCAGGAATACTAAAACTGGGAGGAAAACAAAGGCACAGATATTACCGAGAACAATCCAGAGTTAACCATTATATCAGGAACTGAGAAGCAAATCGCTGGGCTGCTGGGAGATCAATTGCGCCATCTGACGCGTCCTCACAGCTGGTCTAGGAAGCGTCACTGGCAGAGCAGATCCTACCTGGTGGGAAAAACATCCTTTTCACGTTCTCTGAAGCAGCACTGCACCTGGTGCTTCTAGCCAGTGTCCTCGCGGTCCATTAGGGCTCAGCTTCAAAGCCTGAAAGGACCGTTGGAGGAAAAGCAAAGCTATTTACACCCGTTTCTTCTCTGTTTGCAAGCTGAGCTCAGTGAGAATTGAAAAGCAGCCCTATCAGGTCCCCAGGAAAAATAGAAAACGCAGGAACTTACTTTTATGGCAAAATAATTCATCTGATAAAACTAACAACTTATATTGAGGCCTCCATATGCGGTATGAAGTTAATTTTCCGTTTCGTTTTGTTGTTTTAAATGTTGTAGAAGTGCAGGTAACGTGCACACCCTCAGCAGATTCCCCCACCCCGCCATGGTAAAGAAGAGGCTGACGTGACCGCGTGACGAGCAGTCTCAGTAAATGTTTCCGAATTGGAGGGAGAGAGTGTCCTGGAATTAAGTCAACAATATTACATTTCCAGGATTGTAACACCCCACCCAGAAGAAAGGCCTGGAGATCTACTTCCAAAAAGTCAGCCATTGAAAACCCCGTGGAACATAGTTCTACTCTGACACACGTGGGGCCACCAGGAGTTAAATAAACTCCACAGCAACTGGTTTGAAGATATATATATATATATATATATGTATACCCACTGGTGTTGAGTCAAGTGGATTCCAACTCACAGCGACCCTATAGGACAGCGTAGGAGTGCCCCAAAGCGTTTCCAAGGAGCAGCTAGTGGATTCGAACTGCCGACCTTTTGGTCAGTAGCTGAGCTCTTAACCACTGTTCCACCAAAGTCAACCTTTCCTAAAGGTTAACCTAAGACGGCTCTACTATGAAAGAAATCATTCCTTTCTGTCTCGTTCCCGGGAAGATGGAGAAAAACTACTTACGCTTCACCAGTTCATCACCTAACAGCTATTATTTATTTCCCCTGAGCTTATTTTTAAGCTAAATAAATACAGCCCCTCACATCGCCGTAAAGAGATTATTTCCTCAAGGTTTGGTAATGTTATTCTTCCTTAGGTGTTGTTGAAGGTATGCCATTGAACAAACGGGGCAAAATAGAACAGAATCTCTGCTGATCGTCCAGGAGCCCCTGAAGCTGGAGTTAGTGTGGATACGTGACTACACGTGTACTGTCTGCATGGAATGCGGCCCAACGTGACAACAGGCCCACTGAGGTCCAGGACGGATTCCCTCTCCCCAGAGTTCTAGAAATGCTTCTCTCCCCGGATGACATTTCTTTGGTCCAAGAGAGAAAATAGGTGCAGTTACTGTCAGTGTCTTTGCTCACGATGGGTCCTCACATTCCCCTGGTCTCAGCGCTCTGCCCTGGAGGGCTCATCCTGGAGGGGTCAGCTGCTGGCCAGAAGGTAGGTGGTTTCAGTCTGCCCATAGGTGACCTGGAGGGGTCATCCTGGAGGCAGAGCCTCTCGACTTGCCACCATCAATGGAAAATGCATGTTCTGGGCAGCGACTCTAAGTACCGGCAAGAAACCACCAGTGCTGCCGGGTTGACCCCGACTCCTGGCAACCCCACATGTGTCAGAGTAGACTGTGCTGCATAGGGTCCTCGATGACTGATTTTTTGGAAGTATATCACCAGGCCTTTCTTTTGAGGCACCTCTGAGTGGGCTCAAACTACCAATCTTTTGCACAATGAAAACAACAACAAACCAGTTGCTGTCAAGTTGACCCCAACTCATGGTGACCCCATGCATGTCAGAGTAAAACTGTGCTCCATAGGGTTTTCAGTGGCTAATTTTTTAGAAGTAGATCATCAGGCCTTTCTTCCTAGGCACCTCTGGGTGGACTCAAACCACCAACCTTCCGGCCAGCAGCTGAGTGTTTTCTCCGTTTGCTCCGCTCCTAGCAGCCAGCACAAGCTCTCTTTTCCCTGCATCTGACAGTGAACATCCCTTTCTCCTGAGTCCCTGAGTGACCAAGATGAGCAGAACCCATAAAGGACCGTGTGAGCAAGAATAAACTTTGTCATGCGGCCACTGCGGTTTTTCAGGTTGCTGCCACAGCAAAACCCAGTCTATCCTGTCTGACACCCTGCCTGTTAGTCAGAACCAAAAGGCTGATGAGTCTTTCTCTGGATCCCTTGGCATGGTGGTATCAACCAGCGATGTTTGAGTTCAATAGCTCCTCGTGACCTGCAGATTCAGCTGAAAGAGGAGCTGTAGAATCCAGGACGAGTTCAGTGGGCACCCTCCACAGGTCAGTGTTTCAAATTCAGACATGAAGATGGAGCATGGATTTTGAGGGAAATCCAATGGCCAGGTTTGAAATATCTCTAATTGGATGAGAAAATAAAGAAATTGCAAACGAAGGAGAGAGTGAGCAGAGCGTGTCCCAGAGGACACTTTGTGTTGATTAGCAGCACGAGTGGCTGCAAAGAGTTTCAGGATTTTTATTTTGAAAGGACAAGACCGCAATTCTAGAACTAATGCAAATTACAGGTGGGACGTTAGGACTATTTCCCCAGTCTGGTATCAATGAAATTGTGCATGCACGTATGTGGGGGTGTACGCGCAGATGCGTGTGTGCATGCATGTGTGCACGTGTGTGTGTATGCGTGTACATGCATACTCGTGTGTGTGATAATACATAATGCAATTTTGGGAGGTAAACTCTCCATAGAGGTACAACATGCACCTAGAGATGATACAGACCATAATGATACAGCCCATGAATTTTCACAACTTGAGTGCATCATGTAACCAGCACTCAGATCAAGAAACAGAATCTCGTCAGCACCAAGGACTCCCCTCACATTACTCCCAGTTACCCCCTGCCCAAGTGCCCACTTTCCTGACTTCTAAAGCAGACTTCCCTGCCTGCTGCGTATGGTTTTCTTTCCTGGATGTTCTGTTTGGGGGGTTCACCCATGTTGCTACATGGAGTGGCAGTCCATCCATCCTCACAGCTGTAGGGTCTTCCACGTATGGGTATGTGCCATTGTTCACAGCTGTAAGGTCTTCCATGTGTGGGTATGTGCCATTGTTCACAGCTGTAAGGTCTTCCACGTGTGGGTAGGTGCCATTGTTCACAGCTGTAGGGTCTTCCACGTGTGGGTATGTGCCATTGTTCACAGCAGTAGGGTCTTCCACGTGTGGCTACGTGCCATTGTTCACAGCTGTAAGGTCTTCCACGTGTGGGTACGTGCCACTGTTCACAGCAGTAGGGTCTTCCACGTGTGGGTACATGCCACTGTCCACAGCAGTAGGGTCTTCCACGTGTGGGTACGTGCCATTGTTCACAGCTGTAAGGTCTTCCACGTGTGGGTACGTGCCATTGTTCACAGCTGTAGGTTCTTCCACGTGTGGGTACGTGCCGTTGTTCACAGCAGTAGGGTCTTCCACATGTGGGTACGTGCCACTGTCCACAGCAGTAGGGTCTTCCACGTGTGGGTACGTGCCATTGTTCACAGCTGTAAGGTCTTCCACGTGTGGGTATGTGCCATTGTTCACAGCAGTAGGGTCTTCCACGTGTGGGTACGTGCCATTGTTCACAGCAGTAGGGTCTTCCACATGTGGGTATGTGCCATTGTTCACAGCTGCAGGGTCTTCCATGTGTGGGTTTCACTGCTATTGTGAATTACTGTCCACTCTATTGTTGATAGGCATTGGAGTGGTTTCCAACTGGGGGCTGCTACAAATCGTGCTGCTCTGAACACATTTGTCCATCTCTTTTGGTGGTCATACAGATACAGTCCTAGTGGGTACAAACCTAGCAGTGGAATTGATGGTCCCCGGCATGGTGGGTTCAGTCTCAGTATTACTGCCCCGCAACTTTCCAAAGAGGTTATGCTCCTACCAGCAGGGTACAAGGGTTTCAGTTTTTCCAAATCCTTTCCAACCCTTGCAAACAGTTAAAGTGCTTGGCTGCTAACCGAAAGTTTGGAGGATCGACTTCACCCAGAGACACCTCAGAAGGAAGGCCTGGTTATTTACTTCCAAATAATCAGTCACTGAGAGCCCTATGGAGCCCTGTGGCCACACACAAGGTCACCATGAGTCAGTCAACTCAAAGGCAACTCATAGTGGACCAACCCTTGATATTTTCTGTCTTTCATGTTAGCCTTTTTAGTGAGTATATTTTCATTAGCTAATTTTCCAAAGTAGATTGCCAGACCTTTCTTCCTAATCTGTCATAGTCTGGAAGCTCTGCTGAAACCTGTCCACTGTGAGTAATCTTGCTTGTATTTGAAAGATTGGTGACATAACTTTCAACATCATAACAACATATAAGCCACCACAGTACAACAAACTGACAGACAGGTGGTTGAAGTTGTCAAGGATCATTCAACTTGGTTCAACAATCAGCGCCCTCGGAAGCAGCAATCAAGAAATCAATGTATTGCATGGGACAAATCTGAGAAAGAAATCTTTGAAGTGTTAAAAAGCAAAGATGTCACTTTGATGACAAAGATGTGCCTGACCCAATCATGGTCTTTTAAATTGCTTC
Source organism: Dugong dugon (assembly GCA_030035585.1). Taxonomy (NCBI): domain Eukaryota; kingdom Metazoa; phylum Chordata; class Mammalia; order Sirenia; family Dugongidae; genus Dugong; species Dugong dugon. The sequence goes on from CM057460.1 coordinate 1,897,799, forward strand.
ATATGCATGTGAAAGCTGGACAATGAAAATGGAAGACGGAATTGACTCATTTGTTCTGTAGTGTTGTTGAAGAATATTGAATATACTGTGGACTGCCAAAAGAATGAACAAATCTGTCTTAGAAAAAATACAACAAGAATGCTCCTTAGAAGTGAGGATTGTGAAACTTGGTCTTGCTTACTTTGGACGTATCATCGGAAAAGACAAATCCCTACAAAAGAGCATCGTGTTTGGTAAAGTTGTCGTTGTGTGCCATTGAGATGATTCCAACTCACAGCAACCCTATATGGCCATGATAGAACTGCCCCATAGGATTTCCCAGACTGTAATATTTGCAGCAGCAGATTGCCAGCTTTTTTCCTCCCTTGGAGTCAGTGGTGTGTTCAAACTGCGAACCTTTCGGTTAGTAGCCAAGTGCTTAACCATTGTGCCACCATTGTTAAAATAGAGGGTCAGCATAATTGAGGGAAACCCTCAATGAGATGGATTAACACCATAGCCACAACAATGGACTCCAACATACCGACCATAATGAAATGGCTCGTGACTGGGCTACATTTTGTTATGCTTTACCTAAGGTCGCCATGAGTTGGAGTTGGCTCAACAGCAAGTCTCAGCAACAGTGGCTGTGTGGTAGTATCTTACTGTGATTTTAACTTACATCTCCCAGGTGCCTACTGAGCATCATTTCTTTTTATTATTATTATTATTTGTTTGTTTGTTTATTGTTGTAGTTTAAATGAAGTTTACATTTCAAGTTAGTCTCTCATACAAAATTTTATACATACATTGTTATGTGACTCTAATTGCTCTCTCCATACTGTGACAGCACACTTCTCCTTTCCACCCCTGATTCCCCATGTCCATTCAACCAGCTCCTAACCCTCTCTGCCTTCCCATTTCACCTCCGGACAGAAGCTGCCCATTAGTCTCTTGTATCTACTTGAGCTAAGAGGCACTCTCTTCACAAGTATCACTTCATGTCCCACAGTCCAGTCCAATCCCTGTCTGAAGAGTTGGCCTCGGAAATTGTTTGAGTTCTGGGCTGATAGAGAATCCAGGGACCATGCTTTCCAGGGTTCCTCCAGTCTCAGTCAGACCATTAAGTCTGGTCTTCTTACTAGAATTTGAGTTCTGCATCCCATCATTCTACTGCTCCATCAGGGACCCTCCGTTGTGTTCCTTGTCAGGACATTCATTGGTGGTAGCCGGGCACCATCTAGTTCTTCTGGTCTCAGGCTGATGAAGTCTCTGGTTTATGTGGCCCATTCTGTCTCTTGGGTGAATACTTACCTTGTGTCTTTGATGTTCTTCATTCTCCTTTACTCCAAGTGGTTGGGACCAATTGATGCATCTTAGATGGCTACTTGCAAGCTTTTAAGACCCCAGACACCACTCACCAAAGTAGGATGCAGAACATTTTCTTGATAAGCTTTGTTATGCCAATTGACTGAGATGGCCCCTGAAAGCGTGGTCCCCAGACCCGGCATCCCTGCTACTCTGTCTCTCAAAGTATTTGATTGTATTGAGGAAACTTCTTAGCTTTGGTTTAGTCCAGTTGTGCTGACTTCCCCTGTAATGTCCTTCCCTTCACCTAAGATAATTCTTATCTAATATCTAGTTAGTAAATAACCCTCACTCTCCCTCTCACCCTCGTAACAATCAAAGAATGTTTAAACATTTTCTTGAGTTCTTATAATAGTGGTCTTATACAATATTTGTCCTTCTGTGACTGACTAAATTCACTCAGCATAATGCCCTCCAGATTCCTCCGTGTTATATTTTGCAGCTTCATCGTTGTTCTTTATCATTGCATAGTATTCCATTGTGTGGATATATCATAATTTGTTTATCCATTCATCTGTTGTTGGGCACCTAGGTTGTTTCCATCTTTTTGCTATTGTGAACAGTGCTGCAATGAACATGGCTGTGCATATATCTATTCATGTGACGGCTCTTATTTCTCTAGGATATAGTCCAAGGAGCAGGATAGCTGGATATTATGGTACTTCTATTTCTAGCACCAAATCGATTTCCAAAGTGGTTGTACCATTTTACATTCCCACCAACAGTGTATAAGTGTTCCAGTCTCTCCACAACCTCTCCAACATTTATTATTTTGTGTTTTTTTGGATTAATGCTAACCTTGTTGGGGTGAGATGGTATCTCATTGTAGTTTTGATCTGCATTTCTCTAAGGGCTAGTGATCATGAGCATTTCTTCATGTGTCTGTCACCCACCTGAATATCTTCTTTGGTGAAGTGCCTGTTCATATCATTTGTCCATCTTTCAATTGGGTTATTTGTCTTTTTGTTGTTGAGATTTTGCAGTATCTTGTAGATTTTAGAGATTAGACGCTGATCAGATTTGAAGTAGCCAAAATTTTTTTCCCAATCTGTAGGTTGTCTTTTGACTCTTTTGGTGAAATCTTTTGATAAGCATAAATGTTTGGTTTTTAGGAGCTCCCAGTTATCTAGTTTCTCTTCTGGTGCTTGTGCATTGTTACTTATTGTTCATATTATGTTTATGCCATGTATTAGGGCTCCTAGCATTGTCCCTATTTTTTCTGCCATGATCTTTATCGTTTTCGATTTTATATTTAAGTCTTTGATCTATTTTGACTTAGTTTTTGTGCATGGTGTGAGGTATGGGTCTTGTTTCAGTTTTTTGCAGATGGATATCCAGTCATGCCAGCACCATTGGTTAAAGAGACTGTCTTTTCCTCAATTAACAGAATTTGGGCCGTTGTCAAATATCAGCTGCTCCTAGGTGGATGAATGTATGTCTGGATTCTCAATTCTGTTCCACTGGTCTATGTATCTGTTGTTGTACCAGTACCAGGCTGTATTGGCTACCATGGCAGTATAATAGGTTCTAAAATCAGGTAGTGTGAGGCCTCCCACTTTGTTGTTCTTCTTCAGTAATGCTTTACTTATCTGGGGGCTTTTCCCTTTCCATATGAAGTTGGTGATTTGTTTCTCCATCTCATTAAAAAATGCCGTTGGAATTTGGATCAGGATTGCATTGTATCTGTAGATCGCTTTGGGTAGAATTGACATTTTCACAATGTTGAGTCTTCCTATCCATGAGCAAGGTATGCTTTTCCACTTATGCAGGTCTCTTTTGGTTTCTTGCAATAATGTCTTGTAGTTTTCATTGTATAGGTCTTTTACGTCTCTGGTTAGATTTATTCCTAAGTATTTTATCTTCTTGGGGGCTGTTGTAAATGGTATTGATCTGGTGATTTCCTCTTTGAGGTTCTGTTTGTTGGTATAAAGGAATCCAACTGATTTTTGTATGTTTATCTTGTATGCTGAAACTTTGCTGAAATCTTCTATTAGTTCCAGTAGTTTTCTTGTGGATTCTTTGGGTTTTTCTGTGTATAAAATTATATCATCTGCAAATAGAGATACTTTGACTTCTTCCCTACCTATTTGGATGCCCTCTGTTTCTTTTTCTAGCCTAACTGCTCTGGCTAGGACCTCCAGCACAATGTTGAATAATAGTGATGATAAAGGGCATCCTTGTCTGATTCCTGTTCTCAAGGGGAATGCTTTCAAAGTCTCTCCATTTAGTATAATGTTGGCTGTTGGCTTTATATAAATGCCATTAATTATGTTGAGGAATTTCCCTTCTATTCCTATTTTGTTGAGAGGTATTATCATGAATCGGTGTTGGACTTTGTCAATTGCCTTTTCTGCATCGATTGATAAGATCCTGTGATTCTTGTCTTTTGTTTTATTTATGTGATGGATCACATTGATTGTTTTTCTAATGTTGAACCATCCCTGCATATCTGGTATAAATCCCAATTGATCATGGTGAATTATTTTTTTGATATGTTGCTGAATTCTATTGGCTAGAATTTTGTTGAGGATTTTTGCATCAATGTTCATGAGGGATATTGGTCTGTAATTTTCTTTTTTTGTGGAGTCTTTATCTGGTTTTGGTATCAGGGTTATGCTGGCTTCATAGAATGAGTTTGGGAGTATTCCATCCTTTTCTATGCTTTGAAATACCTTTAGTAAGTAGTGGTGTTAACTCTTCTCTGAAAGTTTGGTAGAATTCTCCAGTGAAGCCATTCGGGCCAGGGCTTTTTTTTTGTTGTTGTTGTTGGGCGTTTTTTAATTATCTTTTCAATCTCTTCTTTTGTTATGGGTTTATTTAGTTGTTCTACCTCTGTTTGTGTTAGTTTAGGTAGGTAGTGAGTTTCTAGAAATTTGTCCATTTCCTCTAGGTTTTCAAATTCATTGAAGTATAATTTTTCATAGTATTCTGTTATGATTCTTTTAATTTCAGTTGGGTCTGTTGTGATATCACCCATCTCATTTCTTATACGAGTTATTTGCTTCCTCTCCTGTTTTTCTTTTTTCAGTTTGGCCAATGGTTTATCAATTTTGTTGATCTTTTCAAAGAACCAGCTTTTTGGACTTGTTAACTATTTCAATCATTTTTCTATTCTGTGTTTTATTTAATTCTGCTCTAATTCTTATTATTTCCTTTCTTCTGGTGACTGAGGGCTTCTTTTGCTGCTCTCTTTCTACTTGTTCCAGTTGTAGTGTTAATGTTTTGATTATGGCCCTTTCTTCTTTTTGGATGTGTGCATTTATTGCTATAAACTGACCTCTGAGCACTGCTTTTGATGTGTCCCAAAGGTTCTGGTAGGATATGTTTTCATTCTCATTTGATTCTATGAATTTCTTTATTCCATCCTTAATTTCTTCTATAACCCACTAGTTTTTGAGCAAGGTGTTGTTCAGTTTCCATGTGTTTTTTTCCTCACTTTTTCTGTTATTGATTTCTCCTTTTATGGCTTGATGGTCAGAAAAGATGCTTTCTGATATTTCACTGCTTTAGATTCTGTTAAGACTTGCTTTATGGCCTAATATGTGGTCTGTTCTGGAGAATGTTCCATGTACGTTGGAAAAGAAAGCCTACTTGGCTGCTATTGGGAGGAGTGTTTGGTATATGTCTATGAGATCAGGTTGGTTGATTGTAGCATTTAGATCTTTCGTGTCTTTGTTTAGCTTCTTTCTGGGGTTCTGTCCTTCACTGAAAGTGGTATGTTGAAGTCTGTGACTACTACTGTGGAGGTGTCTGTCTCTCTTTTCATGCTGTTAGAGTTTGCTTTATGTATTTTGGAGCCCTGTTGGGTGCATAAATATTTATTATAGTTATATCCTCCTGGTGTACTGACCCTTTAATCATTATATAGTGTCCCTCCTTATCCTTTGTGGTGGATTTTACTTTAAAGTCTATTTTGTCAGAGATTAATATTGCCACTCCTACTCTTTTTTGAGTGTTGTTTGCTTAATATATTTTTTTCCATCCTTTGAGTTTTAGTTTATTTGTGTCTTTAAGTCTAAGGTGTATCTCTTGTAGGCAGTATATAGACGGTCGTGTTTTTCAATCCAGTCTGCCACTCTCTGTGTCTTTATTGGTGCATTTAGTGCATTTACATTCAGCATAATTATTGACAGGTATGAGTTTAGTGCTATCATTTTGATGTCTTTTTTTGTGTGTTGTTTACAGTTTCTTTATTCCACTTAATTTTCTGTGCTGAGTCATTTTTCTTTATGTATTTTCTTTTCATCTTTTTCATTGTTGTTGATTTAGTATTGGCTGAGTCTTTATATTTTTCTAGTTTTTTATTTTGACTTGTAGGAAGGTTAGTTTCCTTTGTGGTCACCTTAATATTTACCCCTATTTTTCTAAGTTTATACCAGTCTTTTATTTCTTTATATCGCCTTGACTTCTTCTCCATATGAAAAATCTATGTCTGCATTTATAAGTCCCTCTTTTTTGTTTTAATATTGTCATCTTTTACATATTGACATCTGTTTCCCTATTTTCAGTGGTTTAGTTTTGGTTTGTTTTTGTAACTTCCCCATCTGGATTGGTATCTGGTCGCTCTGTCCTGTGTTCTGGTCTTGGGTTGTTATCCGATGTTACTGATTTTCTAACTGGAGGGACTCTCTTTAGTATTTCTTGGAATTTTTGGTTGGTTTTTGCAAATTCCCTAAACTTCTGTTTATCTGGAAATGCCCTAATTTTGCCATCATATTTAAGAGAAAGTTTTACTGGATATATAATTCTTGGCTGGCAATTTTTTTTCTTCAAGGCTTTATATATGTCATCCCATTGCCTTCTTGCCTGAATGGTTTCTGCTGAGTAGTCCGAGCTTATTCTTATTGACTCTCCTTTGTAGATGACTTTTCTTTTATCCCTAGCTGCTCTTAAAATTCTCTCTTTATCTTTGGTTTTGGCAAGTTTGATTATATGTCTTGGTGACTTTCTTTTGGGATCTACCTTATCTGGGGTTCGATGAGCATCTTGGATAGATATCTTGTCATCTTTCACGATATCAGGGAAGTTTTCTGCCAACAAATCTTCAACAATTCTCTCTGTATTTTCTGTTATCCCCCCCATTCTGGTACTCCAATCACTCGTAGTTTATTCCTCTTGATAGAGCTCCACATAATTCTTAGGGTTTCTTCATTTTTTTAAACACTTTTATCTGATTTTTCCTCAAATAAGTTGGTGTCAAGTGCTTTATCTTCAATCTCACTAATTCTGACTTCCATTGCCTCAATTTTGGTCCTGTTAATTTCTATTGAGTTGTCTAATTCTGACATTTTATTGTTAATCTTCTGGATTTCTGATAGCTGTCTCTCTATGGATTCTTGCAACCTGTTAAATTTGTCATTATGTTCTTCTCTAATCTTTTTAATTTCCTCTATTGTGTGTTCTGCATTTTGATTAATTTCCTTCCTAATCTCTTGAAGAGTTCTGTATATTAATCTTTTGTATTCTGTCTCCAGTAATTCTAAGAAATTTTCCTTCTGTGGAAAATTTCTAGATTATTTTGGGAGCTTGCTGAAACCATCATGGACTGCCTCTTTATGTGATTTGTTATTGACTGTTGTCTCTGAGCCATCTTAAGTTATTATATTTATTTATTTTATGTTTGCTCACTGTGTCCTTGCTTCTTGTTTTGTTTTGATATGCCCAAATAGGCTGCTTATGTGAGCTAGTTGGATTATTGGCAAATACATATTTTGCAAAAAAAAGTTCTCTCACTCCATGGGTTTCCTTTTCAGTTGCTTTGTGGTATCTTGTTCTTAGTTTTTAAAGTTCTTAGTTTTAAAGTGGTTTCAACTTATTATTTTTTCTTTATGGTTAATATCTGGAGAACTTTGTTTAAATATTCTGTACCTACTCCATGGTCAAGAATATGTTCTTCCGTATCTTGGTCTCAGAGCCTTACTGTTTTACCATTTACATGTCTACTTGCACTCCATCTGTAATTCCTATCTGTGTTGAGTGAGATGTAGGTCAGTATAAGTCAATTGTCTTTTCCAAATGAATGTCCAGTTGACCTGAAACCATTGGTCAACGAGATTGTCCTTTCCCGTCTGGACAGCAATGTCAGTCTTCTCACATGCCAGGTAACTGCACATGTGTTGTGAGTCTGGTTTACAGACTTTCTGTTTGAGCCGTTGGTCTATTTGTCTAACCGTGCACTGTCTTAATTACCATGTTTTTATAATCAGGAAAAATACAGCATTTTTAGAAAAGAGTTTTTTAGCAAAAATTCATAGAAAAAGAACTAATGGATCAAACGCTGTGGATCATATTTGGGGATCTCTTAACATGCATAGTCAAATGTCCTCAAAGAGTATATGTTTCCCAATAGTGCCTATAATTATTGTTTTATTTGTTTGCTCTCAAGTTTGACAACTATTAGTTCTATCATTGGGAAAAAAATGCACCAAATTGTACCCACTGACAGGCACCATTTTTTTCCTTACACACCAGGCACTAAGCTTGGGGTTCTCTCAGCTGCTCTACATGCTTGGCTTTATGTTCCCCGTTTCCATATGAGGAAACTGAGCCTCTGGAAGTTTCCGTGACTCACTCAAGGCCACTGGGAAGTGATTGGCAGAAATGTATCTCAGTCTCTATCTGCCTCCCCTCTTGCCACTGTTGTTGTTAGTTGCCATCAAGTCGGCTCTAACTCATGAAGACCTTATGTGTAACAGAACAAAACGTTGCCTGGTCCTGTGCCATCTTCATGATCATTGGTACATTTGAGTTCATTGTTGTGGCGTTGTGTCAATCCATCTCTTGGAGGATTCCCCTTGTTTTCACTGACCCTCTAATTTACCAACCATGATGTCCTTTTCTAGCGATTGATCTTTCCTGATGACATGTCCAAAGCAAGCGACCTGAAGTCTCTCCATCCTTGCTTCTAAGGAGCAATCTAGTTGTATTTCTTCTAAGACTGATTTGTTCTTTCTTCTGGCAGTCCAGGGTATGTTCGATATTGTTCACCAACACCAAAATTCAAATGTGTCGATTCTTCTTCTCTTCTTTTTTCATTGTCCAACTTTTGCATGCAGAATAAGAAATAACAGTTGTCGGACATCCATCTTTTCACTGCATTATGGTATTAATTTTCAATCCTTGGATGACAATGCAGGTGGCTCTCCTTTCTTTTTGTGGGTTTCTGCCTCCTGTTCCCTCCTGTTGTCATGTCTTCTGAAACTTGCTTCCTTACCTGGAGAAAGGACAAACTCTCAGGGTTCTCGCTGGCTCAAGGAGAGCTGCATTTCACCTCCCCCCATGCACCCTCAGCCAGGAAACCGTGATGATAATGACGCTCTTCACATGGAGGGGTACACCTTCCAAGGGGCCAGGACTCTAAGGGAGCTAGTTAAGCAAAAATAGAAAAGGCTGAATTTATTGGAGATTAATCTGCCATTCCTCTGGTAGCCACTGTGCAGGGGACACTGGGATATGCCGAGAGACAGCTAGCTGTTTGACTAGCATGGGAGTTGCAAAGGCTTCTAGGCTGAGTTGGCTTGAGGCCAGTGTGGGCTGATCCTGGGTGGCAGTTACAAAGGGGCAGCATTCCTATGGGAGGGCCACCAGGCCAGCCTTGGAGGCTGAGGGTGTATTGCCCACCTTAGAAACAGCCTCCAAAGGAGCACATGGGCCAGATTCTTCATCTAACAAACAGATTCTTTTTTTCTCACATACATGCACCCACTAACCCTGTCCCTGCCACTCTCCTGCACACTGACACTTGAGTTCTTTGCCAAAATCCTAAAAGGAATGTTGGTAAAAGGAGGCCCAGCTCCCTCCAAGACCTCTAACATACATGCATTATTCTGAGCAGGTGGAGCGAAGGCAGGAGAGTCGGGGAGGAGGTAGGAAGAGGTGGGCAGAGCAGCTTTGCCAGCTGCTGGGTTACAGAGTCACCATGCATTTGTATATGATGCCCACAAAATCAATGTCATGTATAAAAGGGAGTTGTAAGGTGTACGTAAAAATATGGAGCACGTGGTTTCTATATTTGGGAGGAAAACTGTTTGGAAATAAACTCTTGATCTAGGGACAGTCTTCCGTGGGTTTTTCTGCTTTAATTAGACTGAGAATGATGTAGGACTTAAAACCAAATTTGCTGTCGTTGGGTGCTGTTGAGTCAGCTCCGACTCACGGGGACCTATGCATAACAGAATGAAACATTGCCTGGTCCTGTGCCCTCTTCATGATCTTTGGTGTGTCTGTGTGCATTGTGGCTTCTGTGTCAATCCATCTTATTGAGGGTCTCCCTCATCTGCATTGACCCTCTGCTTTACCAAACAGGATGTCCTTTTCTAAGGATTGGTCTTCCCCGATGATGTGTCCAAACTAAGCAGACGAAGTCTGTCCATCCTCCATTCTATGCCTTGCTTCACAAACGGCTCTAAGGTTCTATGCAAGTTAGTTATCACACTGGCCCTTCACAAAGTTCCATTTTTGACAGACTTTCCAAAATATTTTAAAGGGTTGATTCTCCAGTCTTGTCTCTGTTTGTGGTACCGTTGTTGTGTGCCATCGAGTTGATTCCCACTCATAGCAACCTCACGTGGCACAGTAAAACTGTCCTATAGAGTTACCTAGGCTGTAATCATTATGGTAGGAGATCGACAGGTCTTTTCTCCCATGGAGCCACTGGGTGATGTTGAACCACCAACCTTTCAAATAACATTAACCGTTTGTGCCACCACAGCTCCTTCTTATTTCTATAAATGTAGGCATTCTCAAAGTTTCTAGTTGAGCCCAAACATTCTTAGCAGACTGGTTTATTTTGAAATGAGTACTTTTATCTCAGAGTTCTATGGCAATAGGGCACTTCACAATCTCACTGTATTTGAGGATGGATATTTAAATATGGCAGGAGATCTGTGCTGAAGGAAAAAAAAAAAAAAACACTAAGCACATTTGCAGGACAGATGAAATGCCTGTCCTGTGCCAGAAACATTGGGTAATGCCAGGTGGTCTCCATTCACATCTCCTCATAGATTGGAGACTGGGAACGGAACTGCCTGGAGCTTTGGTGGAACTCGTCTAGTTCCATGCCAAGTGTCCGGAGCAATCTGCACCCCCACACCCTGTCTGTAAATGGGTTTTTTATAATTTAGGCACATCTGAATCCAAACAATTCCTTGAAATTTTGAAGCAGCTGAGTCTGAATTCCCTCACATGTCTGCACTAAAGAAGGCATGGCAAGAAAAGAACATTCCTACATTCCATGTATTGCTACATGGACTACACTGGATTGCAAGATGTAGAGAAATTACCCACGCAGGAAAGTCAGGATGGACAGTACTCAGAACCTGAGATGCTCAATGGTTTTCATGGCAAGTTCCCCAACTAATACCTCCCACCTGTGAGTAGGTAGCTATCCAATGGAGATGTCTCAGCTTTGTAGAAAAAGGACATAAAACCAATGACTTTAAGTAACTAGTCTGTGGCCACACAAATCAATGCTGGGAGCTGAGAATAGAAACTCGTCTTCTGACCTCGAGTCTGAGACTCTATCCAACATTCCTGTCTCCCTGGGACTAAATACACCCTTCTCTGTAAAAACAAATGGAACCAGCATGACCCAGTGGAATTGTGTGTCATTTCTGTAGTTGTCATAGCAACACAATATAGAATTTAAAATATAAACTTTTATCGTGTATGGTGGTGTGTGTGTGTTGGGGAGAAGGTAATGGGAGATGATGGTAAACACCCCTCCCCAAGTAAATAAAATCTAATTCTCCTTTGACTTGAATCCTAATACTAGTATAAAAAAGCTTCAGTGATTTGAGCTGTATAGCTTCCAGCCTGGCAAATGTAATTTTCTCACATAGACTTCTTTTGCTGTTTATTTTTTAACAAAATAACTTTCAGTAGTGAAAAATATCTCTACATAGCTTAGTGAGAACCATACTTTAGTCCTATGGTTATCTTTACAAATGTTTTTAGGAACTTGATGAGTCAATGTATAATTAATACAGTTTACAGGATTTCAGATAAATTCTAGCCAAGATAAAATTCTGTATCTCATCATAATGAACAGGCAAGTGTTCCTTGTTTATTTGTTTTTGAGATTACAGGACATGGTAGGTCAAAGAAAATCTGTGCTCTGAAAGTAGTCCCTAACTGAAAGTACTTTCCATGATCGTTGTTGTGTTAGTTGCCATTGAGTCAATTCTGACTCATGGAGACCTTATGTGTAACAGAACGAAACGTTGCCTGGTCCTGCACCACCTTCACGATCATTGGTATGATTGAGTCCATTGTTGTAGCTGTTGCGTCAGTTCATCTCATTGAGGGTTTCCTTCATTTTCACCAACTCTCTACCAACCATGGTGTCTTTTTCTAGCCATTGGTCTTTCCTGATGACACATCCAAAGTGAGTGAGCTGAAGTCTCACCATCCTCACTTCTAAGGACCATTCTGGTTGTATTTCTTCTAGGACTGATTTGCTTCTTCTTTTGGAAGTCCATGGTATATTTTATACTCTTCACCAACAGCACAAGAGGTTATAACTATATGCGGAAGAAGCTACTAGTTGTTTAAGAGTAGGCAGCCGTCAAATGGAGACATCTAATTTCTCCCAATATCCATTTCTCTATTTTCCTATCTAATAAGAACCCCAATGTTTTTCTGGTAACTTTGCCACTAAGCCAAATGACTCTGTGGTCTGCATGTTTGGGGGGAGTGCCAAATTACTTTATTTGAAGGAGTGGCACAAATGAAAGGACTTAAGTGGATGTTTCTGTATGACTCATAGAAAAGGTGAAGTTAACATGCACTTGCTGCCTTGGTGACCGTAGAAGCCACCCCTGTGGCTGTGGGGAAGCCAACCTAAAGCTAATTTCTCGGCATCACTGTCTCCCAGGGTGGCTTGTCAAAGAGATACTCTGCCAGCCCAGATTCCAGGCCCCCACCTACACAAGTTGGTTGCATAGTTCGTTGGCTGTGAGTTTCTGCCAACAGGATGCAAGCACAAGTGTTTTGTGTGACTTTCAGGAAGTGTCTCTCAAAAGAGGAGACCCTTCTTCATGCCTGGACTATGGATGTGATGGCTGGAGCTCTGATATCCAGTTGGGACCCTGATGTCACAAAACATATTCTGGGGATAGTGGAAGGGTCATCTGGATGTCACCTCTGCCTCCAGATGTAGGGAGCAGGCCCATCCCAGACTCATGTCTGTCTGCCTCTGAACTGCTTCCGCATGGAGACAGATACACTTCCATCTTGTTCAAGCCCCACCAGTATGTGGGTTTACTGTCCCATGGAGCTGAACCTCACCCTAACTGATCTTGAGTTGCCACCAAATCAACTCCGACCCATGGCGACCCCATGTGTGTCAGAACAGAACTGTGCCCCATAGGGTTTTCCATGGCTTTTTTTTTGGAAGTAGATTGCTAGGCCTTTCTAGGCACCTCTGTGTGGACTCAAACCTCTAGCATTTCTGTTAGCAGCTAAGCATTTTAACTGTACTGTACAGGAACCCCCGCCCTAACATGTAAAATGATATTATCATTATTGATTTGATTATTCCATTAAAATCTAACCTTCCGGTCTCTTTAGAACCTTTCTCCTTTGCCCCATATGGGTAAACCATTCGTGCCTGGAGTTTACCCAGCATTCCCACAAACTCCCCCTCCCCTGAGGGCATTTATCCAGGGAATAGGTAAGAGGATCTACAGTCCTGGCTGCAGAAAGCAGACAGCGTCCTGTGACAAAGAGGTCGACCAATGAAGCCAGCCGCCCAGGAGGTGAGGAACTGCATCTACTATATAAAGGTGCAATTTCTGCCAACTGTGGGCGGTGTGGATGGGGAGGCCCATCAAGACTTTTGTCTCCTGGCATCTTGGTACAGTCAATCTATGATCATCACTCACCCTAGGTTTAGGAGAGCCTCAGACTCTTGAGCTGTGCTGCTGCCTAGCGGGAGTGAGTGACTTCTCTCACCCAGCTGCGGGTCAGACACCCATCTCTCCTCTGCTCATCCCAGCCCTGTAAGCAGAGGCTGAGTTATCCTGGCTGAAGCCCAGTTCAGAGGTTGAGACAGTTATGGACCCTGGCCCAGGAGCTGGACATTTTTGAAAAATGGGAATGGATCGCTTTGTCAGAAAACAAGTAACAAACCAGTACCAGCTGCTATCATGTTGACCCCAACTCATGGAGACCCCATGTGTGTCGGAGTAAAATTGTGCTCCATAGGGTGAATTTCAGTGGCTGATTTTTCAGAAGTAGATGACCAGGGCTTTCTTCCAAGATGCCTCTGGGTGACCTTGAACCTCTAACCTTTTGGTTAGCAGCCAAGTGTATTAACTCTTTGCATCACCCAGGGACTCCAAGTGACAAAGGGACCTTAATTCCCAGTCACTTTGTCTGGGAGACTGTGCCACTTCATCTGTGGTGGTGCCATTGCCTGACATGAGGGTGAGGATGGAAGTGGAGGTGCCGCCCAGTAAGGAGAGCTGCTGGTTGCCACTCCACGTGCTCTGAGTCACCATCTCATGGGGGTGATCTGCCACTCTCCTCCAGGCATGGAAATCCAGACCCCTGAACATTTGCAGGAACACATCGCTGTTCATGCAGCTTACTGTGAAGATGAGAACACCTACAGGTGAGTTGCCCTTCACGTCTTTGTTTTTTGTACACTAAAAATGAGGAACAAATGGGTAAATATTTGTACCTATTTTGAAGTTAAAACTCTCTTACTTTAGAAGCAGTCTGTTTGAATAAAAAAATGTTAACAACCGTGCTACCTATATTCATGACCTCTGCATCAACCTAAATATGCATTTCTGCACGATGTTCTTGATGTTCATCACTTAATTGGAAAAATGTGCATTTATATATGATGCTATTGAATAGGAAAATTAATAACAGATATTTTACTGTGATTTGAAGGTTTTTCTTACCCATAGAACCAAATATTGACCATAAAAAGTCTGACCCAAACCACAAAAGCCTGCCAGAAGCTGCTCTATAGCAATGCACATTTCTCTTACCCTGCTGGAAAAGGATAGTCATCAAACCATTACCTCCTACTTTAAATCTCAAAAAGCCTCATGGTTGCAGGTGGGTGGAGGGCCAAATTATTAGCTGCCGGCCCAGAAGTAACCTGATATCAGTGGATTTCAGTAAAAGGGGAAGACAGGGTTCAATCAATCACGTTAAGATTAGTCAGTGGTTGCTCTATATTTCTCCCTCCTCGTCTGTTGATAAGCCCCATTGTACCTAGCTTCTTCCAGCCATTTGCTTTTTCTGGAATCAAAATGGACTCCCTATACACATACAGAATAACTGCTCAGAAGAAACTTTATGTTCAAATTTCAGTGAATTTTAATTACATTTAACAATGTTATGATACAAATGTAAATATTAACCTATCTTTATCCATCACCTGTCTGTCAGTTTGTTGTGCTGTGATATCTATCTTGTGTGTTGCTGTGATGCTGGAAGCTATGCCACCGTCATTTCAAATATCAACAGGGTCAACCATAGTAAATAGATTTAGGTGGAACTTCTGGAAGAGGCTGCATAGGCCTGGCTCACTATTATTTACTACCCATTGCTAACTGCCACATAGTCTTGTGATTTTTCCCTCCGGTTCCAGTCTCTACAAAAAAGGTTTAAGATTAACTGATGTTCCTCCCTGGAGGGTGGAAAACAAGTGATAATGATCTAAGAATGAAAAACCAAACAAAGCACCCATCTTGTGACAAGAAAAAGCAGGATGTCACCAGATAATCCCCAAGGATGTCACCAGATAACCTCTAAGACTACCAGTAGAAGGTTAACTCATCTAAGACATCATCACCTCAAGGGGAAACTACCACAAACTTCTAAGATCCATAATCCTGTCCCTACTTCAGCCGATCTCTAGCGGGGGAGATGGGTTTTTTGGAGGAATCTATTCCTCTCTGTCTCCTATATATCTATATATAATAAACATCTTGCTGCTAACCTCACCCCTGTCTCAGAATTGGCTATTGCGGCAGGCGGCTCTAATCCACGTTATTGCAGTAACACTTCCAGACTAAGACAGACTAGGAACAAAAAGCTTAGTGATCCACTGTGCTGCAGGGAAAAAACATCAAAAAGTTTAATAAAGCAAAAAGGAAGTTTTATTTGGCATATATTCAAAAAGGCAAAAGTAGGAAACGGACAAGCATGCTGCCAGAGCTAATGTCTGCCCAAATCCAAGGAAATATAGAACAGACAAAAGTGGGAAAATGGACAAGCATGCTACTACAGCCATATCTGTCCACGTGCAAAGAATATTACAGAATAAGTAAAAGTGGTAAAACTGACAAGCATGCTGCCACAGCCATGTCTGCCCTAGTCTGAGAAACATTACAGTCTTCAGTATATATTAACATTACTAAAAGGCAAAATCATTGAAAGCTTCATCTTTTCACAGATTGGTTAGAAACTGTGATCCTACATTTTGAGTCATCTTTCTTTTTTTTTTTTTTTTTTTTTAATATATATTTTATTGTACTTCAGGTGAAAGCTTACAGAGCAAATAGTTTCTCATGAAATAGTAGTACACATGTTGTTTTTTGACATTGGTTAACAACCCCACAACGTATTAAGCCTCTAAATTCTCAACCTTTTTTTTTGATGAAAATTACAGATGGCCAAAGATACACCGTTTCAAAAATTTCTACATTCACAGTTCAGTGACATTGACTACGCTCTTCCAACTGTGCTGTTATTCTCACTTAAGATGAAGGCTTACAGAACAAAATAGTTTCTCGTTTAACAGTTACTACACATGTTGCCCTATGACAATGGTTAACAATCTCACAGCACATCAAGAATATCCTTACTCCACCTTGTGTTCCCTATCACCGGGGGGCTTCCTTGTCCCCTTCTGTCTTCTGGACCTTGTCACTGGACTATTGTACCTCTTTAGTCTCATTTGTTTATTTATTTATTTATTTATTTATTTATTTTTATTTTATTTAAACACCATTTCAAAACTTTTTACTTACACATTTAAGTGATATTGACTATGCTCTTCCAATTGTGCTGCCATTCTCGCCCAAGATGAAGGCTTACAGGACAAAACAGCCTCCCATTTAATAGTTACTACAAATGTTGCCCTATAGCAGTGGTCAACAATCTCACAATACATCGACAGTGTCCTTATTCAATTTGTGTTCCTTATCATCGGCTTCCTACTCTCCCTCTGCCTTCTGGCCCTTGTCACCGGACTCCTGTACATCGTTAGTCCCATTTAGTTTTACTGGGGTGTCCATTCCCAGGCTTAACATCGAACCTTGAAGGTAACTTCCCCTCTGAGCTGAAAGGGTGTCTGGGGGCCAGACTCTCGAGGTTTCTCTAGTATTCTTTAGGCCAGTATATCTGGTCTTTTTTTTTTTTTTTTTTTTTTTTTTGGGAGTTAAAATTATACTCTACATCCTACTCCAGCTCTGCCCAGAACCCTCTGTTGTGATCCTGGTCAGAGGAGTCATTGGTGGTAGCCGGGCACCATCCAGCTGTACTGGGCTCAGTCCCGTGGAGGCCTTGGTAGCTGTGGACCATTAGTCCTTCGGACTAATCTTTTCCTTGTATCCTGTTCTCTTCGTTCTCCCTTGTTCCCGAAGGGATGAGATCAGTGGAGTATCTTAGATGGCCGCTCATAGGCTTTTAAGACCCCAGACACTACTCACCAAGGTAGAATGTAGAGCATTATCTTTATAAGTAGTGTCATGCCAATTGAGCTAGATGTTCCCCGAGATCATGGTCCCCAGAGCCCTCCGTCCAACAACTCAGTCCCTCGGGGGGTTTGGATGTGTCTATAGGGCCTCCATGACCTTTCCTTGTGCAGGTTGTGTTAGTTTCCCCTGTACTGTGTACTATCTCACCTCTCACCCAAGTTACCACTTATCTATTACCTATTTAGTATTTCCCCCCCTCTCCCATCCCTGGTAACCAACAAGGATTGTTACATTTTGCATGTGAATTTTTTCATGGGTTTTTACAATAGAGGTCTCATACAATATTTGTCCTTTTGTGATTGACTTATTTCACTCAGCATGATGTCCTCCAGTTTCATCCATGTTATGAGATGGTTCACCGATTCATTGTTCTTTCTCGTTGCATAGTACTCCATTGTGTGTATGTACCATAGTTTGTGTATCCATTCGTGTGTTGATGGACATCGAGGTTGTTTCCATCGTTTTGCTATTGTGAATAATGCTGCCATGAACATAGGTGTGCATATGTCTATTCGAGTGATGACTCTTATTTCTCTAGGATATATTCCTAGGAGTGGGATTGCTGGATCGAATGGTACGTCTATTTCTAGCTTTCTGAGGAAACGCCATATCATTTTCCAAAATGGCTGTATCATTTTGCATTCCCACCAGCAGTGTATAAGAGTTCCCGTCTCCCCGCAGCCCCTCCAACATTTGTTATTTCCAGTGTTTTTGATTCGTGCCAGTAATGCCGGGGTGAGATGGTATCTCATTGTGGTTTTAATTTGCATTTCTCTAATGGCTAGTGATCGCGAGCATTTCCTCATGTGTCTGTTGGCCATTTGAATGTCTTCCTTGGTGAAGTGTCTGTTCATTTCCTTTGCCCATTTTTTGATAGGATTGGTTGTCTTTTTGTTGTAGAGGTGTTGGATTTTCTTGTAGATTATGGAGATTAGACCTTTATCTGACTTGTACTGTCCAAAAATTTTTTCCCAGTCTGTAGGTTCTCTTTTAACTCTTTTGGTGAAATCTTTTGAAGAGCATAGATGTTTGATTTTTAGAAGATCCCAATTATCTAGTTTATCTGTTGGGTTTTTTGTGTTGATGTTTATGGTTTGTATCCTGTTAATGCCATGTATTAAGGTCTGAAGTGTTGGTCCTATTTTTTCTTCTATGAATTTTATAGTTTGAGGCTTTATATTCAGGTCTTTGATCCATTTTGAAGTAGTTTTTGTATATGGTGTGAGGTATGGGTCCTGTTTCATTTTTCTACAAATGGATATCCAGTTTTGCCAGCACCATTTGTTAAAAAGACTGTCTTTTCCCCATTTGATGTATTTTGGGCCCTTGTCAAAAATCAGGTGACCGTAGGTGGATGGATTTACATCTGAGTTCTCAATTCTGTTCCATTGGTCAATGTCTCTGTTGTTGTACCAGTACCAGGCTGTTTTGAGTACTGTAGCTGTATAGTAGGTTCTCAAGTCAGGTAGTGTGAGTCCTCCAACTTTATTCTTCTTCTTCAGTAGTGCTTTACTTATTCGGGGTTTCTTCCCTTTCCATATAAAGTTAATAATTAGTTTTTCCATCTCTTTGAAGAATGTTGTTGGTATTTGTATCGGAATTGCATTGTATTTGTAAATTGCTTTAGGTAGAATTGCCATTTTCACAATGTTGAGTCTGCCTATCCATGAGCATGGTATGTTTTTCCATTTATGTAGATCCCTTTGGGTTTCATGCAGCAGTGTTTTGTAGTTTTCTTTGTATAGGTCTTTTATATTCCTGGTCAGATTTATTCCCAAGTATTTTATCTTTTTAGGGGCTATTGAAAATGGTATTGATTTCCTGATCTCCTTTTCATCGTTCTCTTTACTGGTGTATAGGAATCCAACTGATTTTTGAATGTTTATCTTGTATCCTGCTACTCTGCTGAATCTTTCTATTAGTTCCAGTAAATTTCTCGTGGAGTCTTTAGGGTTTTCTATGTATAGTATCATATCATCTGCAAACAGGGAGAGTTTAACTTCTTCATTACCAATTTGGATGCCCTTTATTTCTTTCTCTTGCCTTACTGCTCTAGCGAGAACTTCCAGCACAATGTTAAATAGGAGTGGTGATAAAGGGCATCCTTGTCTTGTTCCTGTTTTCAGGGGGAATGTTTTCAGCCTTTCTCCATTAAGAATGATGTTGGCTGTTGGTTTTGCATAGATGCCCTTTATGATGTTGAGAAATTTCCCTTCTATACCTATTTTATTGAGAGCTTTTATCAGGAATGGGTGTTGGACTTTGTCAAATGCCTTTTCTGCATCAATTGAGATAATCATGTGATTTTTTTCTTTCCTTTTATTTATGTGGTGGATTACGTTGATGGATTTTCTAATGTTAAACCATCCTTGCATACCTGGTATGAATCCTACTTGGTCGTGGTGTATTATTTTTTTGATATGATACTGAATTCTATTGGCTAAAATTTTGTTCAGAATTTTTGCATCTATATTCATGAGAGATATTGGTCTGTAATTTTCTTTTTTTGTGATGTCTTTGCCTGGTTTTGGTATCAGCGTTATGCTGGCTTCATAGAATGAATTTGGAAGTGTTGCTTCCTCTTCTATGCCCTGAAATAACTTGAGTAGAACTGGTACGAGCTCTTCTGTAAATGTTTTGTAGAATTCTCCAGTGAAGCCATCTGGGCCAGGGCTTTTTTTGGTTGGGAGTTTTTTTATTACCTTTTCAATCTCTTCTCTTGTTATGGGTCTGTTCAGATTTTCAATATCACTTTGTTGTAGTTTGGGTAGGCCGTATGTTTCTAGAAATTTATCCATTTCCTCTAGGTTTTCAAATTTGTTGGAATATAGTTTTTCATAATATTCTGTTATAATCCTTTTTATTTCAGTTGGGTCTGTTGTAATGTCCCCCATTTCATTTCTTATTTGGGTTATTTGTGCCCTCTGCTGTTTTTCTTTTGTCAGTCTGGCCAGTGGTTTGTCGATTTTGTTGATTCTTTCAAAGAACCAACTTTTGGTTTTGTTGATTCTTTCTATTGTTTTTCTGTTCTCTATTTCATTGATTTCTGCTCTGATCTTTACTATTTCCTTTCTTCCGGTGGTTGTAGGCTTTTTTTGTTGTTCTCTTTCTATTTGTTTGAGTTCTGTAGTTAATGTTTTGATTTTGTCCCTTTCTTCTTTTTTGATATGTGCATCTATTGCTATAAATTGTCCTCTGAGGACTGCCTTTGCTGTGTCCCAAAGGTTTTGGTATGATGTGTTTTCATTTTCATTTGATTCTAGGAATTTTTTAATTCCATCTCTGATTTCTTCTATTACCCATTGATGTGTAAGCAGATTATTATTCAGTTTCCATGTGTTTGATTTTTTTTCCTTGCTCTTTCTAGTGTTAATTTCTACCTTGATGGCATTGTGGTCAGAGAAGATACTGTGAATTATCTCAGCATTTTGGATCTTGTTGAGGATTGCTCTGTGGCCTAAGATGTGGTCTATTCTGGAGAACGTTCCATGTGCATTGGAAAAGAATGTGTACTTTGCAGCGGTTGGATGGAGTGTTCTATATATGTCTATGAGGTCCAGTTGGCTGATTGTGTCCTTTAGGTCTTCTGTATCTTTGCTAAGTTTCTTTTTAGTTGTTCTGTCCTTTACTGAGAGTGGTGTGTTGAAGTCTCCTACTATTATTGTGGAACTGTCAATTTCTCTTTTCAGTGCTGTTAGAGTTTTTTTTATGTATTTTGGAGCCCTGTCATTGGGTGCATAGATATTTATTATGGTTATGTCTTCATGATGGGTCATCCCCTTAATCATTATATAGTGTCCTTCTTTGTCTTTTATGGTAGATTTTGTTTTAAAGTCTATTTTATCTGAGATTAGAATTGCCACTCCTGCTCTTTTTTGATAGTTGTTAGCCTGATATATTTTTTTCCAACCTTTGATTTTTAATAAATTCACATCTTTGTTTCTAAGATGTGTCTCTTGTAGACAGCAAATAGATGGATCCTGTTTTCTTATCCATTCTGCCACTCTCCGTCGCTTTATGGGTGCATTGAGTCCATTTACGTTCAGTGTAATTATTGATAGATGTGAGTTTGTTGCTGTCATTTTGTAGTGCTTTTTTTTGTGATGCTGAAGTTTTCTTTGTTCTTCTTACTCTCTTGTGCTGAGTTCCTTTTGTTTGTGGATTTTGTGTTCATTTCTTTTGTTTTTGTAGGTTTTGTTTTTGTTGAGACTTTATGTTTTTCGTCTTTATTTTTATGAGTTGGTTTGTTAACTTTTTTTGTGGTTACCATGAATTTTACCCTTATCTTTATAATTTTGAAGCAGTCTACCGTTACTTGGTATCGCCTTGCCTTCTTCTCCTTTAGAAGGTTCTATACCTATGCCGTTTGTTCCCTCTTTCATTGTTTTGATGTTGTTGTCATCCTTTGATTGATTTCTCTGATTCCCTGTTGTATATCTTTTGTTTTTGGAAAGTCGTCTGTAGTTCAGTTCCTAGAATGGTATCTGGTTCATGTTAACCTGCATCCTAGGTCCTAGGTCCTGCCTGAGGGCTTAAGCTGTTTGTCCTCAGATCGAAGAACTCCCTTTAATAATTCTTGTAAGTTTGGTTTGACTTTTGCATATTCCTTTAGTTTCTGTTTATCTGGAAATGACCTAATTTCACCATCAAATCTGAATGAGAGTTTTGCAGGATATATTATTCTTGGCTGACAATTTTTTTCTTTCAAGATTTTATATATGTCATCCCATTGCCTTCTTGCCTGCATGGTTTCTGCTGAATAATCTGAGCTTAGTCTTATTGTTTCTCCTCTGTATGTGACTTCTTGTTTTTCCCGAGCTGCTCTCAGGATTCTTTGTTTGTCTTTAGTTTTAGCGAGTGTGAATATGATATGTCTTGGTGATTTTCTTTTGGGGTCTATTCTATATGGGGTTCGTTGAGCTTCTTGGATGACCAGCTTTTCATCTTTCATGATATTGGGAAAGTTTTCTGTCAGCAGTTCCTCAATGATCCTCTCTGTGTTTTCTGTTTTCTTCCCCTGTTCTGGTATGCCAATCACTCGTAAGTTTTTGCTTTTAATTGTGTCCCACATAACTCTCAGGGTCTCTTCATTTTTCTTTGTTCTTTTTTCTGAGTTTTCCTGAAACAGAGTTGTATCCAAGTGTTTGTCTTCAGTTCCACTGATCCTGTCTTCCATGGTTTCAAATCTACTTCTCAGCCCTTCTATGACACCGTCCATTTCTGAAATCTTGTTGTTTATCTTTTGGATTTCTAATTGTTGTTTTTGTATAATTTCGAGTTGTGAATTTATTTTGGCATTTTGTTCTTGCATCATCTTCCTGAATTCTTCCAATTTTTTGTCTGTATTTTCCATAAATTTGTCTATTTTTTCCTCATGTTTGTCAGCTTTTTGCCTCAGTTCTTGGAAAATTCCGAGTATTAGTGATTTGAGTTCCGTATCAGGTACTTCTAGTGCATTTTCTTCCACAGGAGAGTTATCTGGTGTTTTAATTTGGACGCCTATTGGAGCCATCTTGTCTTGTTTTTGTAAATGTTTTGATATTGTTTGCTGTTTTCGGGGCATTCAGTAGATATTTCTCTCGTTTATTGATTGTAGTTTTTTTTTTTTTTTCGTTCTTGTGGTACAGCTGGGCAGATCTAGTTGAGGAGGAGCCACTGGGATGGGTTGCTTGTGGCACTCACCGCAGCCACCAGGACGGTCGGTAGTCAGTGCTGGGCAGGTTCCAATAGGGCGTGCCTGCACCGCTTGGTGATGTGATGTCTAGTGCACGGTGCAGGTAGGTAGGGTGCAGCGGGAAGATGGTTATGTGTGAAGCTAAGCTGGATATGGGAGAGAGGAGAGAGGAGGAGGAGCAAAAAGCGTACAAACATAAAAGAATGCTAGAGGAGTTTGTCGTTGGAATGTACAGATGAGAGACTATGGGATGGAGGAAACCAGAAGGGGGAAGAGA
Organism: Dugong dugon; assembly: GCA_030035585.1. NCBI lineage: Eukaryota > Metazoa > Chordata > Mammalia > Sirenia > Dugongidae > Dugong > Dugong dugon. The sequence continues at coordinate 1,920,819 of CM057460.1, forward strand.
AAGAAAAGGAAAGAATGACCAAATGAAAATCAGAAAAGTTAAAAAACTGCAAAGTTCCCAGGGATCGCACCGATGCAGCTATGAGGTCTGGGGGAGTCGGTCTCAATTTTCACAGCTCAGCCTGGCCAGAAGGTACAGAGGCATACATCGCCTGGTATTCAGGGATCAGAAAGAGAAGGAAGAGATAGAGGGACAAGAAATTAAGCAATGAAGAAAGACAAAAGAGAAAAAGAGGTAAAATATGACAAAACTAATCAAAAAAGGAAGAAAAATAAAATTGAGAAAAAAAAAAAAAAGGGCAACACCAGCAGTCAGTGCCTACAAATGGGACCCAGAGAGCCCCCACTCAGGGGCGCGAATTCCAAGAAGCCGATAGTCTCGGGGTTAAGTGACCGTGGCCACGGGAAGCAGAGGGGCCAACGAACAAAGGCCCCAGGATCCCACCCACGCGGGAGCCCAGACCCAGAAACAGCCACACGCCCGCACGCAGCTCCACAGCCCCGCAGGAGAGAGCAGAGACAGCACCCGGACCCAGGCACCCAGGCAAAAGGAGGGGGAGGCGGCAGAAAAAGGTCCGCTAGTTGCCAGCAAACGGCTCCCAGAAAGCCCCCAGCCCGGGCGCGCGGAACCCAAGCACCAGTGCCCCCCCGCCCAGGGACCCCGGCCACGGAAAGCAGAGGGGCGAACGAACAAAGGCCCCAGGATCCCACCCACGCGGGAGCCCAGACCCAGAAACAGCCAGACGCCCGCACGCAGCCCTACAGCCCCGCAGGAGAGAGCAGAGACGGCACTCGGAACCAGGCACCCAGGCAAAAGGAGGGGGAGGCGGCAGAGAAAGGTTCGCTAGCTGCCAGCAAACGGCTCCCAGAAAGCCGCCAGCCCAGGCGCGCGGAATCCAAGCACCAGCACCCCCCAGCCCAGAGACCCTGGCCACGGAAAGCAGGGGATCCCCAGCTGAGGCGGAGAGGGGTGGGGGGTGGGAGAGCGCGCACCGCAGTTTACCGGTCGTTCTGTCTCCGACCAGATGCTCTGCAAGGCTGCTCTCCCGTTTGCTGGTCTCCGATAGGAATCCAAGATGGTGGATCCGCGCTGCGTTAGCTGGTAAGGAATCTCTGCCTGAGTCTCTCCTCGCTCTCCGTTCTCTTTTAGTATTCTCACTCCGTTTGGTGTTTGGCTGAGTTCTTTATCTCTTCATTTGGTGTTCTAGGGTTTCAGGATTGTTGATTCTCTGTTAGGCTTAGTTTTTCGGATCTTTGCTGTGGAGGGACGGCGTGGTGTTTCTGCCTAGAGCGCCATCTTGCCCCTCCTCTCTCATCTTTCTTAACAATCATTGGTACAGGTTTCAGTAACGACAGTCAGGAAGGTCTTCATTTGTCCAATAAATTTTCTATTCACTAAATGGTAATAGAAAAAGGTAAGAGCAGAAAGTCTTCTGTGTTCTGTTTGATAATTTGTTTCCCTGAAAGTTTCCTTAAAAGATATTTTCCAAGATTATCTTAGCTATTGCCTTTATACCTCAGGGCCCAGTTGATGTGTCATTGTCAATCCTTGTGAGCCCAGTTCCAGCTGAGTCACGTTCTCTATGCTCAAGGACAGGGAATAATGATTCCAATATTATTTTCTAAATCACCTGTCATAGAGTAACAACCCATACTCTGATTAAAGTAAAATTGAGAGATTTATTGAAAATAAAGAAATAGGTCAAGTCAAGGATAGACTGAATTCCATACAGTGAAATCCAGTAATCCAAAGGGGCCATGCTACAGTGATATTTTATAAGGAGAGAAATAATGAACATAAAGTACATTACTTGATTGGTATTTACAAACTTAGATCATCGAAAGACATTACTTGATTGGTAGTATATCATTGTAAGATGGGACTTCCTGTGGTGGGAAATTATAAGGCAGGACTTCCTGTAACAGGAGTTCATAAGTTGATTGGCTTAAAAGGACATACATATCTTTCTTAGATTGGTTACAGTTTAGTAATTATAAGGGTATGTGATGGGGGGATCACAGGGTAGTTATGTCATCATCGTTACTGGACATTCCTCCCTTTAGGGGAGTTGCAGTACAGTTACATCATCATCAGATATCCTTGTCTCAGAAATAACCTGCCAGAACTGTTCAGCTTTATCACAGGGGGAGAACATTTTCTTAGTTTTATGATTAGGTCTGCCTGGAAGATGGCTGTTGCTAGGTTGAAAACAGAACTAGCAACAAACGAGTTGTACACAAACCTCAAGCCATCCATTTCAGATTTTCTCAGGTACCTCAATTTAAAAATTCCCTACCATATTCCCTCCTTTTGATCAAAGATTTTGAGAAAAATTCTTTGATCAGTTCACTGACCACTATTCTGAAAGAAGGTTTTCTTCTGCATGGACTTTGAGCATGTGTTTATTCTGGATGGCTGTTTATTTAATAAGCCTTTAAGACTTCAGATACTATGTGTGTGAAAAGTTGTTATTGTTGTTAGTCAAATAGGTCTCGACTCATAGCGACCTTATGTACAACAAAATGAAATACTACTCAGTCCTGCAGCATCCTTACTTCTAAGGAGCATTCTGGCTGTACTTCTTCTAAGACAGATTTGTTTGTTCTTTTGTAGTCTACAGTGTATTCAGTATTTTTCACCAACACCTTAACATAAAGATATCAATTCTTCTTAGGTCTTCCTTATTCATTGTTCGACTTTCACATGCATATGAGGTGATTAAAAATATCATGGCTTGGGTCAAGTGCACCTTAGTCCTCAAAGTGACATCTTTGCTTTCTAACATTTTAAAGAGGTCTTTTGCAGTGGATTTACTCAATGCAATATGTCATTTGATTTCTTGACTGATGATTCTAGGGGTGTTGACTATGGATTCAAGAAAAATAAAATTAAACTATGAATAGCAGCTATGAATAATAGCAGAACATTGTGAAAAGGTAGCTAGGCACCATTTGATGTCTTCACCATGCCATAGTTTTAGCCTCTTGCTTCTGTGGTTTTATTACTTGTGGTTTAGTACACGGTAGGCCACATTAGAGGAATAACTTGACATCTGATAGTTTACTCAAGGAGTGGGCTCGAGTTTGTCTGAAATATAAATACTGTCAATGTACATTATTCTTCTCATAGGCATTAAATGGGTCTTTTGGGTAATGGCGTTTGTCAAAAGTTTCATATAACATTTAACAGTTCCTACAATTATTATAGTGACAATGAGTATTAGTCCAGTTAACAATATATACTTAATCCATGATCCAACACCTAGGGTTAGCCAGCTGAAAATATCTAAGAAGGGGGAGCTTGATGGTGTTCATCAATATAAATAATTTTAGGTCATGTCCAAACATGAGAGAGGAAAATCAAGGCACTAAAGTGTAGGTGGGGGAGTTGGGTGAATGCCATAGTCTGATACAAATAGCTCGCTTGGCAATAGCACTGGTATTAACAATAGCATAAGGTATGAAATTATAATTAAAGATGGGTAATGCTAGTAGGTTAGAATTTTCATGTACAGTTTGTGGGGAAGGAAGACAGATCCAGCATTTAGTTAAATTGGCTGTGCTAGCCACTGCTTGAGCTAACTTAACAAAGGCATTTTTGTGCCAGGCTGTGGCATTAATTATTAGACCTAGTAAAATAAAACTTAAGAACAGCTTCATAATGAAGAAAAACTGGCTAAAATAAGTAAACAATAGCAAAAAGCATAAAAATAATAGCAATGAAGAAATATGTTTCTTCAGTTGTGAGCATAGGACTAAATTAAAATAAAAGGTACAACTAAATAATCAATATGAAAACAGCTAAAATACATATAATACTAAAAACCAAACCCGTTACCATCTAGTCGATTGTGACTCATAGTGACCCTATAGAACAGAGTAGAACTGCCCCATAGGGTTTCCAAGGAGTGCCTGGTGGATTCAAACTGCCAACTTTTGGTTAGCAGTTGAGTTTTGAACCACTGTGCCACCAGGGCTCCAAAATACTTATAATAAATATGTAGAATAGGGTTTCTAGATTTGCATAGGACATAGAAAAAGTATATGATCATTATCAGTTAATGAAATTTAGCTTATAAAGCACAGCAACTTTAAGGGTAGCAAGTATAAAACTAGAGTAACTATTTCAATTTTCTTTCATTACCATAACCACCAAGTAAGAAGACCTACTTTGTGCAAGGGAAAAAGAACAAAAAGTACATAGTAAGTAGGAGACAGAGTCTGATAATTTCAACTGCCTGAATTTTCACGTGGTCTTGTTCCATGATCTTGGGGTGATCTGTCTACTCTCACAGTCATTCACTTTTGGCCACCTGGGCAGCTGAATTTTAGTTTGAGTCCTTCAGTTATTTGGGCCGTCCATGTGGGAGATGCAGTCCTCTTTAATTGGGAGAAATGGATCCAAGTCTTAACACTGTAATTTAGTGGTACAAAGGTTATTGAGAAGGACCAGGTAAATTCTCTTCCATCACGATTTGAGAGAATCTTTTAATTGGTGTCTTTTCCAGTAAACATTATCTCTAGGTTGAACATGAGGTAGTTTAGATATTTCTTGCTTTTGATTATCAAAACTTTATTTAGCTTGTGTAAAGTATTCTTTAGACTATCGGATCAAAGATTTACAATATTAAAACAGGTCAGATTGAATTAAATTTGATTCAAGGCATTGGCCATCCTGTAGTAATTTCATGAGGGGTCAATTTGTGAAGTCTAAGTAAAGTAGTCCTCAATTTGAAAGGACCAGAGGCTACACTTTAGTCCAAGGTGATTACAGAGATTTGGGAAGTTTGGCTATTTGACTTTTTTTATACCATTAGTTCTTTCAACTAGACCAGATGATTGAAGGTGGTAGCACAATAAAGTGTCTAAAAAATAGGTAAAATTTTGTGTATCTCTTTAATTATTTGCCCGGTAAAAGGGGTGCCTCGGTCACTACAAAGGACTCTTGGGACTCTCCAGATGGGAATAATATTCTCAAGAAGTTTCTTAGCTACAAAAGCAGCAGTAACTTGACAAGTAGGGAAAGCTTCCACCCAGTGAGAAAACCTGCAAATCATTACTAATACAAATTTATAGTCATTTGAGAGCTGGAACTAGATGAAATCAATCTGCCATTCAAGCATAGGCCCTGAAGGCAAAGGAAATTCTCCCAGCTGGAGCTTTATAAGGTTTACCAGAATTAAACTGAGAACAAATAGGACACTGGGAAGTCACAAATACAGCAATTTCATAAAAATGCCCCTACCAATATTTCTTTAAGTTTTCTATCATCTTATCTCTTCCCAAACGTATTCATACGTAAAGTCTCCAATACAGAGGCTTGCAGGGACCTAGGGAGAACTAAGTTCTTGCTGGGTCCCATCCATATCCTAGAGGTGTGGAGCATTGGGAACAACTGTATTTTTAATATTTCTCAACCTCATCACGTGGGGCTGATTTTTGATGTTCAAATAAACTCTTTAAGGCCTAGAGGGATTTTCTATAAGCATGTTAAAGAGTTGGTCATCATCCAAAACTGTGTTCCAGGGTGAGGGACCATACATAACTGTTAAAACTTGTGAGGAGTATTAACAGGATTGAAACAAGGGGGAGTGTGATCTTCAAAACTATGAGAAAAAACGTAATCTACAGTGCAGAAAAATCTCCGTACCAATGGGCTTCTAAAGCCCTGATTAGTTCATCTGCCTTTATTCATATATTATCATGCCAGCAATTTCAAACCATAGGAACACGTAAGCATTCTGGCAAAAAGAGTTTTTTATTATGCCCAATCCACAATTCGGTGGTTGAATCCTGATGACAGCCAGCCTGCTCCCATTCTCTAATTTCATCTGTGGGGGTTAATTGTTGATGTTTAAAAAGTAACTTTGAGATTTCTTTTGGGTCAAATTTTGGTGGGCAACATTTTATCAGAGCCATTTATACAGGTGCCATGACTGTTCTATCATTATTAACTATTCCCTCCTTTTCATCAGGATTGTGAGTGGGATTATCACAGTCATAAATAAAGATGACATCCTTAAAGGGTGATTGGGAAGTGGATGGTTTAGTTGCTCTATCAGCCAGGTCATTTCTTTTAATTTCTTCTGTTTGTGGAACCCCTTTGTGTTGATGGGCCTGAATTTTAATTATAGCCATCTCAGAGGGTAGTAAAAGGGCTTCCAGGAGGTTTGTTACTAAAGGGCCATTTTTAATTTGGGTCTTAGAAGAAGTTACGAGCCCCCTTTGTTTTCAAAACATGCCAAATTATGAGTACCTTTAAAAACATACCTAGAGTTCATAAAAATATTTACCAACTGTCCATAAGCCAGTTTGTGAACACTTGTTCATGCAATTGATTCAACTTGTTGCTGAAGTGACTTCAGGAAGGGGACCACTTTTGAGGACCTCAGTGGAGGTGGTTACAGCATATCCTCCCTAGTAATGAGAGCTAGTAGGTTCAGGCTTTAAATATGACCCATTAACAAATAGACCTAAACCAGAATTTGATAACAGCGTTTCTTATAAATTTTGTTTAGAAGACAAAAGCTGTTTAGTAATATTTAAATAATTATGAGGTGGATGGTTATTATTAGTAGGTAGAGGTAACAAGTAACTGGATTTAGAGAGGTTACTGTATGTAACTGAATATTAGAAGCTGCTAAAAGGACAACTTCATAAGAACTTAGCCTGCTGGCTAAAAGATTCTGAGTTAATGTTGAATTTCAATGGCTGACACTGCATGAGGAATATAAAAGTCAAGAAAATTCCCTAAAACTGTATCGGCTGTGGTTTTAATTTGTTTCGCAATTGTAGCGACTGCTCTAGGGTAAGGGGGTAGCCCCTTGTGATGGGGTTTAGTTGGATAAAAAAATGAAAAGTTTGAGTTATAATTAGGAAACCCTAGATCAGGAGTGTTAGTTAGTGCTTCTTTTAGGCGAGTGATGGCCTTTTGGCCATCTGTGGAAAGCTGGAAGGTGTTAGGCTCTGATCTCTTTAGATAAATGGTAAAGATGTTGAGCCAGCAAAGAAAAATTAAGCATCCAAGTTCTGCAATAGATGCAGAGTATTAGAAATCCTTTTAAATGTTTCTTGATAGTTGTTGTTGTTAGGTATTGTCGAGTTGGTTTTGACTGATAGTGACCCTATGTACAACGGAAAGAAACACTGCTTGGTCCTACTCCATCCTCACCATCATTGCTATGCTTGAGCCCATTGTTGCAGTCACTGTGTGAATCCATCTCATCGAAGTTCCTCCTCTTTTTGCTGACCCTCTACAGTACCAAGCATCATGTTCTTTGGGACTGGTCCCTCCTGATAAAACGGTAGTAAGATAAGCTAAGATAGTCTCTTTTCTTTTGGGGTCTACAGTGACTCGCTTTGCTAAGATTATACATCCTAAGTACTTAACAGAAGATTGAGCTAATTATAATTTTTCTCTGGAGGCTTTATGACTTCAGGATATTACTGGTAAGACATGCTTGTTGAGAGTTAGAACAGGCCCTTTGTATGTTTATAGATTCAGCTAGACAAAAAGAGGGATCAGCATTTTGTTTGTTGCTCAAGGGTTATGAAGTCTGTCTTGGATAATGGGTTTGGTCTAGTCCTTTAAATCCCAGGCCTCGGTGTCAGACGGGTACCTTTCGCCACACACCTGCCCAAAGTTTCTCTTGTCCTGCTGTCAGGAGCAGATGCGGAGGTGGTTGAGCTTCTGAAATTACCGCTGTGGACCCAGGAACAACGCAGGGCCCAGGAGGAGAAGGAGAAGCCATTCTCTACCTGCACTGGGGAACAAAATATAGACAATAAATCTCCCAAAGATCCATCTTTGCAACACAGTGGAGGCTCAAGATTTGAGAGGCTTACCTTAAAGGATCCCTGAAATTTCGAGGAGATGATCTGAGCACAGGGGTTCATGCTTGGTACCAAAGCAGCTGCATTCCCAAGAAATTGGGAAAGCAGAAGGTAAAGATCCTTCAAAATCCTGCCAACTACATGAAAGAATGTTGTAGAGTAACAACGTGAACTCTGATTAAAGTAAAATTAAGAGATTTATCGAAAATAAAGAAACAGCTTGAACTGGGAGAGACTGAATTCCATGCAGTGAAATCCAGTAATCCAAAATGGCCATGCTGCAGTGCCGTTATATAAGGGTGGAATAAAGAACATGGAAGTACATTAACTTGATTGGTAATTACAAACTTAGATCATGGAAAGATTTACTTGATTGGTAGTAGATCACTTTAAGGTGGGACTTCCTGTGGAGAGAACTTGTAAGACAGGACTTCCTGTGGCGAGAACTCCTAAGGCAGGACTTCCTCTAACAGGAACTCCTAGATGATTGTCTTAAAAGGATATATGTGCCTTTCTTAGATTTGGTTATAGTGTGGCAGTTATAAGGGTATGTGATGGGGGTGGGAGGTTGCAGGGTAGTTATGTCATTATTACCTGACATTCCTCCCTTAAGGGAGTCACAGTGTAGTTACATCACCATTACTGGACATTCTTCTTTTAGAAGCAGACTGCCAGAACGTTTAGCTTTATCGCAGGGAGAGAATGTTTTTTTTTAGTTTCATGATTAGGTCTGCCCAGAAGATGGCTGTTACTAGGGTGAAAATGGAACTAGCAACAAAGGAGTTGTACCCAAACTGCAAGCAAGTCATTTCAGATTTTCTCAGGTACCTCAATTTTAAAACTCTCTTACACACTATTTGTGCAAATTATCCAGTAAAAACCCTATGGATCCCAACAGAATATCGTCTGATATAGTGCTGGAAGATGAGCCGCTAGGTTGGAAGGCACTTACATTACACAGTGGGCACAACAATGGACTCATGTGTACCAACAATTGTGAAGATGGCACAGGACCGGGCAATGTTTCATTTTGTTGTACATAGGTTGCCTTGAATCAGAGCTGACTTGACAGCAACTAACAAAAAAAATTTATTTATATTCATCTTATTAATATAAAACCATGAACTTACAAGCTCAGCCTTTAACAGCTTTTATTTAAATAGTAAAAGGATTGTTGTTCCAGTTCAATAGTCAAGTGCCTTATTTCTAAGCCTGAGAGATTATTACTACAATTATTACATCACTGTGGTTTAAGAATTTTATGGGGAGAGATTAATATCTTTTTTCCTTGAAATTCCTAAGTGATATTTAAATGACTCTTTATTCTCTGCCACCTTGTTTTACATGATTTAGCAGAATGCAAATTTTCTTCAAAAGTTTTTGTCCCCACATATGGATGCCATTGGTTAGTTGTTGTCTGAAATCTACTGATTTTGGAAATGTTTCATAATTGTTGGTTCTTCTAATGCACAATGTCATAATTTCAGTGCAAAATTGCTTCATGTGTTCAGATGCGTCTCTGGGGAACCCCCCGACACATTATTTTAAATGTGTGCTGTGGTTTTTGCTGACTTGAAATGTTCAGAAGAAAAAGAATCTGGCTTCTGTAAAAGGAAAAGTTGTGAAATGGAAAATTTCTCACTACGAGGAAAGTTTTCTGTCTTAGGCTGGGTTCTCCAGAGAAGCAAAACCAGTAAAGTGTATAAACATATATATATAGAGAGAGATTTATATCAAGGAAACAGCTCACGTGATTGTAGAGGCTGGAACGTCCTAAATCTGTGGATCAGGATAGGGCTTCTGATTCACACAGCTGTAGGGGCTGGTGAACCCCAGATCAGCAGGTTAGAGAGCAGGACTCTTGCTCATAGGCTGTGAAGGTCAACGAATTCCAAGATTGGTAGGCAAGACGCAAGGCTTCTCCTGATTCAGGTAGCTGCAGGGACTGGCAAATCTAAGATCGGCAGGTAAGCTGCTAGCTCAAGTCCCAAGATCTGGAGGTCAGACGAACAAGAGGCAGCTGCAGGATCCAGAACAAGCCAAAAAACCTTGGCAAGGTGAGAAGGAAGGAAGTAGGCAGAAGAGGGCAGAGAGATGAAGGCTGAGGGGGCGGTGAGCTGCCACAGGCCCCACCCCCACTGGTACCACTCAGCAGATGCCATCATGGGGTGATCACATATCAGATTTCAACAGGGAAGTGATCACAACATTATACAACTACCAAAACACTGAGAATCATGGCCCAGCCAAGCTGACACACAACCTTAACCATTACAGTTTCAGAATTGCTGAATTTTGAATAATAAGAGGACAAAGGGCCAGTTTCCAGTCTTCAGGCTAGAGAGTTTTGGTGGAGTAAACATACGAACAGAAAAAAGATATTTAGGGGAGGCTGGAGGATACTTGGAGCTGGAGGGGAACTTGGCCCTAGAAAGAATCAGTTATCTATTGCTGTGTAATAAACCACTCCAAAACTTAGTGGCTTAAAACAACCACCCCCATTTCTTACCTCTCATCATTCTATGGGTTGAAGGGCTCAGGTGGGCAGTTCTTCTGCTCCACCTGGCATCAGCTGTGGGTTGCAGTCACCTGGAGGTTTACCTAGGCTGAAACATCCAAGATGGTACGCGTAGGTGGCAGGCAGGTGGTGCTGTGTCAGCTGGGGCTTAGCTGTCTCAGTTCTCCTCTACAAGCCTTCTCCATGTGACTCCTGTGGGCTTCTTGAGCACAGCAGTTGAATTCTGAGAAAGTCACTCCAGAAAGATTGAGGAAAATCTACACCTTTGCTGTAACCTGCCTCAAAGTTACACAGTGTCACTTCTACTGCCTTCTAGTGGCCAGAACAGGTCACAGGTCATCCCAGATTCCAGGAGAAGGGAAATGGAAGGACTAGTAAAGAATCTGTGGCCATGTGGTAACTCACCACAGGATGTTGTACACTATGTGGTTGTTATTGTTAGCTGTTGGCGAGCCAACTCTAGCTCATGGTGACCCCATGTACAACAAAAGGAAATATTTCCCAGTCTTACGTCGTCTTCATGATTGTTAGTATGCTCAAGTCCATTGCTGTGGCCACTGTGTATTTTGAGTGCTTTCTAGTCTAGGAGGCTCATCTTCCAGCACTACACTGGACAATGTTATTTTGTGATCCATACATTTTCATTGGCTGATTTACAGAGGTAGATAGTCCAGGCTTTCTTCCTATTCTGTCTTAGTTTGGAAGCTCCACTGAAACCTGTCCACCATAGGTGACCCTGCTGGGGGTTGAAATACCTATGGCATAGCTTCCAGTATCACAGCAACACAAAAGTCACCAGAGTACAACAAACTGACAGACTGTTTGTTGTTAAGTGTCATTGAGTTGGTTCCAACTCCTGGCAACACTATGTACAACAGAACAAAACACTGCCTGGTCTTGTGCCATCCTCAGAATCGTTGTTATGCTTGAGCCCATTGTTGCAGCCACTGTGTCAGTCCTTCTCATTGAGGCTTTTCCTCTTGCTGACCTTCTGTTTTACCAAGCATGATGTCCTTCTCTGGGGACTGGTCCATCCTGATAACATGTCTGTATCATTAAAGTTGTGTGTCAAGTTGACTGGGCCATGATTCTCAGTGGTTTGGCAGTTATGATGTAGTTTGACAGTTGTATAATTATGTAATCACTTCCATGATGAGATCTGACATAATGTGATCACCTCCATGATGGGACCTGCTGTCAGTAGCCAGTCAGTTGAAAGGGAGTTTCCTTGGGGGTGTGGCCTGCATCCAATATAGGTGGCCTTTCTGGAAAGGCTTGTGGGCTTCTGCTGGCTCTGGATCCTGTAGCTGGCTCTTGTATTTGTGACTTCTGGTTCTTGTGACGTGAGCTAGCAGCTTACCTGCCATCTTGTCTGCTGATCTTGGGATTCGTTGGTTTTCACAGCCTGTGAGCAAGAGGCCTGCTTTCTAATCTACCAGTCTTGGGTTTGCCAGCTCCTCCAGCTACATGAATCAGGAGAAGCCTCCAGCTTGACCCACAGACTTGAGATATTCCAGCTTCTACAACTGTATGAACAACTCTGTATGTATTTATATGCTTTACTGGTTTTAATTCTCTAGAGAATTAAGCCTAAGACAGGCCCACCAAGCACAAATTCTTTATTCAGTGTTTCAGTTCAAGAGGTTAGGAAATGATCTAATAAGTTATTTGGTTGGGTCACTGAAGCATGGATTACCAGTGGCCTACACTAAATCAAGTTGAAGTACCAGATCTGCCTTAGTATACTATAGAAGAAGGTATCCAAAGGCTTAGGGAAATTGGCATATTAGAGTTGATTTATCAAGTTAGACCCACAGAGTCACACATGGAGTGCCCAGTGGACACACTTTTTACCACAACAGTGAGGAACAAATTTGTGAATGGAGCCCCAGCATCCTTGACATCTGCTGTGATTGCTAATTTATATAAGTCAGATTTGACAGTGGGAACTGCCCTAACTAAATTAAGACACCTAACTATAATGGGGCTGATTGGACCCCATGGTAGTAGGGGCCAAATGGTGCCACTCAATCAACAAAGACAAGGTAGGGGTGGTTACTGTAACGGACAGTGGAGTCAAACCAGTAATCAGAATAGTCTTACTCATATGAACTTATGGTGCTGGCTACTTAATCATGGTGTCCCTAGGAGTGAAATATATAGAAAATCTACTAAATATTTACCTGATCTGTACAAGCGGAAGAATTACAGGTCAAGTGAACAGAAGTCTAACTCAAGTTGCCAGAATAGAGAGTCATGGACCCTCAGTGAATTCCCAGACTTGAGTGAGTTTACAGACCCACAACCCCTTGAATGAAGGGAAGGCTGGGTCCCCTTGAGGAAGGACTCCAATACACTGCCAAAAATGTATGCTGTTAATCTTTCTCCCAGACTTCCCCAAAGGAATCTACAGCCTTTTACAAGAGTGACTGTTCATTGGGGAAAAGGAAATAACCAGACTTTTCCGGGATTACTGGATATTGGTTCTGAACTGACACTAATTCAGGAGACCCAAAACATCACTGTGGCCCACCAGTTAGAGTGGGGGCATATGGAGTTCAGGTTATTAATGGAGTCTTAGTTTATGTCTGTCTCACAGTATGTCCAGTGGGTCCCTGAAATCCATCCAGTAGTGATTTCCCCAGTTCCAGAATGCATAATTGGAATATACTCAGCAGCTGGTGGAACCCCCACACTGGATCCCTGAGAAGTGGAATAAGGGCTATTATGGTAGGAAAAGCCAAGTGAAAGCCATTAGAACTGCCCCTACCTAGGAAAAGAGTAAACCAAACAAACACTGCATTCCTGGAGGGATTGTAGAGATTACTGCCATCATCAGGTACTTGAAGAATGCAGGTGTGGTGATTCCCATCACACCCCCCATTTAACTCGCCTATTTGGCCTGTGCAAAAAACGGATGGATCTTGGAGAATGACAGTGGATTATTGAAAACTTAACCAAGTGGTGACTCCAATTGCAGCTGCTGTTCCAGATGTGGTTTCATTCCTTGAGCAAATTAATTCATCTCCTGATACCTGGTATGCAGTATTGATCTGGCTAATGCTTTTTTCTCCATACCTGTTTTGAAGGACCACCAGAAGCAGTTTGCCTTCAGCTGGCAAAGCCAGCAGTACACCTTCAATGTCCTACCTCAGGTTTATATCAACTCTCCAGCCCTATGTCATAGTTTAGGCTGCAGGGACCTTGAATACCTTCCCCTTCCTCAAGATGTCACACTGGACCATTACATTGATAACATTATGCTGATTGGACCTAGTAAGGAAGAAGTGTCAAGGACTCTGGACTTATTGGTAAAACATGTGCATGCTAGAGGGTGGGAAAAGGTAATTTAAAACTCCCAATAAAAAAAGTCCTGGACCTGACGGTTTCACTGGAGAATTCTACCAAAGTTTCAGAGAAGAGTTAACACCACTACTACTAAAGGTATTTCAGAGTATAGTAAAGGATGGGATACTCCCAAATTCATTCTATAAGGCTACATAAATCTGATACCAAAACCAGGTAAAGACACCACAAAAAAAGAAAATTACAGACCAATATCCCTCATGAACACAGATGCAAAAATCCTCTACAAAATTCTAGCCAAAAGAATTCAACAACATATCAAAAAAAAAATTTACCACGACCAAGTGGGATTCATACCAGGTATGCAGGGATGGTTCAACATTGGAAAAACATTCAATGCAATCTATCACATAAATAAAACAAAAGACAAGAATCACACAATCTTATCGATTGATGAAGAAAAGGCATTTGACAAAGTCCAAAACCCACTGATGATAAAAACTCTCAGCAAAATAGGAATAGAAGGGAAATTCCTCAACATAATTAAGGGCAGTTATATAAAGACAACAGCCAGCATCATCCTAAATGGAGAGAGTCTGAAAGCATTCCCCTTGAGAACGGGAAGCAGACAAGGATGCCCTTTATCACCACTCTTATTCAGCCTTGTACTGGAGGCCCTATTCAGAGCAATTAGACTAGAAAAAGAAGTAAAGGGCATCCAAATTGGTAAGGAAGAAGTCAAAGTATCTCTGTTTGCAGATGATATGATTTTATACACAGAACACCCCAAAGAATCCACAAGAAAACTACTGGAACTAATAGAAGATTTCAGCAAAGTATCAGGATACAAGATAAACATACAAAAATCTGTAGGATTCCTCTACACCAAGAGAACTTCGAAGAGGAAATCACCAATCAATACCATTTACAATAGCCCCCAAGACGATAAATTATTTAGGAACAAATCTAACCAGACACATAAAAGACCTATACAATGAAAACAACAAGAAACCACTGCAAGAAACCAAAAGAGACCTGCATAAGTGAAAAAACATACCTTGCTCATGGATAGAAAGACTCAACATTGTGAAAATATCAGTTGTATCCAAAGCTATCTACAGATACAATGCAATCCCGATCCAAATTCCAGCGGCATTTTTTAATGAGATGGAGAAACAAATCACCAACTTCATATGGAAAGGGAAGGGGCCCAGATAGGTAAAGCATTACTGAAGAAGAACAACAAAGTGGGAGGCCTCATACTACCTGATTTTAGAACCTATTATACCACCACAGTAGTCAAAACAGCCTGGTACTGGTACAACAACAGATACATAGACCAATGGAACAGAATTGAGAATCCTGACATAAATTCATCCACCTATGAGCAGCTGATATTTGACAAAGGCCCAAAGTCTGTTAATTGGGGAAAACACAGTCTCTTTAACAAATGGTGCTGGCATAACTGAATATCCATCTGCAAAAAACTGAAACAAGACCCATACCTCACACCATGCACAAAAACTAATTCAAAATGGATCAAAGACCTAGATATAAAATCTAAAATGATAAAGACACAGAAGAAAAAATAGGGACAATGCTAGGAGCCCTAATGCATGGCATAAACAGAATACAAAACATTACTAATGTTGCACAAACACCAGAAGAGAAACTAGATCACTGGGAGCTCCTAAAAATCAATCACTTATGCTCATCAAAGGACTTCACCAAAAGAGTCAAAAGATAACCCACAGACTGGGAAAAAATTTTGGCTATGGCAAGTCCAATCAGCGTCTAATCTCTAAAATCTACAAGATACTGCAAAACCTCAACAACAAAAAGACAAATAACCCAATTAAAAAATGTGCAAAGGATATAAACAGGCACTTCACCAAAGAAGACATTTAGGCGGCTAACAGATACATGAGGAAATGCTCACAATCATTAGCCATTAGAGAAATGCAAATCAAAACCACAATGAGATACCATCTCACCCCAACAAGGCTAGCATTAATCCAGAAAACACAAAATAATAAATGTTGGAAAGTCTGTGGAGAGACTGGAACACTTACACGGTGCTGGTGGGAATGTAAAATGGTACAACCACTTTGGAAATGGATTTGGTGCTTCCTTAAAAAGCTAGAAATAGAAGTACCATATGATCTAGCAATCCCACTCCTTGGAATATATCCTAGAGAAATAAGAGCTGTCACACGAATAGATATATGCACACCCATGTTCATTGCAGCACTGTTCACAATAGCAAAAAGATGGAAACAACCTAGGTGCCCATCAATGGATGAACGGATAAAAAAATTATGGTATACTCACACAATGGAATACTATGCAATGATAAAGAACTACGATGAATCCACGAAAATCTTATAACATGGATGAATCTGGAAGGTATTATGTTGAGTGAAAGTCCTCATTCACAAAAGGACAAATATTGTATAAGAACACTGTTATAAGAACTCAAGAAAAGGTTTAAACACAGAAGAAAGCATTCTTTGAGGGTGGGGACGGAGGGAGAGGATTATTCACTAACTAGATAGTAGATAAGAATTATCTTAGGTGAAGGGAAGGACAACACACACTACAGGGGAAGTCAGCACAACTGGTCTAAACCAAAAGCTAAGAAGTTTCCTGAATACAACCCAATACTTCAGGAGACAGAGTAGCAGGGGCGGGGGTCTGGGGACCATGATTTCAAGGGACATCTAGGTCAATTGGCATAACAAAGTTTATTAAGAAAATGTTCTGCATCCCATTTTGGTGAGTGGTGTCTGTCTTAAAAGCTAGCAAGTGGCCATCTAAGATGCATCAATTGGTCCCAAACCACTTGGAGCAAAGGAGAATGAAGAACACCAAAGACACAAGGAAAATATTAGCCCAAGAGACAGAAAGGGCCACAAAACCAGAGACTGCATCAGCCTGAGACCAGAAGAACCAGATGGTGCCCAGCTACCACCAATGACAGCCCTGACAGGGAATACAACAGAGAGTCCCTGATGGAGCAGGAGAAAAGTGGGGTGGAAAACTCAAATTCTAGTAAAAAGACCAGATTTAATGGTCTGAGACAGGAGGGACCCCAGAAGACATGGTCCCTGGACTCTCTGTTAGCCCAGAACTGAAACCATTCTCGAAGCTAACTTTTTAGACATAGATTAGACTGGACTATAGGACAGAGAAAGTGCTTCTTAGCTCAGGTAGATGCATGAGACTAAATGGGCAGCTCCTGTCCAGAGGTGAGATGAGAAGGCAAAAAGGGACAGGAGCTGGTTGAATGGACACGGGAAATCCAGGGTGAAAAGGAGTGTGCTGTCACATTATAGGGAGAGCAGCTAGGGTCATATAATAATGTGTGTATAAATTTTTGTATGCGAAACTAACTTGAACTGTGAACTTTCAATTAAACCACAATTAAAAAAAAAAAAAAGCACTTGCAGAAGTACATCAACAGGGAACTGCCAGAAATTCAAGCCAAATTCAGAAGAGGACGTGGAACCGTGGATATCATTGCTGATGTCAGATGAATCTTAGCTGAAAGCAGAGAATACCAGAAAGATGTTTACCTGTGCTTTATTGACTGTGTAAAGGCACTTGACTGTGTAGATCATAACAAATTATGGATAACATTGCAAAGAACAGAAATTCCAGAACACTTAATTGTGCTCATGAAGAATCTGTACATAGACCAAGAGGCAGTCATTCAAAGAGAACAAGGGGATACTGCGTGGGTTAAAGTCAAGAAAGGTGTGTGTCAGGGTTGTATCTTTCACCATAATTATTCAATCTGTATGCTGAGCAAATAATCCAAGAAGGTGGACTATATGAAGAAGAACAGGGTATCAGGACTGGAGGAAGACTCATTAACAATCTGCAATACGCATATGACACAACCTTGCTTGCTGAAAGCGAAGAGTACTTGAAGCACTTACTGATGAAGATCAAAGACCACAACCTTCAGTATGGATTACACCTCAATATAAAGAAAACGAAAATCTTCACAACTGGACCAATAAGCAACATCATGATAAATGGAGAAAGATTGAAGTTGTGAAGTATTTCATTTTACTTGGATCCACAATCAATGCCCATGGAAACAGTAGTCAAGAAATCAAAGGACACATTGCATTGAGCAAACCTGCTGCAAAAGATCTCTTTAAAGTGTTAAGAAGCAAAGATGTCACTTTGAGGACTAAGGTATGCCTGAGTCAAGCCTTGGTGTTTTCAATCGCCTCATATGCATGTGAAAGCTGGGCCATGAATAAAGAAGACTGAAGAAGAATTGATGCCTTTGAATTATGGTATTGGAGAATATTGACTATACCATGGACTGCCACAAGAACAAACAAATTTGTCTTGGAAGAAATATAGCCAGAATACTCATTAGAAGCAAGGAAGATGAGACTTCATCTCATATACTTTGGACATGTTGTCAGGAGTGACCAGTTTCTGGAGAAGGACATCATGCTTGGTAAAGTAGATGGTCAGGGAAAAAGAGGAAGACCCTCAATAAGATGGATTGACACAATGGTTTCAAGCATAACAACAACTGTGAGGATGGCACAGGACCGGGCAGTGTTTCCTTCTGTTGTACATAGAGTCCCTATGATTCTGAACTGATTCGACGACACCTAACAACAACAAAAACAGTGGACACCTTCACACATTTTTAGTTTAACATCTAAAATTTCTTATCGTAAATTTGAATAATTAAAAGGATTTAATTTCTAACATCCTATAAACATTAATCAGAAAAACCAAAACCAAACCTACTGATGTTGAGTCAGTTCTGACTCATTTGACTCATAGCAACCATACAGGACAGAGTAGGACTGCCCCATAGGGTGTTCGACACTGTGAATCTTTACAGAAGCAGACTGCCACATCTTTCCTCCAAGAAGTGACTGGTGGGTCCGAACTGCTCACATTTTGGTTAGTAGATGAATGCTTTAACCACTGCACCACCACCAGGGCTCCTCCCTATAAACACTGGAAATTTTAAATAAAACCAGTAGATTTTCTCTTTTACACATGTCCAGAGGAATTTAAATTCCAAAGTGATTTGATAGCCACCATTAACTATTTTTAAAATACATGAACAAACTCTTCTTTTACAGCCGAAGTTGTACATCATTTCTTTTCCTCATTGAATTTGCATTTCCATTATACTTCTGTACAATATAAACATGAGTTTGTATTTAAATTTAATTTTCTAAAATATCATGTGATATTTTAAATACCCTGCTCCACATTTTGAGTAATTTCTTTTGAATTTAGTTATCGTTATAATAATTATCTTTGCATAATTTGACAGAAAATGATAAAGTCTTACAAATTTTGATAATCATAAGAAAAAGTAACTCTTGATAAATGCATCTTTAGTGAGATGGGTGAAGCTTTCTTTTTTCTTTTTCTTTCTTTATATTACTGTGTTTTGTTTTGTTTTTTAACTTTGGTTCATATGTCCCTGGATAAATATTATTTATTGCTAAAATAAAAAAAGGATTCAGCACCAATTTTATTTCCATTTTTCAGTTTTGTAAGTTTAAGTGCTTAGAAAATTCATCCATATAAATAGATGGAATGGGAATGGGAGAAAATAGTTATAACAATGTCACTCGATTCTTTGAACTGCTTCCAAGCTATACTCCAGAAATCATACCACAATCTATCATCTAAAATTACTTTTAATGATCTGTCAGCTGGCAATTCAATTAGATCTTCCTTCAATTTGGCTGAAAACAAAAACACTGGAAACTAATCTGACTTATTGCTAAGTCCTTAGAGTCCTTCCTTCCTCCTTTCTCCAAATACACCTCCCTGGGACAGTGGCCATGGGAAGGACAAGGATGGAGGAGGTATGCCTTTCTGCAATAAAATGCCCCTCCTTAAAGGGCAAAAGGACTGATGAATCCTGTTATGGATTAAATGGTGTCTCTGAAAATTTCATGCTGAAGTCTTAACCCCTGTACACGTGGGCATGACCTTGTTTGGAAACATGGTCTTTGAAAATATCGTCAGTTAATGTAACATGAAGTCATACCGGAGTAGGATGGGCCCTTATCTCATCTGAGTGGTGTCCTGTAAAAGACGAGAGACACAGAGAGACAGACCCAGAGGGAAGATGGTCATGGAAACATTCATCTACACACCAAGGAACACCTGGGGCCACCAGAAACTGGGAGAGACAAGGAAGGGTCCTCACCTAAAGCCTTCAGAGACAACGTGGCCCTGCTGACACCCTGAATTCGGGCTTCTAGCCTCCAGAACTGTGAGACAATCTGTGCCTGCTCTTTAAAGCCACTCAGTTTGTGGTATTTTGCCACGGCAGCCCTAGGAGGCTAAGACAGGTCCCCTGGATGAATGGAAGGCACCAGAAAGTTTTGGGAGGAGGGGAAGGGGAGCATGGTCCCTAGAGCTGTGGCTCTCTGCACCATACCAGGAAGACCTATAAGCGTTTACTCCTTCATAAAGCACTGCTGGCAGGTGCCTTCCTGGTTGACCAGAGTCTTAGGCTAGGTTCTCTAGAGAAGCAAAACCAGTAAAGCATATAAATATATATAGCGAGAGATTTATATCAAGGAAACAACTCACACAATTGTAGAGGCTAAAATGTCCCACGTCCCTGGATCAGGATAGAGGCCTTTCCCAATTCATGGAGCTGCAGAAGCTGGTGAACCCAAGGTCGGCAGGTCGGAGAGGAGCTCCCACTCACAGGCTGTGAAGGTCAATGAATTCCAAGGTCAGCAGACAAGACCACAAGATTTCTCCTGATTAATGTAGCTGCAGGGGCTGGGAAACCCAAGATCAACAGTTCAGGGAACCGGACTCTTGCTCACAGGCTGAGAAGATCGATGAATTCCAAGATCAACAGGTAAGCTGCTAGCTCAAGTCCCAAGAACCAGAGGTGAGACAACAAGAGGCAGCTGCTGAGTCTGGTACAAGCCAAAAACCTTGGCAAGGTGAGCAGGCAGAAAGTAACCAGCAGGGGGCAGAGAGATGAGGGGACCTCATACCATCAAGAAAGCAGTGCTGGGAGCAAAGCGCATCCTTTGGACCAGGGTCCCCCTTCAGAGAAGCTTCTAGTCCGGGGGAACATTGATGGGAAGGAAGACAGAGAAAGCCTTCCCCTGGAGCTGATGCCCTGAATTTGGACTTTTAGCCTACTTTACTGTGAAGAAATAAAATTCTCTTTGTTAAAGCCGTCCACTTGTGGTATTTCTGTTGTAGCAGCACTAGATGCCTAAGACAGAATTTGGTACCAAGAGTGGGGTGCTGCTCTAACAGATACCTAAAATGTGGAAGGGTCTTGAAACTGAATGGACAGAGCAGTGGTAGCAGCAAAGGACCAGCAGCAGCAGAGAACCTGCAACAGCAGAGAAGCAGCACTGGCAGAGAACCAACAGCAGCAGACTGGGAGACTAGTGCGAGATAGCACTGGAGCCGACACACGGAGCGAGAGAGCTGAGTGCCTGTGGCAGGAGGCTTCCTGGCAGAGTGGGGTGCCTCCAGGTACTTATTGGTGGAGCTAGGCTTGCCAACCCACAGAGCAAGGAAGCTGAGTGCCTGTGTGCATGAGGCTTTCTGGTGGAGTGAGGTGCCTCTGGGCACTTATTTGTGGAGCTACCGAGCTTTGGAACACTTGCCCCAGTAGGGCAGATGCGGGCATGAGGCCCGAGGGCCAAGAGGCCACAGGAAACAGAAGCTGAAGAGACAAGGAACACAAGAAGCTGAGCTGCATCAGTCTTAAAAGGTATGGCCATGGCCTCAGGGGTTGCAAAGGGTGGAGCTACGGCCTCTGATGTTTCTAAGGGTGGACTTGTCATTCCGATGAACTGGGAGAATGGTGCTCCTGAAGCCAAGGGAGCAGAGTTGCTGTCTCACTGGGCCTGGAAGGCGGAGGTGAAGCCCAGGGCCGAGAGGCCTCCACTCAGAATTTGGAGAGTGTCCCAATACCTAGAGTCTGGAGGGCAGGGCCATTGTGTAAATTGTCTCAGAGGACAGAAGATTATTTTCAAAGCCTTGAGGGCTAATGTAATGTGTTCTGCTGACTTGCTTGGTGCCTGTTTTCCCTTCTTTTCCTCCAGTTTCTCCCATTTGTGATGGAAATGTCTAGCTTGTGCCTGTTCTGCCATTGTACCTTTGGAAGCAGATAACTTGTATTCTAGATTTCACAGATGAAGAGGAATTTTTGGATTTTGGACTTGGAGTTAAGACTTTGGCTGTGATATGATGGGGTGAATATGTTTTGCATGTTGCAAGGATGTGATTTTTGGGGGGGCAAAGGGTGGAATGTCATGGATTGAATTATGTCCCCTCAAAAATGTATCAGTTTGGCTGGGCCCTGATTCCCTGTATTGTGTGATTTTTCCATGTGTTGTAAATCCTGCCTCTACAATGTTAATGAGGGAGGATGGGCGGCAGTTGTGTTAGTGAAGTAGGACTCAATCTACAAGACTGGATTGTGTCCTGAGGCAATCTCTTGAAACATAAAAGAGAGAAGCAAGCAGAGAGACTGGGGTGGGGGACGGGGGGACCTCATCCATCAAGAAAGCAGTGCCAGGAGCAGAGCCTGTCCTTTGGACTGGGGTCCCTGCACAGAGAAGTTCCTAGCCCTGGGGGAGATTGACGAGAAGGCCGACAGAGAAAGAGAGCCTTCCCCTGGAGATGACGCCCTGAATTTGGACTTTTAGCCTACTCTACTGTGAAGAAATAAACTTCTCTTTGTTAAAGCCATCCACTTGTGGTATTTCTGTTGTAGCAGCACTAGATAACTAGAACAACCACTAACCCAGAGTATTTTGGCAAGATGAATAAACAAGTAGGCATGTTGTGGGGGGGGGGGGGGCAGGAATTAGTATTTCCCCTTCAAGAGTCCTTAGCAAATTTATCTTCACTAATTACAAGTAATTAAATTAAATATTTGACGCTGCCAGAGGAAGGTAAAACGAGACTTCATGCCTGGTATCTAGTAGGAGATCATGAATATTTCTGAATCAATGCATGGGGTAAACTGGGAATTCTTGGGATTCTTCCTTGCAGAGTACGTTTCTGGGGTCATTGTATTTAATATTTTCCTGGTACTGGAGACAAGTGTGCATTTGCAATGTGCCATGTCTGCCCTCACCACCAAATCTTGGGTTTTGACTGAAACTCTCCAAGTGGGCCCTCATAGGATTAGATGAATTTTAATTAGCAAGTGTTTCACAACAATGCTTTGAGAAGTAGAATACAAATTGTTTGTCAAGAAAGTTGGAGTTTGAATGTTAATAGTTCATTGTTGTATGTAGGAGTTACCCCTTGAATTCTGAAAGAGAATTAACATAAAGTGAACATAGAAGCCCAGTGGTATTTAATATACAGGCAAAAACTTAAAATACTTGTTATTCCACAAGGTGGTTGTGGCAGAGAAAGCTAGCTAGCTATCCCAAATGATGATCATTCTTCCACAGTATAGAGGTGTTTTTACCCAACTTAGACAGCACTTTTCAGCTCATCTTTCTTCGGGGTCTGGCCAAGCAACCAGTTCTCTCCAAGAAGATATGAATGGAAGTAGCATGGATCATTTCCAGGTGGGGTATTTAAGAAGCAGAGACTCCAGGGGGTCTACCACATGACCAAGGAATGGTGGAGCCACCTGATGGAAGGAACTAGGAGCTTTAATCACAAGTTGGAGCAACACCGCCTACTGACCATTGGACTATCACATAAACAAAAAAATTTCATCGTACTAAACTACTCAATGTTGGGGTTACTTGTTACAGCAGCTAGCATTGCCCTAATAAAACAGAGATATAGATTGAAAATATGTTTAGACCAAAAAAAAAAATCCCCACTCAGCTAAATTAACACATGGCAAATTATATTTTCTATTTGAAGAAACAAAGATATTTAAGGGAAATTAAGTTATTGAATTAGTTTCCTAGGGCTACTGTAAAAAAATATATATATATACCACAAAGTAGGTGACTTTAAAGAGCACAAATTTATTCTCTCACAGTTCTGGAGACAGAGAGTCCAAATCAGGGTATTGGCCATATTGATTCCTTCTGAGACTCTGAGCTGTTCGATGCCTCTGTCCCAGATTATGGTGGCTCCCAGTATCCTTGGCATTTCTTGGCTTGCCTCCAGCATCACATAGTCATTCTTCCTCTGTCTATATTTGTGTCTCTGCTCCTCTTTTATGAGACACCACTAAAATGGGATTAGGACCCACCCTACTCCATCTTAAAAAACCCTATTTCCTAACAAGGTCATGTCCACAGATACCAGGGGTCAGGACTTCAACGTGTCTTTTGGGGGGATACAAATATATAAAAGTTATATTTGTGCTTACATTTTTCCTCTTGACTTTTGGTTATTGGATCATGTCTCTTTTGATTTTAGGATGCCATACACACATGCTAACTTTCCAAACACCTGCAATTAAAAATGCTTGAAACTCAATCAGTTTCTGTTTATGGTGATGGGAATTTGACAACAATTATGGGTGAGAGTTACACAACACTATTAATGTGATTAATGTCGCTAAATTGCACATGTGAAAAACTCTGAATTGGTAAATGTGTTATATTTATTTTTGCAACAATAAGAAAATGCTTGAAACGTACACAGGTAAACTATGGATTCTCTCATCTTATTTGTCAAGAATTTTTTTCTACCTGGATCAACAATCAACACCCACAGAAGCATCGGTCAAGAAATCAAATGACGTATTGCATTGGGCAAATCTGCTGCGAAAGACCTCTTTAAAGCTCTAAAAAGCAAAGATAATCACTTTGATGACTAAGGTGTGCCTGACTCAAGCCAATCACCTCATATGCATGTAAAAGCTGTACAATGCAAAAGGAAGATCAAAGAAGAATAGATGCATTTGAACTGTGGTGTTGGCGAAGAATATTGAATACACTGTGAGCTGTCAAAAGAACGAACAAATCATTCTTAGAAGAAATACGACCAGAATGTCCCTTAGAATTGAGGATGGTGAGCCTTTGGCTCGCTTACTTTGGACAAGTCATCAGGAAAGACCAATGGCTACAAAAGGACTTCATGTTTGGTAAAGTAGAGGTTCAGCAACAACGAGGGAGCCCTCCAGGAGATGGAGTGACACAATAACCCCAACAGTGGACTCAAACATGCCAACGATCATGAAGAAGGCTCAGGAGGGGGCAATGTTTCCTTCTGTTGTAGCTAAGGTCGCCATGAGTTGGGGCAGACTTGACAACACTTAACAGCAACGATGACATGAATAATTATTTGGAAAATGCTGCTCCAACATCTGTGCAAATAAAGAACAAGCAGCAGGCTGCATTATTAAAATGACCAAGAGCTACAGCAGAGTTGGAGGGGTGCACTGGGTGCGTGAGGAGCTGTTGTGGCTGTGGCATCCGTGAGCTGTGATTGAGTGGTGCTGCCCTGGCAGTGTGTCGGCAGCCGGAATTGGCAGCAGAGCCTGGCTGGTGGAGACGCCCATCAGTCTTCTGCAGCCTTCTCCCCAAGGCCAAGGCTCCTTCTGGAGCCCTGATTCCAGAAAAGCAACAGCTTTCCCTGCAATCTTCACAAATGATGTCTAATACATGAGCTTTGATGCTGATGGGAAAAGAAGAAAGAGCAGCCTGTTGAGGTCTTCATATCTTTATTTGGGGTAAACACAGAGGAATAGAACAAACAATGCCAGTCCGCCAAATCCCTGCAAAACTAACTTGTAAGACCAAGATCAAAACAAAACTTGTTGCTGTCAATTCCAACTCATAGCAATCCTATAGGACAGAGGAGAGTGCCTCATGGGGTTTTCAAGGAGCAGCTGGTGGATTCGAACTGCCGAATTTTGACTAGCAGCCAAACACTTAAACACTGCACCACCAGGGCTCCAACTTGTATAAAGCAGGAGAGAACTAAAATAACATTTGAAGCAGTTGTAGTTAGACATCCCATGCTAAATGTACAGTAACTCAGCTAATGAAACCTCCGAGTTTTGCTTCATCTTTGAAGAAGCTGGTTTTGATTACTCCTTAAGGAAACCACATGCAACCCACACTATGGTTATGTCGAGTACATGCGAGTTCTCATTACAAGGATACCTCAAAATCCGATGCATTAAGAATTCTTATAATGTGATGATTATAGTTAAATGCGGCAGGCAACATCATTTCAGTCAAAATTTCAGTCTGTAATTCACATCTTAGTTTACATGCTGCCAAAATCTTATTTTGTAGATTTTTTTTTTTTTTTGCTTTAATTGACAAAAACCATTGACCATATTGGCCTGAAGTTTTATAGGCATTGCTTTACTTCATTATGTGAGCAATCTATTAAATAAGAAGTTGATGATTCCAGAATCTACCAGTCAGTGTTTGATAGATCTTGCTGCAGTAACAAGCAGCCCCTGAACTCTGGTTCATTTCTCTCTTGTGTTTTATGTCCTCTGTGGGCTGGCTTCCCACACCTTCATCCTGGGTCCGCAGCAGCAGGGGCAGCCCTACTTGCG
Source organism: Dugong dugon (assembly GCA_030035585.1). Lineage (NCBI taxonomy): Eukaryota > Metazoa > Chordata > Mammalia > Sirenia > Dugongidae > Dugong > Dugong dugon. The sequence goes on from CM057460.1 coordinate 1,946,971, forward strand.
ATCCACCGTTCTGTGGCAGAGGGAAAGAACAAGAGCTCGAGGCAAACACCCAATGGCTCTTGACATTTCTGCTCACAGGTGGCCTACCCCCCATAAGCTCACATCTGTTGCCATTACAGGAACCATCCAATCAATAACAGGAATCCAAAAGAACAGGATGGGTGAAAACCCACGGAAGAGGTGGGCAGAGCTTGCTCAGGGCACAGGTAATACAAAATGTGGACAATCTGGGAGGAGCCTTCAGTTGCTTTTTCCCAGTTTCTGAAGCTTAATGAACATGACACCAGAAGAAGGATGAATTGACATGAGACCTGTCAATTATTATCATCCATAAACCTGAAATGACATCCAGGTCCCATCAATTAGACCCAGGTGATGGTTCGGGCACTCTGAGTCCTGGGGAAGTGAGCGAGTACTTTCGATGCCTCTCTTCTACCTCCTCCTTTTCCGACTCCTTGACTGTGTCCTCTAAGGAGCACTCTTCATTACTGCCAACACCCACCCAACCCCAGCACTCCACCAGCACCCTGGTTCCTCCAGACAATCCATGAATCTCGGGTTCCCAGGAGAAGTTAGTCACCTTCTTGTCATTAACTCTCCCACTTTAGAAATCAGAGAATGACTCCAGAGTCTTGAGCTAAATTGGCACAGTGGTGTCTGATGACAGCTTTTATGAAATCACCTCTAAAATGTTGCCTATTCTTCTGCTCAGACCTTCTCTAACTCTGTAAATACACAAATTTAGGGTTATATATGTTATACATTGTTTTACAACTTGCTTTTTTTTTCACCTAATAAGCATGTCACCAACAATGTTCCATGTCTTTTACTGTGTTTAAGAGCGCCATGGTGACAACCCCTGCCTCCAACTTCTGTAAACCTCTTTTATTATTTCTTTACATTAGTTCAGGGTAAAATGGTGTGCACGTTTTTAAAGCTCTTGCTAAATATCTTCCTTCAATTTATAGAAATTTACGTGCCCATTAGTCAGACAAATCAAGAGGACAAATACCTGTTTTATAGTTAGCTAGCTGCCATCCAGTTCACTCTGACTCATGGCAACTCCACGGACAACAGAACAAACAGTGCCTGGTCCCGCGTCATCCTCATGATGCTCGGCAAGTTCTAGCCCATCATTGTGACTGTTGTGCCCATCCATCTCTCCAAGGGTCCCCCTCGCCCTCACTGGCCCTCTCACTACTTCCTCAAACATGATGCCCTCCTCTAGCAGATGATCCCTCCTGATGACGTGCCCAAAGTAAGAGAATCAGACAACATTCTGTTGTGTTCCATAGGGTTTTCATTGGCTAACTTTTAGAAGTAAGTCACCAGGCCTTTCTTCCTAGTCTAACTTAGCCTGGAAGGTCTGCTGAAACTTGTCCACCATGGGTGACCTTGCTGGTATTTGAAATACCTGGTGGCAGAGCTTCCAGCATCACAGCAACATGCAAGTCACCACAGTTCAACAGACTGCAGACTGACAGACAGGTGGTGGATATATTTTACATCTTTGTTAGTGTGCTAGATGAAAATGATATCTCGTTTATTTTTTTAATAAAATTAATTTGATGGTCAATTTATAGTCAAAAATTTATTGTAGCCATGCACATACACAAATAAATGCATGCACACACACGTGTGCACCCCTCCACACACACATGTGCACACCCACCCCACACACATGCACATGCCCCCCAAACACACGCATTTAAAGGTAAAGCAGTGAAGGAGGAATCAGAGCCCCATCTCTCAAAGACAGAGTGGGAACAGTGAAGGTGGAAACGAGGGGACAGGTTGTGTGCCAGGAGACCAGGTGTGGGACGCCATCTGTCCCGACCTGGCTGTGGGAACCAGGAAAGACGTGGAATCTCTCCAAACTCCGAGTCTTCATCCGCTTGAAGAGGTTGCGCCTCCGTGATCTTCAAAATCCCTGCTGGCTCTCAAATCCTATCTTGACATTAACAGAGTAATATTAATTTTGCAGTTTCATAATCTGCGATTATACATTCTCATCTTCAACTCCATCTGCTTGCTGACCTAGGGGAACGTAAGCTGTTACACTTGAAATAACGATGCTTAGAAGTGAAGTTTGTCTTTTCATCATGAAATGAAACGAGAGCACCCAGAGCGGGCTGCGTGTCCGGGTTAACGCGTGGGCGCGGGAAAGCCGGCTGCGCATCCTGAAACCTTCTCCCTCCTTGCTCTGCTCACCCTGTCTCAGAATTAGGAAGACAGCCACGTGTGAAAACTGAAAGAAGTTTTCCTTTTTATTTGTTTTTAACTTTTGCTCTTTTTTTATTGTTGTAAAAAATATATATAACACAACATCAGCCAATTCAGTGTTTCTCACGTGTACAGTTTAGTGATATTATTATATTAATCATGTTGTGCAACCCCCCCTCCATTACTACTGCCAATTTTCCATCACCATAAACAGGAACTCACTGCTTCCTAAGCAATGACCCCCCCATCTCCCTTCTGCAGCCCCTGGTAACCACTAATAGACTATGATCTCTATACATTGGCCAATTCTAGATATTCCATAAAAGTGGAATCAGACACTATCTGTCCGTCTGTGATTGACTGGCTTTCTTTCTTAATTCAAAAGTGTAGGAAGGATATTTTCATTTCCCACCCATTCTTCTAAATGCACAAGCCCCAGGGCCAAGGGGCCTTAAGGGTTTGGCCTCCATGCTGAGACTGGTACAGAGCTCACCCTTTGCCTTGCATCTGGATACCTCCCCCTGAGGGGGAATCAGTCCAGGCAGGTACTGTCCGCCAAGGTATTTCTAAATGTGTCCAGTCAGCCTGATGGTAATCTTGTAACTTCAGTAGGTTCTGGTTTTGCCTAGATTGGTAGTGTCTTCTGAGAAATCCTATAACCTGGCGTGTAACCCCTTTCTTCCCTAGTCTCAAAGGAGCACTATCCTGAGTGACCAGGGCTGCTGCATACATGGGATTGTAACTCAGGCCAGGTGACGCTTAATGTGACTGGCACAAAACCATCTTGAAATATAGATTTTCTTTAAATGTGTGCCCTGAAGAAATGGAGTCAGAACCCAGTACAAATGAGGTCCCCAGCTCAGGTCATGGGGACCTCTCACAGAGTGAGAGCATTATACCAAGTCCTTTGTGGTTCTGGTCACATTTTTAAACGGCTGGAAACAATTGAGTATAGCAATATAGTCATTTTATTCTCCTTCTACAAACAAATATTTTTGAGCACCTAGGACATGTGAAATTAAAGATTTGTTCATTCTTCTGGCGGTCCACGGTATATTTAACATTCTCCACAAACATCACAACTGAAATGCATCAGAACGAACAAATCAGTCTTAGAAGAAATACAAGCAGAAAGCTCCTTAGACACGAGGACGTGGAGACTTGGGCTCACTTACTTTGGACACGTCATCAGGAAAGATCAATCCCTGGAGGAGCACGTGATGGTTGGTAAAGTGGAGCATCAGAGAAAATGAGGGAAACGCTCCATGGGATGGGCTGACGCAACAGCTGCAAATGTGGGACTCAAACACACCAATGATCATGAAGATGGTGCAGGACTGGGCAATGTTCCGTTCTGTTATACGGACGGTCACCATGAGCTGGGGCCAACTTGATGACAATTAATGACAACAAGTACTGTGACTACTGAGAAGCTACACGGTCTCCATCCACTGAGCTGATGCCTAAGAACAACGCCTGCTGCTGGTGGAGGAAATGATAGTGACTTATTGCAGGAATGGCACCATCTGCATTTCAGATGACAACGTGAAGGCTGTGCTTGTCGGTGTTCCTCATGACAGCAGTTATCAAAGTATGGTCCCCAGACCAGCAGCATCTGCCTCACCTGGGGACTGGCTAAGGATGCAAACTTGGCTCCCACCCAAAGCCTTCTGAATCAGGAATTTGGGAGGTTGGCTGGCACTAATCGGGTCTAAACAAGCTCTCCCCATGATTTCCAGGCACACTCAAGTTTGAGAACACTGGTCCCGAGCAGGGACTGGCCTCTCATTCTTGTAAATACGGTGTTATTGAAACAGCCATGCTCATTGGTTTATGATCAGTTATCTAGAGTTACGATGAGGGTCCCTGGGTTGTGCAAACAGTGAACAAGCTCAGCTATTAACTGAAAGGTTGGTGGTTCAAGTCCACCCAGAGGTATCTCAGAAGAAAGGCCTGGAGATCTCCTTCCAAAAAAATCAGCCACTGAAAATCTCGTGGAACACAGTTATACCCTAACACACATGGGGTTGCCATGAGTCAGAATCAACTTGACGGCTATTGGTTTTACTGATTTAGAGTTGCAACATTGAGCAGGGGCCCACAAAGCCTGAAATACAGACTATTTGGCCTGTTATGGATTGAATTGTGTCCCCCAAAAATGTGTGTCAATTTGGCTAGGCTATGATTCCCAGTACTGTGTGATTGTCCACCATTTTGTTATCAATGTGATTTTCCTATGTGTTATAAATCCTACTTTTGTGACATTAATGAGGCAGGATTAGAGGCAGCTATATTATTGAGGCAGGACTCAATCTACAAGGTTAGATTGGTCTTAAGCCAATGTCTTTTGAGATATAAAAGAGAGAACCAAGCAGAGAGTCATGGGGACCTCATATCATCAAGAAACAAGAGCAGGGAGAATAGTGTTTCCTTTGGACCTGGGATCCTTTGCTGAGAAGCTTCTCAACTGGGGAAGACTGATGACAAAGACCTTTCCCCAGAGCTGACAGAGACAGAAAGCCTTCCCCTCTAGCTGGCACCCTGAATTCGGACTTCTGGCCTCCTAGACTGTGAGAGAATAAACTTCTTTTTGTGAAAGCCATCCACTTTTGGTATTTCTGTTACAGAGGCACTAAATGACTAAGACATGGCCCCTTACAGGAAAAGTTTGCTGACTCCTGGTCTCACTCACAGTAGGGTGGGGTTGAAGAGCCAGCGTGAGGTGCCAGCAGGGTCATGGTTGAATCCCATCTGTCGATGCTTCCTACCTGGTTAACACTGGGCAAATCACGTAACTGCTCTCTGCGTTTTCCTCATTCAGAAAGTGGTGACAACTGTCCCTACCACACAGAGCTATTATGGGGGGCCAAGGAGTTCACATTTCAAGGCTCTTTCAGTCGGAATTGACAGCAACAGGTTTGGTTTTTGGAGTGTCCCTCGGTGGTACAAGTGGTTTTTAAGCAATTGACAACTAGCCGAAAGATCGGCAGTTTGAGCCCACCTAGAGGTGCTTTGGAAGACAGGCCTGGCGAGCTATTTCTGAAAGGTCACAGCTTGAAAACCTGATGGAGCAGTTTTACTCTGCACACACGGGTCGCCATAAGTCAGAATCCAATGGACTCGTCGGCAGTTAACAACAAGCACAAGGAGCAGCGGCTGACAGAGGAGACCCATAATAACAGCAGACCTTAGAGCAATAAGAACGTCAACGAGCATTTTGCAGAGGATACCAGACAGAAGCAACACATGCTACAGAAATCACGTAAAAGTCAGTATTTCCGTGAATCTTTGAGCGAGGTGAGCAAATACTAAGAAGCTCCCACGATGATATAATATTGTAGACAGAAAGCCTGCCCCTCGATGGGGCCCCTTGTGGAGCCAGTCGCTGGTGAGGACGCGGGGAGCCAGAATTTCAGCGCCTCAGAGGGCTGGAGGCAGCCGGGAAGACACAGCAGGCAGGCACCGCGCCCTCGGTCTCCTGGGACAGCCTTTCTTAGTTCTGTTGGAACAATCTGCGCTTTGCTGAAACTGATTGGAGGTGATGGTTCCTAACCAGCTGTGCGTCACATTCACCTGGAGCATCAGCAAGTCCTGGAGGCTGGGCCCTCCCCCAGAGGGTCTGACTCTCTACCTGGAGGGACAGCCTGGGTGTGGGGGTGCTGAACAAGCCCCTCAGGTATTTCTGATTGTCAGCTGAGCAGGTCACCCACAGCACCTTAGAGAGAAGATCTGAGACAGCACCGTGTTCCCAGGAATCCTATTGATATCGACGGCGTTGAAAGCATGTCGAAGCTGTGGGTACAGCTGGAAGAGTACAGGGTGGAGTCAAATACTTGTGGCTTCCTCAGGGTATTTGTTTGCGATTCACTTCACAGAGGTTGTCCTCTCTGAACCTCGCTTTCAAAATCTGTCAGGTGAATAAATTCTCCCTTTGCTGAGTGGGCACCAGCCTTGCTGAGCATGCACCAGCCTTGGTGGACGTGCACCAGCCTTGCTGGTTCACACTGGCTCAGTCACTGAAGACTCCTCCTCTCCCTTCCACATCATCGTGTCCCCTAACTTCACCATCTACAAAGATTATACCTCTAAGACATTGGCCATCAGATCCAAGACCTGTCTGTCCTTCTCATCTTCAGTATCTTCAACAACCCTTCACTCCTTCATTCAGCCTCCCATCGTCATGGTTACAGCCTGGACCGCTGTGCCGCCAACATCCCTCACCTCAGTGGCTTCTGTTCACTTTCTCCAGGCTCCATTGTATCCACTGTCTCGTCCTCCAGTCCTTGGACAGTGCCATCCTTTTCTTCCCCATGTCCCCCTTAGTCAACGTACATACCATGGCCGTCCTTGAAATCACTTCCTTGCAAACACTCTCAACTTCCCTGCTACTCTCTCCTTCTGTTGCCTGGAAACAGCACCCTGGGTGGACCCCATCATCAGCCTTCTCAGCACAGTGCCTGAGCCGCTGATCTTCACTGGGGACAAACCCCACAAGCGTGCTAACGGGTTCCTCTGTGGGATGATGACCCCAGCCTCTCAACTGTCATTCAATAGGGCATGGAGATTCTAGGACGCTTCCCCAGTAAGCTGGCTTTGCCAGTTTCCAAGATGTTGATTTATAGCTTCTCTTTTCTCCTCTGGGGGACAGTGGTGGTTCAGCGGTAGAATTCTTGCCTTCCATGCGGGAAACACAGGTATGATTCCCGGCCAGTGTTTTTCATGGGCAACCACCACAGGTCTGTCGGTGGAAGCTTGCATGTTGCTATGATGCTGAACAGGTTTCAGTGAAGCTTGCAGACTACGACGGACTAGGAAGAGGGGTCTAGAGATCTGCTTTCAAAAATCAGTCAGTGAAAATCCTATGGATCACAAAGGTTCAGTCTGATCTCATTGGGCATGGTGTTGCCATGAATGGGGGCATCAGTTCGACAGCAGCCAGCAACAACTTCCCTAAGGTTGATGCCTTCTTCCCTCTCCCCACCCCCACATCACCTCATACTCAGGAAAACAGACATTCTCAGAGGGGCAGGTTTTCATCTTCACAACAAGCATTCCAGTCCTGCCTTCTCCTGAGTCCTCTCTTCCAACAATGGTAGGGTGCCTCTGCCCCTCCAAACACAAATCCCACTGCCTCTGGTCTTCCCAGACCTTTTTCCTGGATGAGCTTGTTTCTCTGCTACACAGTCAAGTTCTCCCTGTCTGTGGAGGCGTTTCAATCAGTGAATGAACACGCTTGCTTCCCCAGACCCACTTTAAAAGCAGTCCTCTGCAGAGACCCTCCAGATGCTACTGGTTTCTGTTCCTCTCCAGGACAAACCTGCTCTAATGAGCTTCCTCTGCCTACCATCTGTACTTTCTTACCTCCTTTAACCTTCTTTATTGAATTAGAAAGACTTCTGAGCACACAGAAAAGTGTAATAATCTAATGAACACTCACCAAGCCAGCTCTGCCCAAACTTCACATTTTACAACACTTGCTTTTTTTTTTTTTTTTTTTTTTTTAAATTAGGAAACAGCATCACAGGATAAAGTGGGAGGATCTTGTTTATGTTTCCAGGACCCCTCTTCTCTTCCTTCCTCCCCAGATAAACAACCTAAATTTAGTATTTATTATTTCTGTGCTATTTAACTACTGTGTATGCATCTGTTAGTCATACAGATATCTGTAGTGTATATATACACACTATAGAACTATGTATAGTATTTGTATATTTACACTATGGCTAAGTCTGTATGTATGCAGGTATGTATGACATAGACATAGAAAACTACATGTCTTTTTTTAAATCATATTTTATTGTGTTTTCAATGAATGTTTAACTGTAGCTTAGGTTCCCATCCAACAATTTCTACACAAGTCATTCAGTGACGTTGGTTACAGTCTTCATAATGCGTGAACATTCTTGTGGTTTCCATGCTGGATGTTCCGCTTCCATTAATCTAGTTTTCCTGCCCCTTTACACCCTTATCTTTGTTTTAAAGTAATTGTTGACTGTTTGGTGTCATATAGGTGATTTTTAAAAGGAGCTATATACAGTTTTGTTACTTTATATACATGTCCCTTCTGCAATTTTGTCAACTGGACTGTATGGAACATGTATTCCAACCTTACAAGAGTGACTGAAATACCTTCCCGAGTGGTTGTACCAATGTGTTGTTGTTGCTGTTGCTGTCAAGTTGGCTCTGACTCATGGTGACCGATGAAAGTTTGCCTGGTCCTGCGCCGTCTTCAGGATCAGTGGTCTGTTTGAGTCCATTGCTGTGGCTACTGTGTCAATCACCTCTTTCAGGGTTTCCCTTGTTTTTGATGACTCTCTATTTTACCAACCGTGATGTCCTTTTCTAGCAACTGGTCTTTCCTGATGATCTGTCCCATCCTAGCGTTAAAGAGTTGTCTACAAGTAATGAACACTTACTTTGTTCAAGTAAAGCAAGGAGCAGTATTGAAGGTTCGATAACAACCTGGACTGGGGAAAACGTCTAATTTTACAGAGTGAGAGAACACTTCCAAGATGGGGAATCAGTGGAGACCTTTTAAAACGTGAGAACAAAGAACTCGAGATGTAGTATTCTGAACAGACATTACAAACTTAGATGAAGGCGTGGTGGGTTTACTACAAGTGGGGCTAGGAGGGAGAAGGCTACAGGACACTTCTGTCTTAGAAGCAGCTTGCCTAAGTGGAACTTTTTCTTGCCAACAGTTGTCTAGGAGACCTAGATAAGTGTCAGCATCAAGGCCGTCTTCCTGAGACATTGTTTCAGGAAGGGTCTTCTAGCGCCTGTGAAACAGCTTAACCACGGAGAAAAGGAGAACATTTTCTTTAGTTTACATTTAGTTACAGGCCTTAATGAATGAGTCAGGGATTCGCATATATTAAAAGAGAAGCAAGGTGGAGTAGGGCCCCAAACTCTAAAGCAGCCATTTTTACTTCAGTTAAGTGCCTCAGTTTACTTGCACTTACTCAGAGTATTCTGGTTGTATTTCTTCTAAGATGATTTGTTAGCTCTTTTGGCAGTCCATAGTATGTTCAGTGTTCTTTGCCAACAGCACAGTTCAAACACATCAGCTCAGAACCCTGTGTACCAATGTACAGCCTGAAGATTCCCCTTGCTGATACTTGATAACAGTTGGTCTGGTCAGACTTTTTCATTATTGCCAATGTGATTGGTATAGAATGGTGCCTTTTGGTCTTAGTCTGGAGGCTGCATCAACTTATGTTGATAGGCCATTGAGTTTCCTGCTCCATGAATTTCTTCTTCTCTGCACATTTCTCTTTTGCTTTGTCCTTTTCAAATGGATTGACAGGAGTTTGAAAATATATTCTATATACCACCCTTTGTCATTTGTATGCTCTGAAAATTCCCCCAAGCGGTGCCTGGCTTTTCAGTTATATTTCACCATACGGAAGTTCTAAACCTTATTGTCGTTTTCTGTATTGATTTCCCCCTTTATGGTTGGTCTTTGCGTTTTATTTTAAGAACCTCTTCCCTACCCCGAGGTCATGTACACAGCTTCTTATATGTTTTTCTAAATGTTTTTATGGTTTGTTTTTCACTTTTGCTTTAATCTACTTGGAAGTTATTTCTATGGCTGCCTTGAGAGAAGGATCTAATCTGATGTTTTTACACATGGGTAGTCACTTGACTCAGAGTCGTTTATGGAATCCTTTCTCCACCCACACATCAAGATGGCGTGCATGGGGTCTGTTCATGGGCTGTTATCTTGTTCTCTTTGTCTATCCCTGTGTCGATCTATCCCTGTTTCCATACCCTTATAAACAACATTGGTATCTTATAAACCCACCTACCTTGTTCGTTTTCTATAGAAATTTTCTAACCACTCTTGGACCTTGGCTCTGGCCTTCCTTATAAGGGACTCTTTCCTACACACTGTTGCCCCGTACATGTCATTATATATTTATACGTATGTGGATTACAGTCAAGAAAACCCTGTGGGGCACTTCTACTCTGTTGCATGGGATCAGTAGGAACATCGAACAACAACAACATAGACAATTATGGAGTCCCTGGGTATTGCAAACAGTTAACTTGCTCAGCTGCTAACTAAAAGGTTGGAGGTTAAGTCCACCCAGAGGTGCCCTGGAAGACAGGACTGGTGATCTACTTTTGAAAAATCAGTCCTTGAAAATCCTGTGGAGCACAGTTCTACTCTGACACACATGGAGTCATCATGAGTGTCAGAACTGACCCTACAGCAGCTGGTTTTTCTGTTGTTATTGTTGTTAGGTGCCCTCGAGTCGGTTCTGACTCCTAGCGATGACCCTACGCACAACAGAGGGAACGGCTGCCAGGTCCTACGCCATCCTCATGATCGTTGTTATACTTGAGCCCATTGTTGTAGTCTCTGTTGTTGTTAGCCGCATACAGGTTTGTATTTCCTGGTGAACTGAATCTTTATTAAGTAGTGAGCCTTTACTGAAAAAAGGTTTTAGTCTTAAAATCTCGTCTTTTTTCCTCTGATATTAGTATTCGTAAACCAGCTTTCTTTTGACTAACATTTGCCTACTCTGTTTTTCCCCATCATGTTATTGCGCTTTCTGATATAATTGGGCTTTATATATGTATTTATGTTACCCATTCTGCTCTTTCTATGACTTTGGGTTTGTTTCTGCCTTTTTTCTTTCTTTCTTTGCCAACCTTGCACTGGATCAACCAAAGCATCTCTATTTCTTTTTTTTTCCCCCTCTCCTGGTCTACAAGTGATACAATCTATTACTAGTTCTATCCTTAATATTTAGGGAGCCCCAGTGGTGCAGTGGTTAAGCACTTGGCTGCTAACAGAAAGGTTGGTGGTTCGAATCCACCAGCCACTCTTCAAGAGAAGGATGTGGCAGTCTACTTCCGTAAAGATTACTGCCTTGGAAACCCTGTGGGGTAGTTCTGCTCTGTCCTATAGGGTTGCTATGAGTAGGAATTGACTTGACAGCAATGTTTTTTTTTTTTTTTTTTTTAAATGGGATCATTAATATTTAACAAGTGTGTTTGAATTAGGAGCCCTGGTGGTGTAGGGGTTAAAATACTCAGCTGATTACCAAAATGTCAGCAGTTCGAACCCACCAGCTGCTTTGAGGGAAGAAGATGTGGCAGTCTGCTTGCGTAATGATGACAGCCTTGGAAACCCTATGGGGCAGTTCTACTCTATCCTCTAGGGCCCTGTGAGTCATAGTCAACTCAATGGCAGGGGGTTTGGGTGGGCTGGGTGTGTGAATTAAATTCTCGAGCTGATGAATATTTCCACTCTGCTCTAGAATCTCGCTCCCCACCGCCCCATCTCTCCATTTTCCCTGTTAGACATGGTCCTCTCTCAATGTCAGCTTCAGTGCCACTTGTTCATGATGTCCTTCAGACTCCCCACACGAAACCAGACACCCCTCTACTTGTCCTCAATAGTACTCATCGGTGCTTATCCTGACACACTTGTGGGGGGTCACTCACTTATCAGGTATCCCTGCCTCACCTCCTCGGCTGATTGCCAAGAGAGCAGGGACCGTCTGCTTGTCTCCATTCTGTTCCCACCTTGGTTTCCTAACATCAGCTGCTGCAACAAAGCACCCCAAAGGGGCGGCTGAGGGGAACAGAAATGTACTGTCTCACAGTTCTGGAGGCTGGAGCCCAAATCAGCGTGTGGGCCATGTTATTCCGTCTGGGGCTCTGAGGGAAGTGCTGCTCCACGCCTCTCTCCAGCCCCTGGTGGCTCCTGGCAATCCTTGGTGTCCATTGCTGGGAGACACTTCACTCCAACGGATGCCTCCAACTAGGTGGCCGTTTCCCTCTGTGTCTGTCTGTCCTCTTCCTCTTACGAGGACACCACTCAGATGGGATCAGGACCCGCTAGTCCAGTCTGACCTCACGTTAACTGCTAACCTCTTCAAAGACCCTCCTTCCACACAGGGTCACGTTCACAGGGACTGGGCTTAGACCTGAACACATCTTTTGGGGGGACACAACTCCACCCATAACAGTTCTTAACGCTTAGCCGAGTGCCTGGCACATGGTGCACACTGGACTTCATTGGAGGCAGGAACACAGGGTGGGGCAGGGATGGGAGAGAGGGCTGTGTGAGGGTGCTGTAGGAGGCAAAGCCGCAGGAGTGTCAGATCTGAGGTGCCTTGTGCCCTCCGCCAGCTAGGAACTGCACTCTGCTGCTAAGGACAGGACAGAAACGCGGTGGATTAAACAAAATGGACAGCGGGTTCTTTCCTGTGCTGTGAAGTCTGAGGAGAGGCAGTCCAGGGCTGAAGCATCGGGGGCTTGGGCTTCTCGTGGGGCTCTCCCATCTGTGGCTCATGGCCTACCTCCTCCAAGTTGTTGTACAGTCCACGGTGGCCACTGGAATTTCAACCGTCACAACCACGTTCAGGGCAGGAGTCAAGAGGGAGGGGGGAGGGAAAGAAAGATAACTCCTACTTGTCTGCCCCTTCCAGGAAGCGTTTCTTGGCGTTTCACCCACCTTACGTTTTATTGGCACCACAGAAGAGTTTTATGGCCTGTGGGGCAAAGAACTTGATTTGGTCTTTGTCCCTGGTTTCCTGAAAAATTACTCTTGGAATTTCTCAAGCAATCAAGGTGTCTTTGCGCTTTTAAAACAGCTGATGAAAACCGAACCCATTGCCATGGATTCAGACTCATAGCGACCCTGTAGGACAGAGCAGAACTGTCCCATAAGGTTTCCAAGGAGCAGCTGGTGGACTCGAACTGCTGACCTTTTGGTTAGCAGCCAGGGTCTTAATCACTGAGGCACCAGAGCCCCTCTAAAACAGCCAGGCCACACTTACACATGTGCAAATGTGTTGGCAGCCCCTAACACCACACCTGGGGGCCTGGTGGCTCAGTGGTTAAGAGCTCAGGTTGCTAACAAAAAGGTCTGCAGTTCAAATCCACCAGTTGCTCCTTGAAAATCTTATGGGAGAGTTCTACCTTGTCCTATAGGGTCACTATGAGTCAGAATCAACCAGATGGCAGTGGGTTTGGGTTTTTTTGGTTTTCTAACACCACACCTGGCAATAGGCCTCAGGAAGGCAGGGAGCAGGATGCAATCAGTCATGCATTTTCATTGATTCAGTCAACCATGTGTGTGCGTTGAGGCCTCAACCATGATTCTGCATTGTCACAAAAGGCCCTCAACACGGAAGCAGTTGGCTTCCTGGATTGGAGAGGGGGTGGCACGTCCCTGGGGACAATGGAAATCCCGGGCCTGGACCTCGCCCCGATGGAGCGCTGTGTCTCTTCATTTACGTCCTTTCTCGTTGTGATTGCTGGCTAACTGTGAGCAGTCCCCGTGGTCTTGCGAGTCATTCTAGTGAACTAGGGACCCGCCGAATCCAGCGGGGCAGTGAGAGGGGCTGGAGAGACAGACTCCTAACTTTCAAAGACCCAGCTCTGGGTGCTGGGAGGTCGGAGAATGGCTGCGCTGGGCAGTCACTCTGAAGGAAGAGTCCTTCTGGCGTGTAAGGTCTGACTCGGGGGGGCTGCAGCGAGAGGCAGAAACCCCCACGGGGTGGCTGGGGTCAGGATAACGCACAAGTGGGAGAGCGGGGGCGGGGTAATCTTCGCATCTTGGGAACCAATATCGTGTCCCTTTTTGTGAACACATGGCCACACCCAGCTGCGAGGGAAGAAAAATCATAAAGTCAGGCGGGTTGCAATTCAGATACCATCGGGTGTGTTACTGAGGATGACGGGCGCTGTCTGCGGAATAATCACCGTGGTGTAGTGCTGTGGACGGTCTGCGGACGGAGGGACAAGAAGAGGTGTCACCTTGTGGGACAGAAACTGACGGTCGGAATCAGGACGGTGACAGTGGGGTTCCACAGAGGAGCGCATGGCCCGACATCTCCCTTTCCTGTTTGCTTCAGGAGAGGGTCTGCCTATTGTTAATTTCACTTGATAGATATCCTTTTAACTGAGCTCAAACTCATTACAAATTAATCCTGCTGGTAAATGATGAAGTACAGCAAGGCAGAGGAACTGTGCTTCTGATTCTAAGATGCATGAATAACTTTGAAAATATATTTCCAAAGCTATGTGTTTGTCCTCACAGCTCTAGTTCCAAAGACAGAGGAATACAGAGAACATTGATGAACGAAGTATCAAACGTATTTATTTAAAAAGCACGGCCATTCTCTGCTTATAGATACTCGAGATGTGTGCACAGCTCGATGACAGAAAATAGAATTCAGTGAGCCCTAAGGATGCTTATCTCCCTGCCACAAACCATCTGTACTTCCTCTGGGTCTCCCAAAAAATCTTTTAAACTTAGCATTTTTTCCTCTCCCCATACTATGCTTATGCAAAGGCTTGGGCTATTCTGAGCATACTGATTTTATTTTAAGGAACTTAGGCTGCTAGAAACATATATTTAGAAACTTAACCATCAAAACAAGGAAAAATACATCAAGATTTCTAGAATACTTGGGTCTTCTGGATACACAGCTGAAGTAGGATACAATGTATTTTATGAACAGGTTCTTACTGATAGTTGCTGCTGTTAGCTGCTGTGAGCTGGCCCCTGACTCATGGAGACCCCACGCGTGATGGAATGAAAACGCTGCCCGTTCCTGCACCATCCCCATGATCGGCTGCAGATTAGACCATTGTGATCCAGTGTTTTCATAGGCTGATTTTTGGAAGTAGATCACCAGGCCTTTTTACCTCGTTCATCTTAGTCTGGAAGCTCTGCTGAAAACTGTTCAGCATCACAGCAACACACAAGCCTCTCTGACAGAGGTGCATTGGCTGGGAATTGAGCCCTGCTCTCCCACGGAACCACCACTGCCCCTACTGAAAGTTAGGTGAATTAAGAAACTCTTCAAAGAAACAATAACTATTGAAAATGTCATTACTGCGAGTGAGTGCTTCCTGTGGAATACCTGCTCTGATTCTTGCATCCTTGGGTTATTGCTGTGGCTCCTGGCCGCTGGACTGCAACCAGGCTGCTTCCCTGAATGACCACAGGGTGGGGAATGTGGTCCTCACCTGAGGACTGAGTCCAGGAGAGCTCAGAGGTGGGCAGAGCTCACCTGGGCCAGGTGAGGGCCAGGTCATTGTCGGTCAACAGCGGCAAAGCACGTCCAGGCATGGAGACCATGGAGAGGGTCCTGGATGGATGTGGGTGGAAACTCAGACTTGGGCTTGTCAGGGAAGGGGCCACGAGGGGCCTCCAGACACAAGCAGCACTGGGTTAAGGTGTGGGCTATACGGGTGGTCACCCAGGATGCCAAATCTGATATTAATTTGACTAAAATATTATCAAAACAAATTAAATTGCAAGCAGTTAGCACAAGTTTACATAGATGCTCGCAGAGCAATGGTGTAAGCAGGGCGTACGGAACCCCGCTGTAGAAAATACTCTCTTATTTAAGAAACTAATGACTGTTTCACTCACATGCAAAGTTCACCCCCATGCTAGGACGACTCTGGACAATTTTCAAGGCTGCATCCCAAGTGGGAGCCCCAGAGAGTGACGTGGACAGAGCATCTTTGTCCGGCCTTGGCCACAGGCTGGCGGAGGGATGGGAGGCGGCCTTGTCCTTCAGGTTAAGGACCAGAAGACTCACTTGGCACCATGCTGTCTACGCTCATTCTTATATTTGCAATCAGTACTCTCTTTCTGGAGTCTGGTGGTGCAGACAGTTAATGCCTGGCTACTAACTGAAAAATTGGCAGTTTGAGCCAACCCAGAGGTGCCTTGGCAGAAAGGCCTGGTGATCTACTTTTGAAAAATCAGCCATTGGAAACCCTGTGGAACACCGTTCAACTCTGACACACGTGGGGGCTCCATAAGTTGGGGTCAACTCACATGCAGCTGACACGGAATGCTATATCTTCTTTCCGTTCCGCTTTAGCTTCTGAACTGCTCTTTTTCTATAAAACTGGCCTGTTTGACTCTGCCAAGGAGCTGGGCTACACTGCTAGAAGGGGGAATGTCTCCTGGGGTAACTCCAGGGGCCTGCATAGGGGGGCTGCTTCCTGAACTCCCCCCACCGGGAGAGTCTTCAGCTGTCGACAGGGTGCGGAGCATCAGACGTAAGCTGCCGCCATGGAACCGTGGCTCCCCCAGGGACTGAGTATCTGTGAGCCACAGCAGCCTCGGCCAGTCCTGGAGAGACAGCGTCATGCCTTTGGGCCTCAGTTTACCCACATTAAAAGAAAAATCGATGGGGTTGACCAGGTGACCACACAGGCTTTCCCCCTCTAAAAGGCCGTGGAGGTAGAAGAAAGAAAACAGGTGTCCAGAGAGAATAGCTGCGTGTGACAAGTGTTGCGAGCCTCCCGGTTCATTCACAGAAAAGCCACAATGAAGGTCCGTGTCCCAGGCCGATGTTTCAGGACCAAGGTTCATGATTTTAATGCCGTTTTATTCGACATCACAGGTTTCCCTCCACTGTTGCTCGTGCGCCCTGTAGAAGCTGGGCCTCTTCTAGCTGGGGGTCTCTAGCTCCACACGGTCCCAGGCGTCCAAGTGGCAGTCCTGAGAGCAGGCTGGGGCTGAAGCACAAGGGAGGTGGGCAGAGACAAGTGGAAATCGGTTAATTAGTCCCCAGACTCAAGGAAGGTTCAGGTTCTCACGAAGAACTGGCGGTGAATCAGGAAATGGATGGCCTTTTTCAAGTCACACAGATCAGACCCCCAGAATTCATCACTTTCACCTTCTTTTCCATCCCACGTCTGGCTCCCCTAGAACAGCACTGGGAACTATGACCTCATTTGTGAGGAGGAGACATTTTTGTTTAAAAAAGATCACTTTCCTTTTACAATGTAAAGAGTTTAAGTAGCTCTTTCGAGACTTTACAAGGAAAAAAGATTTCATCGAGAAAAAAGAAACACCTGTGCGTACTTCAAAATAACTATCTGTAGAGAGTTTACTTAGGTGCTGGATCCCAGGTCAGTCTTCCCTCAGAGTCACCTACTACCTACCCGGTTTCTCATTTAGGGCTTACAAAGTTCCTGCCAGGTATGTTTAAGCACCAGACTGAGAAACCAAAGCCCAGGGAAGTTCCAGAACTTGAAAGAAAAAAAGTTACACAATATGACCTCAGTTGAGGCCATTTCACATCAAACTAATGATGGGCTTTCCGGGATAAGTTATAATTATTTATGATACACATATATAATAACGTATGATTTTACGTACGGATACAATTGACAGCTTTAATTTCGTTCCTTTGCCTGCTTATTAGCAATTTGTTTGTAATTTATTATCACTGAAGTGTACACCTTTTGAAGATGCTTCCGAGCAGCCGGTGAACAGCAGGACGGAGCCGCCCTCCGCGCGCACAAACACACCCGGTTACATAACTCATGGAGGGAAAGGTTATCACTGATCAGCCGCCCTGGGCTGTGGCTTGCGAGCTGTTTTCTTCCCTCTGTTGAGGTCTATATGCCAAGATTTTTTTTTTTTTTTAAAGTGTTAACTGCCTTTAAACTGGAGGCAAGGACAACGATTCCCTAATACATTTGGGCCCTGGTTTCGGTCTCCCTTCACCTGGCAGCTGGAGACTCCAGGTCCACCCACCCCTCCAACGGCTCTGGGGCTCGAGCGCTCGGCTGGCGTCTCCTCTCCTCCCTCCAGGAGCAGCGCGAGGCCTCGGCCCGCCTCCTCCGCCCGGGAGCCTCCGAGGCCTCTGCGCCACGTAAGCACAGGAATGGCAGGAGCGAGCCGCAGCACCTCGTGCCTGAGGCCCCGGAGCAGGGATAAGCTCTTCACCCGAGTCCTCAGACACAGATGGGCGCTCCCTCCATGGGGCCTGGGAGCTTAAGGACATTCCTGCCGGGTGGGTGCCCTTCAGTGGAAACCCCAGGGAGGCCTCCAGGGCGCAGGACAGTCCCTACACCAGGGCCAGAGACTGCGCATTTGGCCTGGGCTTGATGGAAACGCCCAGATGTGCTTTCGTTTAATTCTTCTATTAAAACATTTCTAGAAAATAAGGACACATGGTTGGCAATTTGTACTTCTACTAACCATCTCTTGGGTCTGCTGCTGTGTGGGCTAGGAAACAGTCGCGCAGGGATGACTTTTTATATCTGAGTTCAATGGGACTGCTATGGACACACTGGAACGCTCCCAGCCCCCCACTGCCAGTGGTCAGGTCCATGGGGACATCCTTATGGCGCTTAGGAGGGCGCAGAGTTGGGGGGCATTCGTGTCTGTCCTTCTGCAAGGGAGCCTCCCAGGTACCCTCGGCGGCCGAGACGGAGTAGTGAGGGGACCGCCCCCCACCTCCAAAGGGCTACACCGGCCCTTGGCTCCACACCGCAGTTTTACGCACGCTCACACCGCGACAACGTCCCCGCACGCCCTTCCACGGGTGTACATGCAGTGGCCGAGCCCCAACTCCGCATGCCCGCCCAGTGGACAAGCTGCCACAAAGATCAGGTGACAGGAGGCGTCTGCGGGGTACGTGTTTTGCTTCCCAGTGACAAGGCTCTCACCTGAGTTCTCGATCAGGCGGGAAGATCCCGCAACAGCGCAGTAACAAGTCCTCTTTGCCCCAGAATTGGACGGACACCCTGTCCAAACGCGACTGCTGTCTCTACGCGCGGCGTGGCGGGCGACCCGGGTACTGCTCTGTGCCGGCCCCTCATTTAACTCCCGAAGTCGACCCGCGTGAGCCGGACCAAAGCCCCAACCGGCCCTCCAAGACCTCGCAGGGAGGATGCCACCCCGAAGAGCAAGATCACCCCTCCGGGTCCGGTGCCCGGGCCTGCCCCCGCCCGCCGGGACAGCACGTACCTGGGCCCAGGGCGCGCGCCACGTCTCAGCTCGGCCGCCCCGCCTCGGCCTTTATACTGCCCCCCAAAGTCGGCACGTCCGGGCGGCGGGACGGGGCGGGGGCCACGGACGGGTCTACTAGGCAGGGAGGGGGTCCTGGAAAAGTAGGCCCTCCGGCGAACTCGCACTACGGGATCGGCTTGGGGCTCCCGGGGGGACAGTGGGGCGGGGGGTGCGGAGGGGGTCCTGTCCGGGAAGGGGGCGGGGCCGGGGGCGGGGCCCGGGAGATGCCTGGCGCCGCGGGGCGCTCTCGGGTTTCAAAGGCACGGGAGGGGGAGGCGCAGCCTGGGCGGGCCGGGGGCGGGTCCAGGGGCGTGGCAGAGCGGGGGGCGGGCCTCGGAGACTGGGGGCGTGGCGGGGAGGAGGCCGGGGGCGTGACGGGGCAGGGGGCGGGCCGCGGAGGCTGGGGGCGGCTGGGGGCGGGCTGCAGTGGCCCCGCTCCGCCCAGCGCTCCGGACCGCGCTCCCCGCGCTCTGTACTCGCTGGGAAG
Organism: Dugong dugon; assembly: GCA_030035585.1. Taxonomy (NCBI): domain Eukaryota; kingdom Metazoa; phylum Chordata; class Mammalia; order Sirenia; family Dugongidae; genus Dugong; species Dugong dugon. Next base: position 1,966,476 of record CM057460.1, read on the forward strand.
GCGGCGCCGGCGGCGGCTGCTCCTGCGCCCGCTCCCCGTGCTGCCCTCCCGCCGCGGTGAGCTCCGTAGCCCCGCCGCGCGGTCCTGCCCGGCGGCCCCGGACCTTCCGCAGCGCCTTCCTCCCGGGGCGCCCTTCTGCCTGCGGCCCCGCGGCACTGGCTCAAGTTCCAACTTCGCCATCTCGCCCGTCGTCCCCGCGGGCCGCGACCCTGCGCAGCCCGGCCGGCTGCGCGCCCCTAGCCGGGAGCCCGGAGCGCGGCGAGCGGCGGGGCTCGGGGCAGCGGCCAGGGGCGGCGGCTGCCTCGACTTCCCGGTTGCGCGGACAGGACCCTCGGAGCGGCTCCGACCCCGGCGCTGGATAACGGCAGGAACAGCGCCCCGTACCTGGTGAGAGTCCGTCCCCGGTGGTCGTGGGTCCGGTCGCCTGCGCGGCTGGAGGGACCCGGGGCGACAGTGGTCGCGGGCGGCTCGCGGTGGCCTCGGGCAGGGCCGACTGCAGGCACCGGGGGCAGCGGTGGTCGCGCTCTCGGTGTTGGGGCCGCGGCCCGGGCGGGCGCCCACCAGTGCGCGGGGAAGTTCGGTCCTCGCCGAGGCCGGAGCTGAGCGTGCGGGATGCAGAGCGGGCGGCCGCGGGCCGTGGGGACTGAGATCTGCCTGCACGTCCCCGAGGGGCACGGCGGGGGTTCGTGGGATCGGGCGCTTCGCAGCCCCGGGGCCCCTTGCTGTCCCCACCGGCCAGGCAGGGGCTTGGAGGCGTGCATGGGAAACGAGGGCGCAGGGGGACCTGGGCTCCGCTCCGCGAGGAGCCTGGTCAGGGAGGGAGACTGAGGCCGGGTGGGGTCTGCCGAGGCCGCGGGGCTGCAGGTGGCCGCAGCCGGCGGTCGCCCCACTCCGGCATCCCGCGCGCGCCAGGGTTTCGCATCCTGGCTCAGGGTTTCGGGCCGGAAGCAAACGCGGGCCCCGTAGGGTACTGATCTTCTAAGATGTGCAGCACGCCTGCCTCCAAGGAGAGGTCCCCGCCGTCCCCAGCCGGGCCTGGCGCGTGGCTTTGGCGGGAAGGGCGCACCTCTGAGCGTGCCTCGCTTTGTACCTGGACGCCGTGGCGGAGTTGGGTTTTAACTTTCCGGCGCCCGCGGCGTCCCAGGGACCCCCGGCAGGGGGCGCTGCGAGCGAGCGCTCCTAGCCGAGACGACGCTATGGGCAGCGAAGCCGTCCTGTGGAGTAGGTGGGGGTCTCCGTCTGCAAACAGTGCGACCAGGCAGATCTTGCAACGATTTCACGTGGAGCGGGACAAGGGGAGGTGATCCGCCTTCCAGATCAGCTTTGCTGGAAGAAGAAGAGACACGCGTGGTGGTTACCAAACACGAGTCCTCCGACTAGAAAGATTCTCCCAGAAACGAAACGTATCCGCAAACTGTTGCTGGCTGCGCGTCTGTCTTCTTCCTTGTGCTCCAGAAGAAATCGAAATTGAGTGAAGATAATGTGGATTGTGTTTTAATACCGACACAAACATCTGCTCTTTAGGAGCACATTCGTGACAACACTGGGGTTACAGATGTTAGCTGCATTGCATCCTGTTTTAAGAAAAACGGTTGTATGTCACAGTTTACTCAGAAGAGCTGGGTCCTCATGGCTGTTTGGAAACAGCAGATGTTATTACTTACAGAGTTAGCCTTTCAGAAAAAGACTTTGAAAGACAGGAACAGACTTTGTCAAGGAAGGTTATAACAGCTAATTTGGATTACTAAACGAACTGATAATAAATGCACGTTTTATTATTTAAGAGAGAGTGATGTTTAGCAAGGGAGCCCTAGTGGCACAGTGGTTAAGCACTCGCCTGCTAACCCACCAGCTGCTCTGCGGGAGAAAGCTGTTGCAGTCTGCTTCTGTAAAGATTACAGCCTTGGAAACCCTGTGGGGCAGTTGTACTCTGTCCTGCAGTGTGCTGTGAGTCAGAATTCTACTCCACAGCAGTGGGTTTTGTTTGGTTTAATGTTTAGCGTGTGCTATTTTGGGTGACCAGTTCACAATGGTAGTTAAAGCAGGTAATACTGCACGCGATGTATGACTTAAATTTTCTTGTCCGTGCCTGTGTTTACCCAAAGGAGACATGGTTTTCTTCCCCCAAAGGTTTGTTTTCGTTTTTCTTCCATGTTTGTTTCAAATGAAAACGCAGTTGCAAATGTAATTGCTTGATCCACATAGAACGCAGATTTCATTTTTTCTGGAATCTCTTTCTTGTAAGATCTTTTGTCGTGAGCTACCAGCTCATCAGCAGTGTTGCACGGGTCACACTTAGTATCTGCGTACTCATGGAACCCTGGGCTTAATGGCCCGGTATCTACCTTCACTCACACGCCTTTAACCTGGGTGCACTTTGGTTAACAGGGGGAAGATGGATGATGATAAGCCTTCTCTGCCTTCTCCTAACAGCCCTAACGTATTTGGCTGTCTTAATGGCAAATGGCCG